>CM053593.1:236799076-236885793 GCA_028646575.1 Pseudocheirus occidentalis | reverse complement strand
TGGGAAGAGAAATGAGAATGATGCAAGAAAGAGTTAACAACCTGACTGAAGAGAATAACACCTTAAAAAATAGATTAACTCAAATGGCAAAAGAGGCCTAAAAAGCCAATGAGGAGAAGAATGTCTTAAAAAGTCAAATTTGCCAGATGGAAAAAGAATCTCAAAAGCATTCTTGAGAGAATAATTCCTTCAGAATTAGAGTGGAGCAAATGGAAGCTAATGACTGTATGAGAAACCAAGATGCTATTAAACAGTTGCCAAAAAATGAAAAAAAATATATAAAGCAATGTGAAATATCTCCTTGAAAAAGCCATTGACCTGGAAAATAGATCCAGGAGAGACAATCTGAAAATTATTGGTTTACCTGAAAGCCATGACCAAAAAAAAAAACTTGGAAAGCATCCTTCAATAAATTCTCAAGGAAAATTGCACTGATATTTGAGAATGAGAGGGCAAAATAGAACTTGAAAGAATTCACCAATCCCCTCTTGAAAAAGATTCCCTAAAGAAAACTCCTAGAAATGTTATATACAGGTTTTGGAACAACCTCATCAAGGAGAAAATATTACAGGCTGCCAGGAGGAAACAATTTGAATACTGTAGAAACACAATTAGGATAACCCAGTATCTGGCAGCTTCTACACTGAAGGATTGAAGGGCCTGGAATATGATATTCCAGAGATCAAGGGAGCTGGGATTAAAACCAAGAATCACCTACCCAGCAAAATTGAGTATAATGTTCCAGGGGAAAATATTGTCATTCAGTGAAGTGGAGGACTTTCAAGCATTCTTGCTGAAAAAACCAGAACTGAACAAAAAATTTAACATTCAAATACAAAGAAGCATGAGAAGGTAAACATGGGAAAGAAATCATAAGGAACTTATCAAAGTTGAACTATTTACACGTCAATATGGAAAAATGATAATAGTAATTAATGAAATTTTTCTTAGTATGACGATAGGTGAAGGAAACACAAATGTGTGTGTATATACATATATGTATGTGTGTACATATGTATACTTACACATATGTGTATATAGGAGGATATATGCATATGAATACATATCTGAACAAGTATGTATATGTGCACATAGAGGGTACAGGATCAATTGAATATGAAGGGATGACACCTTAAAAGGTGAAATTCTGAGGTGGGAGAGGACCAGAATGAGAGGAGACAGGGAGAGACAAAATGTGTTTAATCATCCCATATAGAAGAGGCAAGGGATAACTGTTACAACTTTACTTTCATTTACTCTCATTGAATTTGGCTTAGGGAAGGAATGACATAAACTCTAAACTGGGTATCATGTCACACAGGAGAGTAGGGGGACTGGGGATTAGAGGTGAGATGATGGAGGGGAGGGCAGGGTCTGAGGGAGGGTTGCTGGAAGCACGCACTTCAGTAAAGGAACAGGGAAAGAGTAGAGAATAGAACAAGGTGGGGGCAGGATAGGAAGGGGGGGACATATAATCAGCCTCTCACAATATGTCCACTGTAGAGATGTCCTGCACAATTACACATGTACAGCCTGTATTGAATTGCTTGTCCTTCCACTGGGGGTGGATGGCAAGGGAAGAATCAAAAGAATCTTCAATTTAAAGCTCTATAATCAAATGTTAAAAAACAAAACATACATATACATATACACATACATATACATATACATATACATATACATATTATTATTATTATTATTATTATTAACAACGACATGCAACTGGGAATTAAGATATACAGGACTGGGGTAGGGAGACCCTCCCTGCCCTACCAGAAAGTTAGAGTGGTGTTGGAGGAGGGCATAAAAGAGAGCAGATTGGGGGAGGGGCTTTACAGTGGTATCACTGTTTTGGGGTTGGGGGTAGGGGAAAGATGGGGAGAAAATTTGTACATCAAAATCTCATGGAAAGGAATGATAGGAATGATGTAAACAAGAAAATAAAAAATTAAATAAATAAATAAATAAAAATAAATGATAAGAAGGATCTACCTAAAATAAATAAATGAATGAATGAATGAATATATAAATAAATAAATAAACAAACAAATAAATAAATAAATACATGTAACCATCCTCAGACAGGGGATATAATAATAATAATAAATAATAATAAATGTATACAAATTCTTTATTATATATTTTAAAAGAATAGCCAGTTGTACATAACAGATTTGTAGTTTCATGTGCAATCATCTTTTTATTTTACTATGTTATGAAAATACTTGTTTTATTCCACAAATTAAAAATAAATTAATAAATTATCTTAAAATAGAAAAGAAAATGGAAAATTTTATTTATATAAAACTTAAAAAAGTTTTTACAGAAATAAGACCAAAGCACTTAAAATTAAAAGGGAAACAGAGAAATAAGGGGAAAATATTTACAATCAGTTTCTCTGATAATGATCTTAGTTCAAAGATATTTAGGAAATGGCTTCAGATTTATAAGAAAAGAACCATTCCCCAATAGATAAAAGATGAAAGTACATAAATAGGTAGTTTTCAAAGGAAGCATTCCAAGCCATTCAACAATGTTCCAAATGACTAATAAAGAAATGCAAATTAAAGTAACTCTAAGGTTCTACCTTGTACCCATTAGATCTCCAAAGATGACAAAAAAGGAAAATAACAAATGATTGAGGGCCTGTAGTAAAACAGTAGGTGACACAGTGCATAAAGTCCTGGTCCTGGAGTTAGGAAGATTCATGTTCCATTCATCATCAAATTTGGCCTCAGACTGTTACCACTGTCTGAGGCCAAAGTTGTTTAATCCTGGAAAACTTATTTAATCCTGTTTGTGTCAGTTCCTTATTTGTAAAATGAATTGTAGGAGGAAATGGCAAATCGCTCCAGTCTTTGTCAAGAAAGTCCCAAATAAGGTCACAAAGAGTCAGACACAGCTTAAACCACTGAACAACAGTAATTCTATTGTTGATGGAACTGTGGATTGATCCAGCTATTTGGGGAAGCAATAAGGAAAATAATCTCTGCCCTCAAGGACCTTACATTCTAATGGAGATTCTGGTAGGACTTCACCAAGGGGAGGAGACCATAGAGGGGGAAGGATATGTAAGCTGAAGCATATGGTCACAAAGTTCAGAGAGGAGAAAAATCAGAGAGAGAGAGAGAGAGAGAGAGATGAAAGAGAAAGAGAGTCACAGGGAGAGAGACAGAGAGAAGAAGAAGAAGAAGAAGAAGAAGAAGAAGAAGAAGAAGAAGAAGAAGAAGAAGAAGAAGAAGAAGAAGAAGAAGAAGAAGAAGAAGAAGAAGAAGAAAATACAGAAATTAAAGGGGTATCCATCTACTGGGCAATGACCAAAATAAATTGGACATAAATCCATATTATATCAGCATTAGATCGATGAAATGGATGGTTTTCCAAGAAAATTGGGAAAATTTGAATTATCCAATACATAGTAAAATAAGCAGAACCAAGAGATGAATGCATACAATGACAACAACATTATAAAGAAAAATATATTTGAAATGCTTGAAAACTGTGATCAGTTTGATGACAAATCAAATGATTCCAAGAAACTTATGGTGAAAGTTGCTACCATGTTTTTTTTTTCATGAGAGGTGCTGTACTTGTAATGAGATACACATTTTCAGACACAGTCAATATGGATGTTTGTTTTGATTGACTATATTACAAGGGCTTTACTTTTTTTTCTAACAGAAGATAGTGTGGACAAAGATAAGGGGATATACAAGTAGGCTAGTAGAAATAGAAAGGAGAAGGAAAAATAAGCAAGGAAAGGAAAGAGAAGGGGAATAGAGAAGAAAAAAAGGAAAAGAAAATAGTCATTGAGGTATAAGTTTCTTATTTTTAAATGAATTTAAAAGAATCAAAGAAAGACCAGAAATTCAGGGGACCTTTGAAAGCCACATGTTCCCTTAATTATAGTCTTAAAAAGGAAAGTAAACTGTACATAACAGAGAATGCATTTTTATGTGCAATACTCTTAACTCTGTTTTGCTGTGTAAATGCAAATGTCTATTCAATTTGGTATCAAGTTCATAATAGGTATAAAAATTAATTTTTAAATTATACACTAAATAAATTGAACCCCATATTGCAAAAATACTTATAGTAACTCTTTTCATAGTAGCTAAAACCCTGGAAACTAAAAAGCTTCCAAGATTTTGGAGAATGGATACACAAATTGTGTCATGAACATAAGGGAGTATTATTGTTCAATAAGAAATGACTAAAGGGATAGGATCAGAGACAACTTCTATGAAAGGATGAATAGTGAACAGAATAGTTTATACAATGTCAATATGTGTTGAAAAACAATTATAAAGAAAAACAATTTTGAAAGACTTGAACTCTGAACAATGCAACGACCAAGTAATTAAGATGAAGATAAAGATTGTAAAAACGAAGATGGAATAGCCTTAAAGTGCATAGTGAGATTTATTTTTAGATTAATGAAATTATAAAACACAATTCCAGAGGACTGATGATGACACATGCTATGATCTTCCTCGTGGAGAGGTAATGAGAGACATGGTACAGAATGAGACATATTTTCAGATACAGTCAATCGGAGAATTTTTTTTGTTTCAATTTGCATATTTTATGAGGGTTTTGTTTTTTCTTTTTCCTTTCTCAATATAGAAGAATGTGGAGAGGAGAAAAATAAATGTGTTTTTTTAAGTGAAGAAAAATAAATTAAATTAATTTAATTAAAATAAAATAAATAAAAATATTGGGGCATGATTACACGGTCTCTGTGGCTCCTTTAATAGATTACACACACACACACATTCACACATATGATTCTCTTATTCATTTTAGTTATATTCTGTATATAAGGAAGACCTGTATTGGAACCAGTAAGAGAATATAATGTTCTTTTAAAGAATCCTCACACTTTCTTTAACCTTCTCTCAAGTGCCCAGGTGCTCTCATATATCTCCTTAAGCTACCTCTTGTAGTTACCCATCCAGGCAGTCTAAAATCCCCAAAGTGCTCCAACTTCCAATATTATCTTCATCTATTCTCCCCTTCTTCAATCAAAGCACTTATTTGCTCAGTGCAACTGATTCATTTGAATATCATGAGCAAAACATTTAGCTAATAGTGCAAATATATGTCAATGGAATGTAGCCTTTAACCTATACAAGAGGTATTTGTATATTTCAACATAGTTGAAGCACTGTCATTCTGAGGAAGAGAGATAAGGTGATATGTGCCAAAAACATATCAAACAACTATCACCATTCTGAACACCATGCCACTTTAAACCCAAACCCAAGTAAATACAGATAAAGATTCTGAGCCTAAGAGCCCCAGGAATCCCAATGCCCTTCAACTAATAATTGGCGCATAGCAAAACTCCTATATCCATCAATTAGGGGGACACCCATTGCCTCTGTAAGTAGTGCAACTTCACTTCCCCTTTCCCCATCAATAGCCACAGGTACCAAAGGCCTCCAAAACAAAAGTTCTTGCAATAATAGTCACCAATACTGTCAAATGTCCCATGTGAGAAATAGATATGGTTTTATCAGTGAAAATGTCCTTTTAGAAGATCCCATTGGAAGAGCTGAAAATTGGTACAACCATTCTGGGAAACAATTTGGAATTATGCAAATAAAAGAACCAAAATGTCTATCACCTTTATCCCAGAGATTCTGCTTATAGGCACACACATAAAGGAGGTTATTGACCAAAGAAAGATCCCACATATAACAAATATTTTTGTTGTTTAATCATTTTTTCTGTTGTCTCTGACTCTTCATGACCCCATTTTGGGGTTTTCTTAGCAAGGATATGGGAATAGTTTTCCATTTCCTTATCCATATCATGTTACGATAAGGAAATCAAGACAAATGAGGTTGTGATTTGCCTAGGTTCACACAGTACTGCCTGAGGCCAGATTTGAGCGAGAACCACTACTTACACCTCTTTCACAAAAGCAAGAAACATAGATCCAATAAAATAACCCTAGACCTGGGTTTAAGCTAACATTTGGGGATGATCCATGTGCTCAATGACACTGGTATTATGATGTTTTAAGCTATCCGGATTCAACATATCTTTGTCCTCTACTGAAAATAATCCTGTACTTTGGAGAGGATCTACAGATGGTATCTGAGATGATTAAAGGAAATGCAAAATAAAGGGTAAAAGAACAACTTACTACGACAAAGAGGTTCATTTTCAGGAAAGATAAAATTACTGTCAAAGGTTTAGGACAAAGACCTATAAATTCTTTGATATTCCAATGTGGAGAGATGAACCACACAGCAGGAAATATGCCACTGCAGAAAAGGTTAATCTTATGTGTGCAGAAAATATAATGCATCTCAATAGGCCATAGGATGGAAGAAATAAGTTGAAAATTCTAATTAAACACATTCAACTGGTAAGATAAAATAATCCCATAGCATATATGCTTTGAGTGCTATAACTAAATATCATATGCATATTTAAGTGGAAGAGAAACAAAGAGACATAACAGAAAAATGGATGTAAGTCAGGAAAACCAAGGATCATGGGTTGTCTCTGATGAGGACTGTAGTAGTAAAGGTTTAACAATCAACTCCACTGTGAGGAAAAAATGAGCCCATGACTAATTTTTAAGATTAATCTTGATTATAAAAAATTTTGTCATCACTTAATTAAGTTCTAGATAATTAATAGCACAGCAAATAAAGCCCTGTCTTTTAGCCTTTACTGATTTCTGATGTATAAATGCTCACCCTGGAAATTTAACAATTCACCTAAAAGTCAGGTTAGTTCTGGCAAATACTTGCCTCTGACACAAATTAGTTATGTGACCAAGTATAAGTTCTGTAACTTGTCAATGTCCCAGCCTATGCCTTAAGGCTAAATTAGAAAGGATCTGTTAACATCTGTCAGTAGAGTCAGTTTCCATATCAGAAGTTCTCCACTCCAATGAAATCACAAGGCCAAATCAAAGTTTATTATGACTATTCTTACTAGTAAAATAGTCATAATAACAATGGAAGTAGGAATATTAATAATTTATATTCTTCTCAAGTTATAAACCTGAGGGGTTATTTTCATAGTCTGATTGTAACCTATACAACCTAGTCAACAGAAGTAAACATAATTTTAAGCCAGTGAATAACAATATGAAAAGTATAGGTAATTTGGCAGAAAAAGTATCTATAATCAAATAACCAATCCAGAATAATCAAAAGTATCAATCCATCCAATTCAATTCCAACCAATTCAACAAACATTGCTGGCCTGACATGGGTGAAAACCTGAGATATTGGGAAAGAGTCAAAATAATCAAGAAGTTGTCGTTAATCTCATGAAATTATCAAACATATCAAAATTATGTAAATCTGGGATTAGGGATTTTTTAAAAATTTCATTTGAATTTGAAGGTCATTGATTCATATTAGTGGGGAAAAAACACCTGTCAATTGAAGGCTATATAAGTAAGGGGGGGGGGAGGAAGAAACCTGGGTTTAATTATATTAAGAAAAAAGTCTGAAAATACTCCAAATAATTTTGAAAAAAGGCTTCAGTTGTAAATTTTAACTAATTGCATTAATAGTATAATTTCAAAAGAGGAGAGAAAAGAAAAGGTAGAGTTTGTTAGAAATAGAGAGATGGTCATTGAGGCAGAATTGAGCAGATTGTATCAAAGGAAGAAAAAGAGAAATGGACAAAGAAGGATGACACAGAGAAGACAGATAGATGATAGATAAAATGTATTAAACACTTCATATGTGTAAGGAAATAAAATACAAATAAGCAAGATAATCCTTGCTCTTAAAGGGATTACATTCCAATGGAGGAAAACAGTATAATGGATAGAAAGGGAATAGGAAGAGTAGCCCTACAAAACCAATGTGGGTGCTGAGAAAAAGGAGGTTAAAGTCCAAAGAGAGTGGAAATAAAAGAGATATTGAACAAATGAGCTTATTAAATTTTGTGGTGAGTGTTTTTGCTTTGTATAGGATCACAGGTTTCGACTTTGATAAGACCTTAGGGGTTAATGAGTTTTACTCCCTCATTTTACAGATAAGGAAAACAATTATGTTGAAATATAGTTAATAAGCATTAAAAAAAACAAATTTATAGATACCTCTAAAATCTGTCCACAGTTCCCTTCGTCTGGGGGTGGAGAGGGAGGGAGATGTTCCCTGTATTAGGTGACTATAAACTTTGTTATCACAAAATGAAATCATACCAAAATTACTTCTTGTCCCAAGTAATATGCAGGCTGTATATTAGGTGACTATGAAATAATCTTCCAATTCAATCATTTTATGGCACAATCATAGGACCATCTTCAGCTAGAAGTGACTTCAGAAACTAGCTTAATTATTCACTTTACCCATGAAGAAACTGAGGTATATAGAAATTAAATAATTAAGACTCACTCTAGATCTCAGGGGCTGTATACAGTTTTGTAGACTGAACAAATTGCCACTAGAAGGCATTCTCACTACTTTTAAAAATAGTTATGAACAATAATGATAATGGCTTATGCTTGTGTTGTATGTTACACAGTACTTCCTGCATATTATTGCATTTCATTTTTATGGATTTCTATTACACCTGCTACTATGAGGTAAATGAAACTCAGGGAATTTAAGCAATTCAGTCATTAAATTATACCCTAAGTATTACATTCTGGACTAGAAAACAGATCTTTGGGGTTCAGGTTCATCACCAATACTCCAATGCGTCTCCCAGCAGCAAGGAAATTGAAATTCATTTCTTCAGATGGCAGAGTTGTAAATCTACAGACAAATGCTGCACAGCATCAATCAATAACCATTTTCTATATGTTTACTTACTGTTATTCTAGGTTCTAGGTGTTGGGAATACAAAGACAAAAATGAAACAGTCCTTGGCCTCAGGGAGTTTATATTATATAGAATATACCACACCATATACAATCAATTTTCAATTGGTTTGAGCTACACATTGATTTTATTATCAAACCACATATATGTGTATAGAAATTGCTAGCTATATTATATGCGTTGTTTGTGTATATGTATACATATACATTCACCCACAAATATACATATATACATGTATTTATGTATATATGTATGTATGTATGTGTTTGAGTGTGTGTATATATACACACGCACACTACCAGTTATAGGGTACCTAAATGGTATGCTGAATAGGATGCCAGACCTGGAGTCAGGAAGATTCATTTTTATGAGTTCAAATCTAGCCTCATAAACTTACTAGGTGCACGATATAAAGAGATCTATAGAAGTCCCTTGGGTTGTTGGGTGGGCCTTCCACAGAGTATTAATAGCAGTTCATGCATTAAAGTCACTCAGGATAAGTCAGGTATGGGTTATGACCTACATTGCAGAGTAATAGGTTTGGAATTAGAAGACCTAGGTTTAAAACTTACCTTGGAGCCTATAGAGACTTAGAGAGGCTAAGCAAGTCATGACTGCTCTAAACCTCATCTCTTCATTTAAAAAATGAAATGGTTTGCATATTACTTGGGACAAGATGTAATTTTGATATGATTTCATTTTGTGATAAGAAAGTTCATACACACTCCCATCTACTATAGGCTGACCTAGAATGACCATCCTTAATCAGATGAAGAAAGTCTTTGTTTACTTCTTTGGCAGCTGAGTGATTGATTTCATGGTATATTAAAGTGTCTTCTTGCTCTTTTTTATTCTTTTTAAATGTGCAGTTTTTAAGAACATGCATTACTCCGAGGAAATATATGAAAGTTGTAACTCTTAAAGAGTATAGTGTAATGTCTATTAGAGATATTACAGAGGCTCTAAAAGTAAGGAAGTCTGTGGTTATTCTGAAGCACAAAGCAAGATAATAAAAAAATGCAAAGAATTAGTAAAGTATTACTGCAAAACAACCTAAAGCAAAAAGATTCAGAAGGATTTGTCAGCTAGATGAATTTTTATTGATTCCTCTACAGTGGCCTGGAGGCTTTTTAAAGTTGAAAGACAATTGAGAAGATAGGTTTTTTAAAGTAGCTTTTAATTGTTGTTGGGGGGGGATACTTGTCGTAGAAAACAAAGGATGAACTTCTGAAGGTTGGAAAAAGACAAGTTTGAAATTCATGAAATAAATTGTTTATTCAAGGATATATCGACTCTGCTGTCAGAAAATGTTGAGGTGAGCCTGTATGATCCAGGCATCTTCCTCAGAGAGTAAAACCTTAATCTCTTTCAACTTCAATTAAAGTCTTTTCACCCTTTTGACTCTAAAGAATTTTTTTTTTAATTGAGGGGATTTGTTCTGTGAAGTTTAGATTCAGTTAAAGGGCTGCACTTGATGACCCAGTGCATCATATGTGGCTTCAAGGCCACCGGTCCCCCATCCCTGCTTTAGAGAATGATAAATTCTTGATGCTAAGTGAGAAGAGCAGAAGGAGGAAAAATTTGTACACAGTCACGGATACATCATATGTGTGATGACCTACCTTGATAAACTGGACTCTTCTCAGCAACACACAATTAAAAGACAACTCTACAAGTCTCAGGATGGAAGGAGATGTCTACATTCAGAGAAATATCTAGAAAGACCAGAGTTTAAATGGAGACTGAAGCAACACATGCTATTGTTCTTTTCATGTTTGGTTTTGTTTCTTTTCTTTTCTTTTTTTCCCCATTATTCGCTCCATTTGGTTACAATGCTTCTATACAACCAGACTATTATACAACGTGAAAGTGTTTGCAGATCCCATACATGACTGTACGCAACCATGGTGGGGGGAGGTGAAGGGAGGGGAGAAAATTTGAAACTCAAGTAATTCTGTAACTGAATCTTGTAAACTAAAAGTAAACAAACAAGTCAATAAATTTAAAAAAACATAATTGAGCAATGACAAAAAGAAGAGAATGATAAATTCTGATGAATGTATTGATACAGTAAGAATTGTCTTGAAATTAAAGAAATTCCCAAAAGAAGATGGAATTTTGCAACATGAACTTGTATCATGTCACATTTCTGGAAAGATGAAAAAAAATCTATCCAGAGAATATAGATAAAGTGCTTTAATATCCCAGAAACTCAATTTAAGCCCCATTAAAAAATCTATGGGCTGTAATCAGGAATAAACTTGGAAAAATGAATTGTTTCTCAAAGGCAGACAACAGCAAATGTTATAAGGATAGTGTCCAAATGAGAAGTTCAGATTATGTATCAAAATCTAGTTAACTCTGTGACAAATTGCATAAGACAAGTGAGTACAGGCAGAGGAGGACATATTGCCTAGTAAAAATTGTTAAGATGAAAAACTTTGCTAAGTCCATTATATATCAACAAATTTCAATATTTTACTTTGCCTCAGTTGATTTTAAACATTTGTGCCTCAAATACAGGCATTCTTAACCTTGGTTCTCTGTACCCCTAAAGAATATGTCTATTGATTCTGTGAATTTGCTTTAATATAGATAAATAGACAGATAGCTAAATAATTTCAATAAAAGTGATGTCTTTTATAATCTTATGTGTTATATTTTATAGTGTGAGCATACACACAATTCAATTCAATTCAAAAAGGACTTAGTATGTTCCTATTAGTGCCAGTAAATGTACTGAACAATGAGGATATAAAAACAAATGTTAAATAGTCCCCGCCTTCAAGGAACTTATATTTCACTGTAAATGTGTGTGTATATGTATGTGTTTATTCATATATAAGTATATTATATACAGACATGTGTATTTAATACACATCTAAATAGAGAATCAAAAGGTAGAAAAAAGTTCAAGAACTTTAAAATTACAACTATTAAAGGTGAAAACATTCTACCACCAATACAGATTCAGGAATGTAATGAAGGGCTCTCAATTTCAGTCTCTGAAATTGATCCTCTGAGTTCACATGGAACACCCCTCCCCTGCCAAAAACAACCCTTCCCTCATCTCCAGTCTAAGGTATAAAAACACAAAGCTAAAGTTTTGCTCACAATAGCCCACACACAGTTTTTAAACAAGCTAGATATTGAGGGGGGAATTTATAATCTCTCTTCAGACTAGTATGCAGTATATATGTGTACATGCATAAATACACACTCACATAAATCTGCCCATTTATGAATGCATATGAATTAATATGCTCTAAACTCTAAATTTTCAGACATCAAGGTAAATTAGCTGCTTACATTTGAAATAGTGATGATCTCTAGCAAATTGAATGACCTTTCCACAAAAGAAAGCAGCTTTTTTTGTTCATTTCAAACTTCAAATTTATTTTTAATGGAAGCTTTAACTACTACTATTACTACTAATATTCTTGATAAAACTAAAATTGATAATGCTTCAAGGCTTGCAAATAACTTTACCCAGATTATTTCATTTAATCACCACATAACGCTGTGAAACAGGCATTATCATTATTATTATCCCATTTTGCAGATTCAGAAAGTGAGGGAGGGAAGTTCAGTGACTTATACAGTATTGTACAGTAAATATATGATTCAAGATTCAAATTTAGGTCTTTCTGCTCTTAAGTTCAGCACCTCTCCTCTATGAGATCTAGATGCCTCAGGTTACTTTTCCTATGAAATCCTGCAGATTTAGTGTAGATGTTAGACAGACAGACAGACAGACAGACGGATTGATAGATAGATAGAGAGAGAGAGAGAGAGAGATGGATGGATAGATGGATGGATATTTAGATAGATAGATAGATAGTTAGATAGATAGATACATAGATACATAGATAGATACATAGATAGGAAGAAAGAAAGATAGATGGATAGATAGATAGGTAGATAGATAGATAGATAGATAGATAGATAGATAGATAGATACATAGATACATAGATACATAGATAGATACATAGATAGATACATAGATAGGAAGAAAGAAAGGTGGATGGATAGATAGATAGGTAGATAGATAGATAGATAGATAGATAGATAGATAGATAGATAGATAGATGGATGGATGGATGGATGGATGGTTTTTATTTAAGGAAATTCAGTTACCTAATAAAAAGAAAAAAAGTTTGTATTTTGTTTTAAAAAATATCATATAATCAGGGAATATTATACATAATCCAGTGTGGTGAGAGTTTTTAAAATGCAGCTTCCCTTTTTGCCCATGCCCTGTGACATCTGTGACTCAAAGGTCCTAAAAATGACTAATGCTGCTTATGTAAGCAGGATGGAGAACAAAACCAAATAGAAACACTCATTTTTTAAAAAAGAAAATATCTCCAGATTTTGTTACTGTAAGTTTGGAATAAAAATAATAACTAGCATTTATATGGTGATTACTATGTGCTAAGCATTATCCTAAGAACTGTATGAATATTATCTCATTTGGTCCTCACAACAACAGCCTTGGGAGGCAGGTATTATTATCCACATTTTACAGTTGAGGAAACTGAGGGTAAGTGATTTACCTAAGTATACACACAGGTAATAATTATCTGAGGCTGGATTTGAACTTGTATCTTCCTGATTCCAGTCTAGCACTTTACCTACTGCACTATCTAGATGCCTCTGAGGAAGTACATACATACTTGAGGTCTTTTCTCTACCTCATTTTCAACAGAAAAAAATCATTTCTTCCTTCTACATGTAAAGCATTATATTTCATTTTATAGAGGAAAAAAGCTTTTTTGTTTACATGAGGTAACATCTTGTGGCCATTTAGAGGTTTCCACTAAGGACTCCTTAAAATGTTTTGCAACTCTAGGCATAAACTATGTCATCTCTGGATATGTGTCCCAGGAGTAGGATGAAATTAAACTGAGGGACAGATAGAGCCCATGAGGCTATAGATTCCCCAGCCCTAGAGTTCATAAAGCAATATCTAATTTATGATTAACACAAGGCAAATTGTTTAAGGGAACTGAATGATTTAACCTTGTTATTTAATATATCATAATTGCCAATTAAAAATTATTGCAAGTACACAATAAAGAAATACTTGGTTGATGATGGACACAATTGAATATGTAATTGGATCATGTGCCACCTTGTTGATGGTAGAGTTTACCATTTAGTGATTGAATAAATATTTGAGTGCCTGCTGAATCCAAGGTTCTATGTTGAATCCTATGGGAGAAAGAAAGATAAATAACAAAGAGAGCCTTCCCTCAAGGAACTTATAATCTATCAGGACAAAAACACATACTTTAGAGAGACTAGCACAATGAAGAGCCAGAGTTTTACACTTGAAATCAGAGAATTGGATTAAAATCTTTGGTATCTCTTGCTATTGGTGTGACCTTGGGCAAGTCATTTGCCTCCTTTGGACCTAAATGAATTTATATGTAAAATAAGAGGGAGAGAGTTGGAAGGATGATCTCTAAGTTTTCTTCAAAGCTCTAAATCTTAAGAACATCAACATTTTATGGGAGTATATGATAAGTACAGGCAGAGAGGAATTCTAATTTTATAGACAATAAAATTTGATTTTGCCAGAGCCTACTAAGAGAGTTTTAAATCAATTTAGTAAGATCTATTGCCTTACAGATATATAATTACAAATATATTAGAGCATTCTGAGCTTGTATTGATCTGATCAGTCACAGCTGACACACTGCAACTTGATTCTAACATAGAGATGTCATTTGGGTACTCTTTGAGAATAAAAGATAACAACCAACCAACTAAATATATAAAATGTTAATGTGGGGTAGCTAGGTGTTGCAGTAAATAGAGCACTGGCCTTGGAGTCAGAAGGACCTGAGTTCAAATTTGACCTCAGACACTTCACACACACACACACACACACACACACACCCCTAGCCATGTGACCTTGGGCAAGTCATTTAACCCCAACCCCTACCTTCCCCCCCCAATAAAAGCAAAAAAATGTTGATGTAAAATGAATTAGGGGAGTTAGGGAGAGCAATAAGAAGGGTCGGTGGGAATTAGGAATCAGAAGGGGACTTCTGGAGAGGTTGGCTCTTAAACTGAGTTTTGAAGGGAACTAGGGGTTTTAAGAAGTGTAGATGAGGAGGGAGTTGAAGGTCAACATACCCAAAGGAATTGGTCCAATGGATAATTGGTCTATTGTGAACTTTGAGTTGTAGCACAATAGCACAGGTTCACTACAAGTGGTAATTTAGGCAAAGGGAATGTCAAGAGCTAAGGTCCAGAGAAACGAAACTGGTTTGGACAAAATGTAGAGTTCTTCTAGAGAAGTGAAAGATAAAGGTAGAGAAATAGATGATATATCACTAACATTACTTTAGAGCTAGATTTAGGTATTTAGAAATAATCAAGTCCAGAGGTTCCCAAACTTATTTGGTCTACTGTTCACTTTAAAAAAAATACTGGAAATCCATGTTCTTTAACCATTTGGCAGTTGTTTTTTTTTTTAATGGCATCATTTAAAAAATAATGTATTTTTTGAATGACATATCTTAAATGTAATAGTTTACTATAAATTGGTAGGGGGGTTTCCTGTATTGAAATTTTGATGATGCAATATTACATCATGTTACCATCTTGTATCATACTATAAACAGAACATTACATGCACATATTCTTGCTGATGCACTTTGGACTTCCCAACAACGCACAATACACTTGCCTGTCAACACTTGTTTGTTAAGACCTGTCAGTCGACTTGACCACTGATTGGTTATAATTTACATTTTGTGTGTTTATTTGGAAAATAATGTACTCAATATGACTTTAACTCTGTTACGCAACAAATGAAACGTGTATGAATGGGTTTTTTCAAAATTTTTCTTATCTTCTCTACTTTCCTTATGCTTCTACTGTCCCCTTATTTTTATTCAATACCCACAATTGTGCCCCCCTAGATCATTCCAGCACTCCCAGGGAGTGGTGTTGCCCATTTTGGGAACTATGATTCTAGTCCAATCCTGTCAATGATGCCATTGCACAAAGATGCATGTTGCCAAAGTTACTGTTTTCTGTCATATAGACCACTGTTAAAATTGGGAAACACTAGTGACAAGTGGGAGCTGAATCATGTTCAAAGCCACAAGGTCAATAGGAATCATTCTATGAGCCAGTTCTATAAGAGACAGCATACTCATCCTGCTGAGGCCAATTACATTTCAACTTCTTTGTATGAGGTCAAGCTGGCTGGACATTCAGTTTCTTGATCACTTTCCTGACCTCAGACTACATTTCCTGCTTGTCCTTTGGATCCCTTAGAGTTATGAGCATATCTCCTTCTGTCTCCTCTTTGCTTTTTATCTAATGAAAACTGCCTGACCTTATGACTTTAAACAGCCTACCTTGTGCTTCCAGGCCCTCACAAATTAGAGTACTATTGTTTAATTATTCAGTAATTCATTCTACCTAAAGTACAAGTCTGACCATTTAAATCCTTTGCTAAGGAAATTTCAGAAACTCCTTATCATCTTTAGGATGAAATATATTCTCCAATGTTGCATTTCAAATCCTTATAATCTAGCTCCATTTTCAGTTTTGAGGCAGAGTACACATTATTCTCGCTTGGGTACTTTATTTGCTGTCCCAGAGTTACTAACTAGGTGTGTTAATCTCTTCTCTAACCTCAGTTGCTTTATTTCTAAAATCAGGCTTATCATGCACAAATATATCTCATAAGGTCCCTCCCAATTCTAAATCTAAAGCACATCCATATTTCTAATGGCTTTGGCACATGACTAGACCATCTAAGATAGTGTCACTCATAGGCAAAACTGTAGGGAACCTGGAGTGGGGTCTGGATCATGCATGGACATTCTGCCCTTGTTTTAACATACCGTTGAAACAGTCTTTTTCCATTTTCTGCATAGCTAGAACTCACAGTCTTTAAAACTGCCTGACTGAGTACCCTGGAGGTTTGTTGATATATTCATGTCTGAGGGTGAAGGGGATTCTTTCACTTATACCACGTGATAAGTGGGAAGGGACTAAGGAACTGCCTCATGTGGCCTGGAGAAATTGAGTTTTTGGTCTGTTTTGTTTGTGCTTTGCTATTATAGGTGTTACATTCCCATCTAAGGGTGAAGAACCTTTAAGCCATGCTGTGCAGGGAGTGGAGTCTCTGGCCAGGCTGGGGAGCATGAACCATTATCCTGGTGTCCGGAAATCCATGCCATGTGTTGCTGCCAGACCAAGGAATCTGTCCTGAAGATTCAAAACTGAAAGTTCAGCAGAAAATGCCACTGCCAATTTTGAACTTGAACTTGATCAGATTAATGATTATAGGAGCTGAGCTAAATTCTAAACTTTTATCATTCTCCCCTCCCCAGAGACCAAGATGTTATGTATGGGGTAGGGGTGCAGGGTTAAAAGATATGCCCCTAGTATTGGGGAAATATTTCTTCTTGTTATGTGTTAGAAGCAAATATCCCTTTGTTGAAAGCTAAAGTGCTGGTAAAGGATTAAATGGAACTCAGATGGTAGTCACTGGACCCCCAAATATAGGGAAGGGAAGCAATTCATGGAGACAAGCTAACTGCAGGAAATAATGGCCTGTCTCTTATATAGGATGACCAGGGCAGGAAAGAAAGAAAACATAGCATTAGACAAAAAATGATTTAACCAAATTTGAAAAATCTTCTTCTGGAGTGGATAATATGTGATAGCCTATCTGCAAATGTATATATTTAAGACATTTTAAGACATTCTTTGAAATTAAATTTGAAAATACATGCCATCCCATATCAGAATTGGCAAACTTAAAAAGGCTATTTCAATGACTTGTGACAAATGTATCTCCTTTGTGATGTCATCAATGAGACTCCATATATCCTGCTATATTGGAAGCTAAAGGCATGACAAGAGAAAGTGTTGTTACCATAGTGTATCTGGGTCACAGAATTATAAAAATACTCAGGATTTTAATCCTGAATGAGGATTAACATTCTTACTAGCAAAATAGTGAATAGAAAGGAGGACACATTCAAGCAGATTTGAAGTTCTGAATCTGAAAACTCTGCTCCAAGTAGACAAGTTTTTAACTCAAATGAAAAATCTTCAGTCAACTTAACAACTACCAAAGACTTCCCTAATAAAATAACTTCCAGTCAATGTTCTAAAGACCCATTTTTTATTTTTATTTTGATACATAGTTGTGATTTTAGCGAAGGAAATTTCTGGTTTGAAAACTGACCCCACTGCTATTTAAACTATTCTGTAACATATAGTCTTTGAGAGTTGCTTAGGGGGTGCTGAGAGATTGAAGTAAATTGTCAAGAGTCACTAAGCATGCTTCAGAGACGAAACTTGAACCAAATCTTCCTACAGCACAGACTAATTCTCTGTCCATCATAGCACACTGCCTCCCAAAAGGCCCAGTTGCTAGGATGACAGGGATCATAGATCTATTGGAAAAGGAAGCTCAAAAGTCATCTGATTCAACCCAGAAACTGAGGTTGGAGGAGCTAACTTGTCCAAGATAACACAGGTAACAATCATCAGAGAGAGGATTTGAGCCCAGATTCTCTGACTAGAGTCAGAGTTGTCATACATAAAAGAACAGATCGACAGCATGAAGTAATGGATAGCAAACTGTCTTCAGTGGTAGGGAGATGTGGGTTTAAGCCTATGTTCTAACACATACTGGTTGTGTGACCCTGGGTAAATCACTTACCCTCTCAGTACCACGCTGCCCTCTGACACCCCCAGGGAACTCTCTAGGAACATAAGTAGCAGAGGATTTTTTTCATTTGAATGGCAGAGGGAGTGACTCTAAACAAATGTAATCATAGGTCCAGGCAGTGTATAAATAGATACATGCATATATATGCCCCATAGCATGAATGTGTATGTGTGTACATTCATAACATGTTTGTATATTCATACATGTACACATACACACATCATATACATACATCTATACACACACGTATTTATATATATGTGTGTATGTGTATATATTAAAGACAAGGGCTGAAATACAAAGGCATAACTAATTGAAAATTAGTTCTTGCGTTTATTTTAACAAATTGCTCAGGCCAGTCAATAAAGCTCAATTAAAATGTGATAATTATGTTTGAGGAGAGGGGAAAAAAAAACTGTCATATTAATTTTCTCTACCCCACTAGTCCAACATTCAGTATTTTTGTTACTTTTATGATTTTTTTTTTTTGCTGGATACTTAGAGAAGACAGTTTGTATAAGCCTCCCTATCTATGTTCTGATTGTCTGTAGGTCCTTGGATGACAAACGCCATATTTCTTAGAACCTTCCATCCAGTTCAATGCAAATAGTCCCAGCACACAAGTAGGAGGGCGAGCAAAGTTTCTAGCTTTTATCATTAAAACTCAAACCGTAATTGACCAGGTTTCTTTTCTTTCTTTTTTTTTTCGTAGATTACTGCATTAATATGATTTTTAAAAAGGTAGCTTACGTAAGATGTTGATTTCTAAAAGGCATTCATCTAAAATCCCAGACTTAACACCAATGTGATCTTGGTGGATCTTGGTTGGAATCTTAGCTTCTTCTTTCTCTAATTGCAGGCTCCAAGTGCTGAGGCACTGAGTCTCTAAGGGGCACACTTTCTAAACGTAAAGTAAGGGCAAAAATCAAATCAAAACCAAAAACTGTTACCTACCCTGTTCTATTGGACTGTGAGATCCTTGAAATTAGGGATTGTATTTTTCCTTTCCGTGTATCCCTTGCCATTTGCACAGGGACTGGCACATAGCAAATACTTTAAAATTCTTAAATTTGACTTCCTGTCTTACCACATTGGGTTTTATTGTGGAGATGTTAATAAAATGAGAGGTGTGGGAAGCTCCTAGGAAAACATTCGAGCTCTCTATGGGCGTTTCATTGCAAAGTATAATTAAAACTAGGAAAATCTAGTTCCCTTAACCTTGTGAAAGCATGCCAAATATGATAATTGTTCTCTATTTGAAATTTTCCAGCATGATGATTCATTTCTATATCATGGTAGCAGCCTCAGTTCAATCAGATCAGTTTATACAAATAATTCATTTTTTCCAGAATAATCTCTGAAAGCAAACCATTCAGAATTTACCTCACATCTGTACTATTGCAATAGCCATCTTGTTAGACTCTCTGCCTCAACTTCTATTCAATTCCATTCTCCACTCAACTATCAAAGTGGTCTTCCAAAAATACAGATCTGACCATGTTACTCCCCATTCAGTAAACTCCAATGGCTTCTTATTTCCTCTAAGATCAAATATAATCTCTTTAAAATCTATATCTTTAATATCTATAATACCTTTAAATCCATTCATAACCTAGTTCCCTTCTACCTTTACAATCTTCTTACAACTTATGGTCCCTAATATACTCTGTAATCTATTGACTTTGGCCTCCTTCCTATTCCTCACTCAAGACACTCTACCTCTTAACTCCATTTATTTTTAATGACTGTCCCCCATGCCCATTTTTCCCTTCTCATCTCTGCCTCTTGACTTCCCTGGCTTTGTCAGGTTTCCGCTAAGATCCTACGTTCTACAAGGAGCCTTTCGTGTTTCCCCTCAGTGTCTTTCATCTGAAAATAATGTCTTTCTTCTGAAATTACATCCAATTTATCATATATGTGTGTATTTGTACATTTTTTTGCATATTGTATGCTGACCCCTCCAGTTAAATCATGATGTCCTTGAGGAAAGGATTTTTCCTATACTTAGTGTTCAACGTAATATCTGACACATAGTATGCAATTAATAAATGCTTATTAACTTAACTCCAAAGTTGTTATTCCAGATTTGACTTAATAGTAGTTTTCATGTAAAAATCAGAATTATTCCAAAGTGAACACAAAAATTCTATCCTTATCCTGCAGATTGTACTATTTTTTGATTTTGCTTTTTAGGAATAACTCTTACACAGTATTATGATCAAAACTTTTCACTGCATTAAGGTGTTTATTTATATAGCAACATTCTACTGAGAGAAGGAAAAAAACTTCAAATATCTTTCTTTGATTTTTCAATTTCAGTGTAGACATTTGATGTATTGTATCCCCCTAGTAGTTACTCAGATCCAAATTTGGGACAGTGTCTCATTAATGTTCAGCATTCCCCTGTGAAGTTCATGGGTGACAAAAATCCCAGAGAATGAAATCCTTAGGGGTAGGGGGGGGGGGATAAAAAGAAAGAAAATAGAACTGACGAAAAAGGTTTTGAAGGGATTCAGTTATTTTCTAATCCATTTCTTTATTCCTTTGTGTTGACCATTGTATGTTGAATGAACTTTAGTAAGGCCAAAATCTACTGAAAACATCAAAATATTTGACTTTTCTGTTTTTCAAGTTCCTTACTCAAGCAAAAGTCTTATTTCTTTTCAAAGTCTGACAAATATTTGGCACATCTGATGATATTTAAAAATAATAATCTCTTTATAAATTATGAATAGACAAGGTCTCACAGACATTTCCTTTTCATTTTTTATAGGAAACGGGAGTCTATATAACCATTTCTAGCTATAAGATATAAATATTAATTAAAAGTAAGTTAAAGGTCATAATATTTCTGATTCCAAGTGGACTTTAATGCTATAAAGGATACTTAGATGAAAGTCCAAAATTTTTTCCAGTAAAACTACTATCTCTTACTTCAGGGCTTTCTTCTCAATTTATATTGTTCTCATTGATTTGTATAAATTTTGCATTCTTGCAGTAGAATACAAGCTTCTTGAAGGCAAGGAAATATTTTTTTTCCCCTTTTCCCTTGTATTCCTAGAGCTAACAGTGTTAGAACACACCAGGTGCTGAATAAATGAATACTGAATGAATGGATAAATCATTGTGTGAATAATATAGTCTCTTTCCTCCTCCCAAATCCTAGTCCTTCAACAATTCCACATTCTAAAAAGTCCACTATATCATATGGAAAATGATAAAATAAAATAAAGGTAAACGTGGATAGATTTGCAAATTTAAGAAGTCAGTAGGGAAGAAATAAGGAAGGGTTTTACTTAATTCCCAAAGGCAGAAGTCTCATTTCTTTCATAATGGTCCCAAGAGAGGAAATCTCATAGGAGACAGGGAATGGGACAAGAGATGAAAAAAAAAACTGAGTGTTACATAGACGCTGCTTCAAAATGCATGTGTCGGGGTGGCTAGGTGGCACAGCGAATAGAGCACTTGACCTGAACTCAGGAGGACCTGTGTTCAAATTAGGCATCAGACACTTCAAACAAAAAACTAGCCATGTGATCTTGGGCAAGTCGCTTAAACCCAATTGCCCTACTTTCCCCCTCCAAAAAAGAAAAAAAAAGCATATGTTCAAAGGGAGAGGGAGAGAGAGAAGGAATATAAGGACAGTTAAGAAGGAGAAAAGCAAAAAGTTGCACCAAGGAACTGGGCTTTCTGTCTTCAAATACTGTGGTTCTTTAGCTCTCTCTCTGATACCCTGAAAACTCTCAGGGGACTGTAATGTCCATTTTGAGTAAAACCTTCCCCGTAAACTTTAAGGGCACTGTCAGTTTTAGGTAGAAGGCAGTTAAATTACACATTGGATGAAGTGTTAGACTTGAGTTAGGAAGACCTGATTTGGAATCCTGCTTCAGACATTTACTGGTTGTGAGACCCTGAACAAGTCAACAAGTCGCTAAACCTTTCTTAGCCTCAGTTTTCTTATCTGCAAATTGGGGATAATTATAGCACCTATCTTATAGGACTGTTGTGAAGAGGAAATGAGATAATACATGCAAAGTACTTTGCTAATCTTAAAATGCTCTGTAAATGCTAGCTATTATAAAATGTTTAAAGATATATACTCTTCTTAATCAAATATCAGCATTTAAGAGAAAGTTGCTTTCAGGATGACTCACTCAACTATCATAATCAAGGATCTCTGCTCTCATCAATATGGGTATTTTCTCTATTTTACAAAGTACAACTTGTCCATAGGCTGTTCCCCTGGGACTTTTATTTATGTACACCCATGAGTGTTCCATAGGTCCATCCAACATGTTAGGATCTTTTCTCATTTTCTCTTGACATTGCAGGGTTACCGATGGAGTGAGGACACAAACTATCCGTTGTTTCTTATTCTAGTTATGGTAATTAAATATTTAAAATGCATTTTAATATCAATTTTATCAATTTTGTGTCAGTGAGCCAGACTAGTTAAGTTTGAAAAGGGCAATTTCCTGGCTCACTCAAAAGTAAAGCACTTTTTTTTGAGTTGTTACTTTATTTTTTTTTATTTAATCAATTTATTTAGTTATTTACATGATTCAGTTCCACAATCCCTTGAGTTTCAAATTATCTTCCCCCCACTTCTCCCCACCATGGCAGCATGCAATCAAGTATAGGATCTGCAAATACAAAGTAAAGAATTATTTAGCCAGAGAAACTCTTACTGACCACCTACTAAGTCAGAGAGGGGCTGTGACCTGGGTCAATGTATGGTTTACCCATACAAGTGATATCATAGATCTTGGAAGCATTAAAATGTATGAGGAGGAAAAGTCTAAAGTCTCCAAAATGCAGGAAAAAGTGCTCTGAGGGACTGTGGCATGATTCCAAGGCATATGTAATCAATCAATCAGAGGATAGGAAGATGGGATGCATCCCATCCTCTCTGTGACAGCGAATCATTAGGCTTGTCTCCAGTATAATCATACCTTTTTATTCTTCACTTGTTTCAGTCATGTCTGATTCTCAGCAACCTCATTTGGGGTTTTCTTGGCAAAGATTCTGGACTGCTTTGCAATTTCCTTCTCCAGTTCATTTTATAGGTGAGGAAAACAAGACACACAGAGTTAAGTGACTTGCCAAGGGTTGCATAGCCAGTAAGTGTCCAAGGTCAGATTTGAACTCAGGAAGGTGAGTCTTCCTGACTCCAGGCCCAAGTACTTTATTCACTGAGTCACCTAGCTACCCACCAATCACTGCTACTCTGCACCAACTCTCTTTCAAAATTCTCTTAGCTCTGCTACTTCCCATTACTGTGAATCCTTTTATTTTCTTCCCTTAGCACAGCCTCCAGAGCAATTGCAATCTTCCTGTCATCAGAGCAAACAAGACAGCTTTGTCAGTGGGATTGGGAAAATCTTTCTGTCTCCTCAACATACTCAATCCTGTCAGGCATACCAAGATAACCTCGTGAAAGCAAGTACTGATGAAAGGACCTCTGTGCTCTGGGGTAGTGAACAGTGAATAAAATATCTACTTTACCTTTGTGCCCTTTTATTTTGGGATTACATAGAGTAGCATCCTCAACCACACAGGATGAGGAGTGCATGAATGGGTTTTGGTTTTTGTTGCAGATCTTTACCATCATTACACTCATTACATAATCTTTACCCTCAGATCCCCTCTTATTTCAAGCTTCCCTATTTTTGTCCAATGCACCACCATTCTTCTAGTCACTTAGGTTTGAATCCTTGGTACTATCTTCCATCCTGACTCTCACACTCATCATATCTAAGCATCTGTAGAATCTTCTTCTTTTGTTCCTAAATGTATCACTCATATCCATATCCTTATCTCCATTCACATAGCCTTTATTCTAGTCCATGCCCTCATTGTCTCTCCCCTGGACTGCTTCAGTTGTCTCCTAATTGTATCTCCCTATGTCAAGCATCTACAATCCACCATATCCTACGTTTTATTTCCCCAGAGAAATCTGAGATTTTCCTAGAGTTCAATTCTGACTATATCACCTACTACTCAATAAATTTCAATGACTAGTGACTTTTGGATCAGATATAAACTTTAAATTGGGCATTTAAAAACATTCATAATCTGGCTTCAACTTGCCTTTCTATTCTTAGAGTGTATTCCATTGTTATTATGTCTTATGCTCCATGGTTCAGCCAAACTGGCTCTGCTATTTCTCACTTTCATATAAAAGCAAAACTAAATTATCCAGACACGAACAGGAAATGAAGGTATAATGCCAACCATTGAGTATAACAATGTGAACAATGAGGAATGGGTATATCAGTTGCATTCAATGTTTTAGCAGAGTTTCAAACTTGACTAAGCTCAAAACTGCACTTAAGTCTTTTGGAACACCTTCTATAATAAAAACTCTGCTGAGTTGAAATTCACCTTTGTTGTTTTTGCATTTTGTATCATCATATGCAGAACCCTTTCCTATTTGACTTATACTTTAAACCAGGCAAATAAATTTTAAGGGAAAATTGGAAATAAACATAGTAGAAATATGAGTAATTCATCATTGCATGGAGAAATATGACTGATAGAAAGTTATGATGTTCACTGATCATCTATCAGTTGTCCCTCAATCTTCTAATGGTAGTTAAACATTTAAAATGCAATTGATTATTGGACTCTGTATTATCAAAAAATAAATTAATCTGTTTTTTCTAGCTACATTGTCTATTAAGCAACAAAATAAGTAAAAATAAGTATTGCTTTAAAATCCACCCGATTACTACTGACACATTTCTAAAATAATGAAAATAGCCAATCACATTTTTTCACTAAAACTCATTAGCAGTACTATTTTAGTGAAATAAAACAGGATTTTGTGTCACTAAGAAAATTCAAATTTTAAAATGGTATTTAAACTTTATCTTATCCTTTTAAATTTGTATTTTGTCTATATTTTAATATTCATGATATATTATACAGAAGTATAGGTATATTATTTACAAATAATTAGACATTCATTTATTAATAGTATACACTAAAAATGTTTCACTTGGTAGGATATGCAATAAAATGTTAAGATATAACTGATCTCTTCATTTAAATGTAAATAATTTGAATTTTGAATATTCCCAGACGAAAAAGTAAAATTAATACAGTTAGTATTAATATCCTTCTCCATGCAACAATGAACTACCCATATTTCTACTGTGTTTCACTCTAACTTTCCCTTAAGTTGGATTTTCCTGATTTAAAGTATAAGTCAAATGAGAAAAGGTTTATGGATACATCTGCCTCTGTGAATCTCTCAGTAATTTCAAAAAAGCAGAAGTGATATTCCCTAGGAATAACTGAGGAATCCCTAGGCATCAGTGCCTTCTCTTTGATGAAGCCTTCCTTTATACCCTTAACCACAAGTGATCTCTCCCTTCTCTGAGCTCTGGTTACATTTCATTTGTGCTTCTCATTACACTTTCTTCCTTAGACTCCTAAATAGACTGTAAGCTTTCTGAGAGCAGGACCTTGTTTTATTTATCTTTGTAGCTTTCTCAGCATAGTGCTTACATGTAGTAGATAGAAAAAAAATGTTGAATGAATGAATTAATGAGTGAGTGAATGGATGATTTCTGTTTCCAAAGGCAGAATTCATCCTCAATGTTTATCTACATCATCTTCTAAAAAGACCGTTGTTGATCCATATAAAATGCCTATTAGCTTTAGATATAAAGGAGATATTCCTGAAGTAAATGCAGATCCAGGCTTGACTCTCACAATGCAATTTCCGACAAAACTTGGGCATCAAAGCATTTGTTACCACAGTGTAACTTAGAAAAAAAAGCATTTCATACATGTGGATTATACAACAAATAAAAGTTGCATAACAAGTATAATCTCATGTAACTCAAGAAAATACCTCAGGAAAGTCAGTACAATGAACAGCAGAAAATTTATGCAATCTAAATAACCAGTTTTAAGAGGATAATTGTATAGAGATAATAAATATGCTTCTAATTTTTGAAAGATCCATAAATATTCTATGCAAATATATTGTCTGAATACTCCAACAAAAGAAATTACATGTAACCAGGAAGCTGTGTTTCTATGGCTAATGAATTAGGGTTTAGGATTAAGTCTTTTTTCATTCATTCAACAATAACAATAAAACAAAATCTTAAATGTCTGCTGAGTACATATGAGTTCTGAGTTTTGATATTTCAAGAACAGATATAAATAACCTTATAATCATTTCATCTAGCTATAGCTTCCACTGAATAATACACAAAGCAAGTGGACATACTCCCTCATATGAAGACACAAGGAGACAGAAACACTCTGGTTCACTTCACTGATTTTTTTTTTTGGGAGGGGGGTAGAGAAATGAGGTCTTTATCAGAGAAATGTGCTTATTTCCATACCCAGTTGGGTGTGTATGTTTTTTCCTCCTTAAACCAATTCCAATGAGAGCAATTTTTACTCATTCTCTCTCACCACCCCCCTCTTCCCTTTCACTGTAAAAGCTTTTTTTTTGCTTCTTTTACGTGAGATAATTTATCCCATTCTACCTCTCCCTTTCTCCTTCTCCAAGTACATTCTTCCCTCACACTTTAATTTTATTTTTAAATATCATACCTTCATATTCAACTCATCCTGTGCCCTCTGACTATATATGTATATACATACATACTTATGTGTATGTGTATATACATATATTATATACATGTGCATACATAAGCAGGTATATACATATAAGTGTATATACATACATATCACACACACATATTTCCCTCCAACTACCCTAGTAATAAGAAAGGTCTCATGAATTAAAATATCATCTTTCCATGTAGAAATGTAAACAGTACAACTTTAATAAGTCCCTTATGATTTCTCTTTCTTGTTTATTTATTCATGCTTCTCTTGAGTCTTGCATTTGAAAGTCAGATTTTCTATTCAGCTCTAGTATTTTCATCAAGAATGCATTAAATTCATCTACATCATTGAATATCATTTTTCCCCTCATGTATTTCACTCAGTTTTGCTGGGTAGGTGATAGATACTTTGTTTCAGTTCTAGCTCCTTGGACCTCTGGAGTATCATATTCCAAATCTTCCAAATCCTTAATGTCAAAGCTGCTAAATCTTGTATTATCTCAACTGTGGTTCCACAATACTTGAATTGTTTCTTTTTGACTCTTGCAATAGTATGTCCTTGATCAGGAACTCTGGAATTTTACACTAATATTCCTGGGAGATTTCCTTTTTGGGATCTCTTTCAGGAGGTGGTCAATGGATTATTTCAATTTCTATTTTACCATCTTGTTCTAGAATATCAAAACAGTTTTTCTTGATAATTTCTAGAAAGATGATGTCTAGGCTCCTTATTGATCATGACTTTCAGATAGTCTAATGATTTTTTTAAATGATCTCTCCTGGATCTATTTTCTATGTCAGTACTTTTTCCAGTGAGATATTTCACACTGTCTTCTATTTCATTCGTTTGGTTTTGTTTTAACATTTCTTTAATTTTCAGAGTCATTAGCTTCCATTTGCTCCATTTTAATTTTTAAGGAACTTTTTTCTTCAGTGAACTTTTGGATCTCCTTTTCCATTTGGCTGATTTTGTTTTTTAAGGTGCTTTTCTCCTCATTGATTTTTGGACTTTTTTTGCCATTTGTTCTAGTCTTTTTTAAGGTTTTATTTTCTTCAATATTTTTGGGGCCTCCTTTAGCAAACGGTTGACTTGTTTTTCATGATTCTTGCATCCCTCTTATTTCTCTTCCAAATGTTTCCTCTACTTTTCTTACTTGATTTTCAAAATCCTTTTTGAGCTCTTCCATGACATTAGACCAATTCATATTTTTCTTGGAGGCTTTGGATGTAGTAGCTTTGATGCTGTCTTCTTCTGAGTGTATGTTTTGTCACCAAGGCAAGTTTCTATAGTCTGAGGTTTTTTTCCCATTGTTTGTTCATTTTTCCAACCAATTACTTGAATTTTTAATTCTTTGTTAAAGTAGGGCTCTTCTTTCAGTGTGCAGAGCAAACTGTCCCAAGCTTCAGAGGATTTGTGCAGTTGTTTTCAGAGATATTTCTAGAGATCTGTAAGTTTTAAGGTCTTCCAAGTGGTATGATCTAAGGAGAGGTGCTTACTCCTCTCAGCCTGTACTCTGGTCTGTGAGTAACCACAAGCACTCTTTTCTGCCCTGGAATGAGGAGGTCTCCCTCTCCACTGCTGCCACAAGCTCTGCTATGCTAGTGTTCCTTCCCCAGAGACAGTCACTCAGAACCCAGATCCAAGTATGTTCACAGTGACAGAGTCCTGCCTCTGTGTCAGTAAAGAGACCCCTGAAATCTCCTTCTAAGCAGTTGTTTGATCCCCTTTTTGTCACTGGATTGAAAGCTCTAGAAGCAGCCCTCGCTTCTACCAGTATTATCATGGCTTATGCAGTCACTCTTAAGGCCTGCTTCTGGTTTGCTGGGGCTTGTTCTGTGCTGGATCAGGGATGGAACATGCTCCTCTCCCACCCAGATCCAATAGACCTCTCCTACTGATCTTCTAAATTGTCTTTGGCATTTGTGGGTTGAAAAGTCTGGAAAACACCACAGATGACAGTTATTTAGTGCCAAAAGGCCTGTTCCAGGTTTGTTGGGGCCAGTTTGTGCTGACTCAGACTATGCTGGACTGTGCTCCTCTCTCAGACCAGTGCAGCAGACCTCTCCTGTTGACTGACCTTCCAGGTTGTCTTGGGCTGGAAATTTTTTTCACTCTGTTTTTTTGTGGGTTGTGCTGCTCCAGAATTTGTTTAGAGTCATTTTTACAGGAATCTGGAGGGATTTGGGGGAGAGTTCAAGCAATTCCCTGCTTTCACTCCACCATCTTGGCTCCACTCAGATCCACTTCATTTATTCTCAATGGGTCTCCCTTCCAACAGTTTCCCCCCCCCCTCATGTTCATAAGTAT
The DNA here is from genome assembly GCA_028646575.1 of Pseudocheirus occidentalis. Classification (NCBI taxonomy): domain Eukaryota; kingdom Metazoa; phylum Chordata; class Mammalia; order Diprotodontia; family Pseudocheiridae; genus Pseudocheirus; species Pseudocheirus occidentalis. The sequence goes on along the minus strand of CM053593.1, from coordinate 236,856,368 downwards.
TTGTCCATCCTTGGGAAATGAAGCGGCAAATGAACTACTCCCCAAAGATGGTGTCTAGCTAGATAATATCCCAACTGCCAGATATCCTGTAAATGCTGGGAGCTATATGGTTTTAGGCTTAAACAGATGACAACAGGAATGAGGCAATGGATAGAGCACTGGACCTAGAGTCAAGAAGACCTGAGTTCAAGTCTGGCTTCAGACTCTATGTGACCCTGGGTAAGTTCCTTAACCTCTGTCTTCTTTAGTTTCCTCAATGGCAAAATAGTGATAATAATAGCAATTATCTCACAGGCTTGTGAAGATCAAATGAAATAATAATTATGAAGAAATTGACACATAGAAGGTGCTTAATAAATGGTTTTCCTCCTTTCTCAATAAATATTTGTTGTCTTGACAAAGGGGATCTGCTTAAAAACTAATCAGCCTTACATAAACTGAAACAAGGAGTTTTAGAATTCTATGAGCCTTAGAAGATAACCCCATGGCCATGTTTCAGTTGCTCTGGTCTCAAGCAGAATTCATGCCATCCTTCTCTGTGTGAAGGGGCTTTACCTACTTAGTCTATATCACTTAGCACTACCTTTCATCAATTCCTGGGAAAACATGCTATTCCTGAGGATCTTAATCATGCTGGTGAAACCTATATTAGATAATATAAACTCAACACACAAAGACAAATATTTTAATGGACTTACTTTTCTTTGAATAATTAATAATACACATAATTTCTTAAACAGGAAGAATACTTTTTTAGCACCTTTTTGCTTCTCATTCTAAACCTGGGAATCATATTCTGTATAGGAAATAGCTGAATTAACATAAACTATAGAACTCCTAGTTGATGCTCTTTGGGAATATGATCAACCCATCATTCTTCACATTTTCAAAGAGCTCAGGGGAATTCCCTAGGGCAAGAGATTTGGGAGTCTGTGTTGCAAAGACAGTCACTGGGACATGAGAAGAATTCATACTGCCTTTAATAATGCTCAGGGATATATCTATGGCTTAGAATAGGTGAAGACATTTTTCTCACCAGAGAATTTCCTTTTTACGTGGTTTAGTGTGAAATAATCTGAGTGTATTTGGCAAGGTTTTGCAGATGCCTTTAAATATTTTAAAATTGTGTAAGTTTTAGGAAGTTGAATTCCATGCTCATTGCTAATGAAGCAGGAAAAGAGATAGGCCCCAGTGGGGAATGTTGGAAAAACATGGAGAGGTCATCATCAGAAGCATTACAACTATTTCTTTTATCATAATAATCTATAAAATTTTAGTATTGGAAGAGATCTTAGAGTAAGAGTTCTTAACCTTTTTTTTTGTATGAGGGATGTACTTGGCAATCTTCTGGAGCCTATAGACCCTTCACAGAATGATGTTTTTAGGCATATGAAGTTAAATACATAAGATTGCAAAAAATATAAAAATATAATTATAAAAATAAATTTTATCTACTCCATATTAAGAACACTTAAAGGAGGATTTCAAGTTTAACGTAACACAAAAACTCAAGACCTTGAATATCAACAACTATATCCTTGAAAAACAGTCCTCCAACTTCTACTCCAGTTCCTCTATTAGTGGGGAAATCACATTCATTATTGTTATTTCTTCATCCGGAGCTGAAGTTGCACCAAATATGCTTTCAGTGAGACTGTAGATAATAAGCTAACATTATCACAGAAGAGACAATGGGGAATGTGTGTGTGTGGGTGTGTAATAACATGATACTATTTGATACATTTTTTGAAATGTCAGTGATTTTAGTAAGACAAGACAAAGAAATTAAGGAGTAAAGAGAAGTAAAGAGAAGATAGAACTCTCCCTGACTTCTGATGGTACAGTAGTTTACTTAGAATATCCTGGGTATTCAACAAAGCTACTCATTGAGAAAGCTGATAGTTTCAGCAAAGTTGAAGGTTATTAAATAAATGCATAAAAATTGACAATATTTTTGTATGATTATGACAAAATCCAAGAGGAAATAATAGAAATAGAAATTCCATTCAAAATTATTTTAAAATGCATAAAATATCTCAGATCAATCTAGCAAAGAATATAAAATATATATAAAGATTCAATTACAAAATGTTCCTTAAAGAAACAAAAAATAACTTTCATAGCTAAAGAAATACTCAATGTTTATGGCTGGGTAATTCCAATATAGTAAAAATGACAATACTCTAATGTTAATTTTCGGTTTTAATGTTATGCCAATTAAATGATCTCAAAAGTATGTTTTTATATAACTTGAAAACATTAACAAAATTCATTTGGAGAAATAAAAATCTACAAAATCCAAGGGAAAAAAGTTAGAAATAAATTGAGACTATTACTTCCAGACTTTAAACTATAATATAAAGCAGCTGATGTCAAAATCATTTTGTATTGGTTAAAAAGTAGAGAAATAGATCAATGGAAAAGACTAGACAAGAAAGAAAAAGAAATAAATTACATCAGCAATCTAGTATTCAATAAATCCCCAAATGTACGTTACTTAGGAAAAACCTCCCTATTATGTAAGAGTTTGTTGAAACATTAAAAAATAGCTTAGTAAAAATCAGGCTTCTACCAATATCTTATACTACATTGAATTATAAACTCAAAATTGATGACTGACCAGAATATTAAAGACCATACCCTAAAAGGAAAGTCATATGACTTTCATAGAGATGAGAAAGATAAATTTTCTTGACCAAAAAGGGGGTAAAAACACATACAAAAAAATAAAAAATATATAATTTGTGTTACGTGAAATTGAAAAGCTTCTGCAAAGCAAATGTAATGCAACTAGGATGAAAAAAGGAAGTCATTGAAGGGGTGGGGGTGGGGAATTCTGTGTTTAAAATTTCTCAGATAAGTATTTGTCATTCAAATTTTGTGTATATATCTATATCAATATCTGCATATATATGTATATACCCACACATACACACATATATGCACATGCACATACATATGTGTATAAATATGTATATATGTACACACATATACCATGAACATATGTATATATTACATGCACAGATATGAGTAGGACAAAAAGCCTCAATAAATAAGTTATCAAAGGATATGAGCAATTCTTAAAATAATTATAAACTATTTAATAATCATATCAAAAAGGTTCCAGATCACTAATAATGAGAGAAATACAAATCAAAATAATCCTGGCATTCCATCTCACTCCCAGCAAATAGGTAAACATAAAAATGATAGTCAATGATGAAAGGGAATTTTTCATATAACAATGATTTAGAACAATCATTTAAAAATGGAATCATGCAAATAAAATGATTAAACTATTTATACCCTTTCATCCAAAGATTCCATCACTAGGTACATTACCCAAAAGGGCATTAATAGAATAAAAATCCCCAAACATATTATATTTGTGGCATTACTTTTAGCAGTAGCAAAGAACTGAAAGCAAATTAAACATCCATTTGATTTGGGAATGGCTAAACAACGCTGGGTCTGGAGTCAGGAAGACTTATCTTCCTGAGTTCAAATCTGGTACCATGCACTTAGTACCTGTGGGATCCTCGGCCAGTCATTTAACCCTGTTTGCCTCAAATTCCTAATCTGTAAAATGAGCTGCAGAAGAAAATGGAAACTCATTCTAGTATCTTCACTGACAAAATCTCAAATGTGGCCACAAAGAGTCTGAGAGGACTGAAATGACTGAAGAACAACAATAAAACAAATTCTGATGCATGGATATCATGGTATTTTACTGTGCTTTAAAATCAATTACAAATTGAGTGAATATTGAAAAGCATGGAAAGATTTACATAAACTAATACAGAGTGAAGTAAGCCAAAACAAGAAAATAATATATACATGATGACTTCGAAAATGGAACTGGAAAGGACAACAGACACAAAATCATCTCAAATACATGTTAGAAAAGTACAAAGAACAAACATAGTCCTAAAGAAGAAATATGAGAAGATAACTTTTTTCACTCCTTTGCAAAGGTGGAATATTTACAGGTGAGGAACATGACGTGTATTTTCAGATCTTTTTGTGTATTGATTGGTTTTTACCGATTTTTAAAATCTTCTTACTCTTTTTTCTTTTAAAAATATCATTTCTTCTGTAGAATGGTTCTCAGGTAAGGGAATAAGGGAGGGATATGGGGGAAATATAGGTAATTTTTTTTTCAGAAAGAAGTGGGAAGGGATTGTGATCACTACCAATGGAAGAAATATTTGCTCTCATGAAAGCTTAAAGCTTTAAAATGCCAAAGTATTATGATAACATCAATGGTACAATTAAAAGGATAAGTAAAATAAACATAAGTATGAAGCAGACATCACATTGGAAGATACATAATTTTTTTCTCTAGTTTGTAAAGATGGAAGCTGAAGAAGAGAGATGACAGAATTCTATACAAGAATGAATGTTTTTATATGGTCTGAACAGGAATTTTCCCAAGGAATCCCACAATACAAAAAACAAGATTGGCCTGAACAATACTAGATGAAGGGAATATTTGCTATTCTCTATGCCTCATATCAGTTCTCTTATTTCTGTATTAATTCTTTCCCACTCTCCACATGCCTCATTTCTTTCTAAGCCACCTGTTTCAGGTCATCACTTCTTATTTGATTTATTATTATAATTATTTATTAATAACTTATTATACTTATATAGCACTTTAAGATTTGCAAAGTGCTTTATATAAATTATTACATTTGATCTTCACAACCACTTGAGCTAGTCAATAGCTAGTAGTCAATAAGCATTTATTAAACAGCTATTAAATGCCAGGAACTGTACTGGGGAGATAGAGACAAAACATAGTCCTTGACCTCCAGGAACTCTGAGAGGCAACCAGCAAGCAAATCTATCTATGTATATATATATATATATATATATATATATACATCTATGTATATATACACATATATGTGCAAATATTTATATATGTGTGCTTGTATGTGTGTGTGTGAAATAATTAACAGAAGGGAAAGCACTAGAATTAAGAGAAATTGGGAAAGGCTTTTTGTAGAAGATTGGGATTTTAGTTGGAACCTAAAGTAAGCAGTTAAGTCAGTAGGCAAAGGTAAGGAAAAAGAGCATTCTAGACATGGGGGATAGTCAGAGAAAATGCCTAGAACTGGGATAGAGTATCTTGATGATGGAACTGAAGATGGGTCAGTGTCATTAGATTGTGACAGGGAGTGGAGTGAACAAGGCTAGAAATATGGTAGGTTTTGAATGAATGTTAATGCCAAAGGAATTTGAATTTGATCCTGGAGGTGACAAGGACCTTTTCTGAGTTGGGGGTGGGGGGAAGTAACATGGTTGGATCTGTATTTTAGTAAAAATCTCTTTAGTGGTTAAATGGAAGATGGATTGGAGTGGGGAGAGACTTGTGAGGCAGGTAGACGTACCTGTGGGTTATTTAAATCTTCTCAGTGTAAGGTGTGATAGACATGCACTGAAGAAGTAGCAGAGGCAGAAGGGAAAAGATGTTCCAAAGGTTAGGTTGATAGGCCTTGGCAACAAATTGGATATTGGTGTGTGTGTGTGTGTGTAGGAGGGTGGTTGAAAGATAAAGAGGAGTCAAGGATGACTCCTAAATTTTGTGCCTAAGGAACTGGGATGGTAAGGATTGTGGAAGTGAGTGACAGCAGAGAAAATCAAGGGATCTATTGTAAATGACCTTTTCAAGGAGTGTAGCCACAAAGGGAAAAAGAAGATATAGGTTGACAGTGGGAATAAAAGGTTGAAGTGAGGGTTTTTTGAGTATGAGGGAAATATGGTCATGTTTGTAGGAATTAAGGAAGAAGGCAGTAGACCAGGGAAAGACTAGAAATAAGTGAGAATGGGGATGGGGCAGTTAGGTAGTGCAGTGGACAGAATGCTGGTCCTTCAGTGAGCAAGACTCTTCTTCATGAGTTCAAATTTGGACTTGGACACTTGCTATCTGTGTGACCCTGGGCCAGTCACTTAACCCTATGTGCCTCAGTTTCCTTATCTATAAAATGAGCTGAAGAAGAAAATAGCAAACTACTCCAATATCTCTTCCAAGAAAACAGTAATCAGACATAGCTGGAAAAAAATGAATATGATGACAGAGGGGACAATCTGATGAAAGAAGGAGGATAGAATGGCATTTCTTGAGCAGGCAGAGGGATTATTCTTGGTAAAGAGTCATGCCACTGCATCATATGAGACAGAGTGAAGAAGGTGCTAAAGGAAAAAGGCATATCAGTGACATGAGATGAGGAAAGGAAAGAAGAGGGTGCTCTTAGTGAATGGTCTCAATTTTTTCTATTAAATATGAGATAACATTTTCAGATGAAAAGGTGAAGGGAGAACAAACCAAAGTTTGAGGAAGGATAAAAAGGTTGGAGAGAACCACTATGGAGAGAGGGCCCAATTGAGGTCATGTAGCATAAATTTGCAGTGGAGACAGTTGGAATGGTTATATGATATTCTTCACTTTTGTTCAGCAACATGTTTGTAGGACTGAAGGTATAGTGATTGAAGGCTAAGGGTTTAGAAGAATGCAGAGAAATTATAACGGGACAAAGAATTCAATAGAAGAAGACAATGTAGAGTTGAATTGGTTCATCAAAGGTTCAGGATGACAGAAGAGGAGATAGTGGCTAGTGCACTGGAGATGACCACGGAGATAATTGAAGGGTCAAGGAATCAAAGGTCACAATGTACATGAAGAGTACAATTTGGTAAAAGTCTGGAGAGGGTGAGGAAGAAAGCCAATTCTCCTCTTGGTAGAGAAATATTTGTCCCCTGGCTATATACTTAAATATTCAAGGCATGTTCAGTATTTCTAGCACTGAGCTAACTTGTGATTTCTTGAACACAGAGGCAGGATATTTGTGGGTGATGGCGAGCTCAAGGATATGACCATCTTTGTGTGTGACTGAGGTGGGGAGGAGGAATAGCACATGGGAAGTATGTTGAGGAACTGAAGGGTTAGTGTATTTAGAGAATCAGTATGTAAATTGAACTCCTCTAGCATTAAGGTAGGAGTTGAGGAGAGAAAAAGACTGAGCCATATAAAGAACTCATTGTAGGAAGAAAAGTCTTACAAGGATTTTGAATGAGTGGTAGAAGTAAATAGCATGAACCTCAAATGGAGAGGAAAGGCTATTGAGTGATGAAAGTAAACAACTGAAAGTGAAAATAGGGAGCAAGGAGTATTGCAACTCTCCCACCTCAACCAGTGAGCTAGGAGAAATGAGTGAAGATGAAGGAAATACTCGAAAGGGTGGCATTGATATGTATATAAAAATTGTATATATTAATATAAAATGTGCATTGGTATATATTTTATATGTATTTGTACATTTATATATTTGTGTACACAAATATATGGTACACATTTTATTTATTCTGTATATTATATGTCTTATTGTATATATTTTATATATAAACATGTATTGTATATTATATACTCATTAGGTATATACATATATGTATATATTTACATGAGAGAGACAGACAGAAAGAGAGAGACAGAGAGAAAGAAAGAGAGAGAGAGAAAGAGAGAGAGAGAGAGAGAGAGAGAGAGAGAGAGAGAGAAAGAAATACTTATACTTGTACATGCTATCTCACCCAAAGGAATGTAAATTCCATGTGGATAAGGACTGTTTTACTGATGCCCTCATATTCTCAGTACCTAACACAGTGCCTTATAAACAGTAGGCACTTCAATGTATATTGGTTCATTTCTTCCCAGTGTCTCCTACAAGAGTAGAAATTTGATGAGCTTATACATATTAAGAGCTTTCTAAGTTCCTTTGGTTGAAAGTTCAAGTGCTTTACACGTAGTAGGAACTTAACAAATGTTTCTTCAGTTTAATATAAATTATCCTTCCATATGTCTTCCAACTTGAAAGGAGAAGAAAATGCTAACCTATCTGAAATGAATCCTTAACTGTAGAGTTTCAGGTATCCAGTTGAGATTTGTCAGGGTGGAGAACTAGTAAAGTTAGCTCAGTGCTAGAAATACTGAACATGCCTTGAATATTTAAGTATATAGCCAGGGGACAAATATTTCTCTACCAAGAGGAGAAATGTGGCATACCAAATGTGTGACCTAGAGGGACTGGGGAGACCTAAAATGCAGATTGATTTAAGAGGAGATTATCTATATTCATGGATGAGAGACACATGATGGAATTTTAAAGAGGGGCTGAAGGATATTCAGGACACATTCCAAACCTTTAAGGATGATGTCTTGAGGACCAATTACCACATTATTCCACAATATGCTTCTTGGTGTCATTGTCAAACATGCTAGATTGGATATGACTTGACCCAGTGTGATATATCCTTAAGCTCTTATATCTAATATTTCACACTGAAATGTTTTTAATCAAATGGCAAAGCTGCAAACTCTTTAAAATATAGTACCATAGATGTGAGTACAACTGTCTATGAGATGAAGAACTTAATGCTTAATTAGATAGTAGGACTAACCACTTACTCCTTTCAGTATCTAATTAAAAGATATTTTATTCTAGATCCCCAAGAAGCAGATTGTTCTAAAAATATATAATCTCAAATAGACTTTAGAGTAGGGTCTCAACCTAGGGTGCATGATCTTTTTGGACAACTATTTCAATTAATTTAGTTTCTTTTGTATTTTATTCTATAAATACAATTTTTTAAAAATTGTATATCCTATGTCTTTTATTTTATGCATTTAAAAGCATTATTGTATCTGAGGAATCCATCATCTTCACCAGTGTGCTAAAGGTGTCCATAACATACCAAAAATAAGGTTAAAAACAACTGCTTTAGAGGAAAGCATTGAGCTGGGTGTCTGGTATTGGGGGTTCTGGTTTTAGCTCTGTAACTAACCTGTTGTATGACCTTCAGCAAGTCACTTCAGTTCTCTGGGTCTCACTTCCCTTATTCGTGTAATGAGAGGGTTGGGTTAGAATTGTGAGGTCCATTTCAGATTTAAATATGTGAGATCTCAAAGGTACCTTATAACTTTAATAATTTATAAATCTGAAAGAGACAAAGAGAGAGACTTAATGTTAAGTTTCTGAGGAGGTACCTATCTGTTTTTATTAATGAGAACAATACTGTCCAGATGTTTGTATGAGTTGCCCAGGGAATCCCATGTCATTCTCCTTTATTTTTGGAGATCTTCTGGACCCAAGGAAACAATTCAAAGGAAAAATGGAAAAGTCAATTCTAGAACTCTGAGGAGAATGGGAAAAAGATTGCCTGGCTGTCCTTTGGGCTTTTGATGAAACTATGGAAGTCATGTGACATCATTATTTTTTTCCTCTTTACACATTTCTTCTTTTCTCTCTTTTTACTTCAGACATTTAATTCAGATTCTTCTTAATTCAGACTTCTAGAAAAGGGTGAAGAAGAAAAATATAGTGATGATGTCACATGACTTCCATACACATTTAAAAGACTAATACTTTCAATGTTTGAGGATCAAGGGATAGGTAACAGTGGTACAAAAGAAAGTTATGCTATCTCAGGAAGCTTTTGTCTACACTGAAGATCTGTTAATAAACAGGCTTGACACAGAAGAATTAATTTGTCTTTTAAATTAATATGTCATATTATATGAAGATAATATGATTGCAAAATACAGTATCTAGATGTGTGTACTGAGGCAAAGGACAAGAAAAAAAGGTTAAAAACAGATCAGAATAATTTTGCGACATAATAAATGGACAATTTCCTATTTTTGTATCTCATCAAAATTTCATTTCCTAGACTAGATTGGATCCCTAGAAAAAATGTTTAGTATAGTGGTAGCATGTTGGGATTGGGGGAAGCTGCCCACTGTTCAGACTCTCAGTCAACTAGAACGTATCTAGCCTGTAGTCACAAGTAATAGACCCAAAGGAAAAATTTGTGAAGAGTGCTCCCTGGTGATTAACTTACATATTGCACCCTAAACTAATTCAAACACCCAGGATGGAATTTCACTTCTGTTGACTATACCAACGAACCAATACTCTGAACAAATTTAACAATGCAGATATTTATTCTCCCAACATACTCATTCTAAGTACTTGGGTTGTCACATGCAGACCTATAGAATATTAGCTGAAAGAATGATAAGAATTTATTAGCCACAAATAGACAAAGTGAGATTGTCTTCACTGTATAAGGAATCCACATTCTAATTGAGGTAAACAACATGGATTAGAAAGTTCAGCAACAGGATAGATAGAAAAGATGGAAATCCAAAGGGGGGAAAATGTGACCGATGGAAAGGTCCAGAGATACTTTAGTTAGTTTTAAGCCATTAAGATGACAGTGCCAGGATACTGAAAGTCTGAAGGCATGGCTGAAGGTACAAAAGGCCTAGACTCTAGGTCCTAGAGGATATCTCTGAGCAGGAACTATTTCCTTTCTTGTCTTTATATTTCCAGTCTCTAGTACAGTGTTTGGCATGAAACAGTTGCCTAATAAATGCTTTTTTGTTTGATTAATTTCTTTTTAGTAAACAGGTCTTACATTTCATCAATTATCAGTTTCCAAAATCCATTTTGAGGTAAAATAAGTGGACTTCTCCAATATATATAAATCATACTTGGTGATCTAATCAGCTCCTATGGATTTAATAACCTTTGCTGACATCGAATTTTACATCTCCAAATGCCTTTTGGATATCTTTCAACTGCATGTCCAGTAGACATATTAAACTCAATATAACCAAAACAGAACTTATTTACCTTTCACCCAAAATGCTCACCTATCCTTTCCACATTCCCTGTTACTGTAGAGGGATCAGCATTCCCCTAGTCCCTCAGTCTCACAGCCTAAGAACCATCCTGGATTCCTCTCTCTCTCTCAATTCCTGTACTTAGGCTTTTGCCGACACCTACCAATTTTACCTTTGCAGCTTCTCTCCGATACTTTCTGTTCCCTCCTTTGATACTGCCACTGCTCTCCAGCAGGTCCTCGTCACTTCACACCTTGATTATCCTAATAGCCTGCTGGTGGATCTGACTGCATACGTCACTCCCTATTCCAATTCATCCTCCATTCAGCCACTAAAGTGATGTCACCTGACTACTCAGTAAACTCCAATGTCTTCCTATAGCTCACAAGAGAAAATACAAAATGCCCCACTTGGCATTCATAACCTTGCCCCTATCCTACTGCCTCAGTCTTCTTACAACTTACTTCCTGACGCAGTGACACCGGGCTCCTGGCTGTTTCACAAAAAACACAATCCATCTCTTGGCTACAGGCATTCTCTCTGGCTGTCCTCCAAGCCTAGAATGCTCTCTCTTCTACACCCACTACTGGTTTCCTTTAAATACCAAATAGAACCTTGCATTTTACAGGAAGCCTCCCCCAACCTCTCTTAATTCTAGCACCTTTCCTCTATTAATTTTTTTTCTTTATGCTGTATATGGCTTGTTTTTATACATTTGCTTGCATGTTGTCTCCCCCATTAGATTATAAGTTCCTTGATGGCAGGGACTGTCTTTTACCTCTTTTTGTATCCCCAGAACTTAGCACAGTGTCCAGCACATAGCAGTCAATAAATATTTATTGACTGATTTTCAACTTCCTTTGTTCCTTGTCAAAGTACTGCCTGCCACAGTTAGTAAGCATCTACGATGAGATTTAAACACATATGCTGACTCCTGGTCTAGCTTTCTATCTGCTACAATACAGGTATAAGAAGGAGGTAGATGGGGGAGACCCTGATTAAATCATGAGCTTAAATCAAGTCACTAAGATTATAGGCATTTAATATTGTTTGAAGGCAACCAATAGAACACATGGAATTCTTTTTGATTGACTGAAGGTTGGTCACCTCTCTTCTTGGTGTAGAAAAGAAGTTACACACTCTACTATAGAGGCATATCTTCACCATTTACTTCAAGGTTTCTTCTATAGTGCTCAATGGCTAGATATGGAATTTCTCTTTCCTCCCTTCTACCTGGCCTCCAACTTATAACAGAAGTGCATGACTGCAGGAGAGTGCTTTATGAAACTAGAGAGGGGAATTTGATGACACTGCTGCTGAACTCCAACTTTCTGTGTAAAGGAAAGGGGTGATATGAATTCTCTGGGCCATAATCTAGCCTTTAATAAAGGAGGAAGTGTCTTGTTTTGTTTTCAAATAGCACCAAACTGGGGAGTAGGTCATGAGTATATTGAATTTCAAGAGTTCTTGAATTTGAGAATTTGAATACTAGATCTTCAAGAACAAGAAAATTTCAAAGGAGGAGGAGGAAAAGGAAAAGATGGAGAAGAAAAAGGAAAAGAAAGAAAGAAGAAGAAGAAGAAGAAAAAGAAGAAGAAGAAGAAGAAGAAAAAGAAGAAGAAGAAGAAAAAGAAGCAGCAGCAGAAGAATATGATGATGATGATGATGATGATGATGATGATGATGATGATTGACATGGCTCCTGCAGAACATTCTACTTGAAAAACAGAGACAATGTTAGTTTAATGAGGAGTTTGCTTACCTTTCAATAATGATGTATGTGGGTTACATGTGCTTTAAGGCATGTTACCTTCCAGAGGGGTTTAAACCACAGGGTGAAGGGACACCAGAATAAGTAGAGGTGAGCAGGGTAGCAACCCTAAGTTTATGTTCTTTCTGAGAGAGCTGAAAGATTGACTGCTTTATGTTTCTGTATTTATTCATAGGTTACTGTGAGTCTTTAGCATCTGGCATGGTTTCTGTGTGGTGAAATAAAGGACGTAGCATGCTAGATGACAAATTGTGTATGAAGTCCTTGTGATCTGAGCATCCTGGAATCTACATTTGGGACAAACTGGACACAATTTATACCTAAGTTTCATTTGAGAGGCCTTTCTAGTTCAAAGCAATGGAACGTAATTAAAAGCTGCGACAAAACATTTCCCCTATAAACTTAGGGAATTCTCTCTCACAAATACATGTAATATCAATAGGAAAAGTGGACACGTAAGGAACATCCATGAAGAGGTATACACATAGGTAATATGTTTGTAATCATTGGGGTTTTTTTTTGCTACCCTAAAGCCCCTACAGCCATCATTCAAAAAAGAAATTTAAAAATTAAAAAACAATCTTTTGTAACATATATGCAAAGTAATTGTTTGGCAGACTTTTTCCTGACTTAATTCCCTTTGGGTCAATGAGCTACAATCATACACCTACAATGCCTGGCCCACAGTAGGCTCTTGATAAATGGTTAATTGAATTTTGTTGAATTGAGTCTCCCCAACATGCAGGATTGGAAAACAAAGAACAGTGCCCAACACTGTGGATGCGGTAGGGTTACACAGTTGTGTGGGCAGTCTGATTATGGAATCCAATCATGTTTCTATTTTACAATAACCCACCCCACAAAAGAGGCCAGCAGCCTGTTAGAGCACAGGCCTGTCCCTGTTGCATGCATGTGGAGCTGGATGAGCTGATGGAAATCTATCCCAGCTGTGTGATTACTACAACTTCCTCTGATCTGAGCTTGGGCATTTACACTTGCATCCTCCTTCTGCATTTGGAAACTCCCTTCCCTGTCCTTGGGTTCTTTTGTGAGTGTTAGAGGGGAAAAGGGACAGATAACATGGAGTGCATGACTTGCCTTTACCCTAGTCAAATGTTTATGTAAGTAGAGACATCAACTGTGCATTCATAATACTTTCCCTCCAGCTTCCAGGTGAAAGCTCAGGTTTGAATCCTTTTAAGATCCTTCCTTTAGGTTCAAATCTTATACTTGCCTATTCCACTTTTCCTTTTCAATCTGCCTCCCTTTTTATTTATATTTTAGAATCAGGAGATTTGAATTCAACTCATCTCTGTTATAGGAGATGTTATGAGGAACCATTCAATCAACCTACTAACAGGTAATTAATAAGCACTTCCTTAATCACCAGGCACCACACTAAGTTCTAAGGATACAAAAAAGGGAAAAACAAAACAAAACAAAACAAAACAGTTTCTACCCCCAAGCAACATATATTCTAATGAAGGAAAAAACAACTAGATGTATAGGAAATATATATAGAATAGATGGAAGTCTTAGAGAGGAAGATGCCAGCTGCAAAGGAGTTAGTGGATACTATGAGATAGCATTTCTACCCTATTCATTTTACCCCTGAAGACGCAGTTCACTGTCCTCCTCCGGGGTGCTGCCTGCCTGACTATTAAATAAAATGATAACCTGCACCCAATCTGACAAATCCAAAGTTTATCTTGACCTCACTTTTCCCAGTTCCAGTCTGGATGCCTGCCGTGACCAAGTACCACCATTTCTTTATTTATTTTTCCAATAGCACATTAGTTAGAATACATTAGAACAGTACAACTCTGCCTACAATAATCAGACTTTACCCCTCTTTGTTTTTTTGTATAAAACCAGGAGGCCTATCTCAGACAGTTGCTATCTGGATGACCTTGAGAAAGTCATTTAAACTTCCTAGGCCTCAGTTTCAGTTATAAAATGAGTTGGATAAGATGACCTCTGATGTCCCTTTCCACTCTAGATATATGCCCTTGTAGATTTTGAGAGGTAGCACAAAGGCCTATCTGCAGAGTCAGGAAGACTAAGATATATACATACTAGCTGTGGGACCCCATATAAGTTACTTAAACTCTCATTGCCCCTAAGAGAACCTTTCAAGTCTACAGGTTGTAGAATACTTATAGATCTATATTGGGAGAGGGGTATTGCTCATTGAAAGTTTCTCAAATCACAGCTCTGGGCCATGAAGACCAAGATCATCAGGAAGATCAAAATTACAACATCTTCCCAATATACATAGGAGTTGTCAAATATAGTAGACAGAAAATCTCTACTCATTAGAACATAAGGTGGTGATTCCCCAAATAGGTTAAGGATATACATTGCATGGTCTTTTAACTGAATAAATAGCTTCTTAGAAGCTATTTTCAAACTAATAGTGCAAACCTCATCGAGATAAAAGGTAAGCTTAGAACATATTCAAAGTGATATTCAATCACTAGCAACTGATTCAATCCGTCCAGTAATATTCAATCAATTTTTTTTAAAAAATCTGGTGGAAGTTCTTATCTTGAATGATATATCCTCATTTCCTTGTCTATATACTTATTTAAGTGCTCTTCTATATTAGGCCCATCCTATTCCCTTTGAGAAAATATTTTAAGAAGATTTCCTCCACAGTGTATCTATCAAAGTATCTGAAAATAGAGGTGGTAAGAAAGGGCCTAAAAAAAACCATACTATAATCTTTTCAAAAATGAAGACTTTAAATTAGGATCATACTCTTTGCCGGATCATGGCCTAAATATGGCTCACTCTGAGCAGCTTCTACATAATGAGAAATAAATATTTAATGCAATTATGCAAATCATTTAAAAGCTCTCTGTCCACTGCCTCTATGCCTCTAGCAGTTCCTATGAGAAAAGAATAAATACTGAAGCTGCTAGTGGAGAGGTTAAGTGAGAATTGGGACAGAGATGAAGAACAATTTAATATTTGTGGCATTATTCATTTGTCTACTCATTCCCAAACAATACCACCTTTGAACAAGGAAATTACAAACTCCTTTCTCTTTCCTCCAACGCTTTTATAATTCTTTTTCCATTCAAGAATATGTTTTGCTATATAAACATATCACAAAAATATGATTTATAAGGATGAAATAGCCAGGGAAAATTTTTGATGGGTTAGTTTAAAGAATCATGATTTTATAAATATAGCTCCTAATTAATAAACACACTGACATAATGAAATGCAAATATTTGTCCTGCAAATAACAGAAATAATTTCACATGACTTAAAAGAAAGGCATGCTCAGCTTTAGCAGACCTGAAGCATAACCAAAAAATAGTTGGTATTATTTTCTTGAGGGATATAGCTCCTTAAGGTGAAATAGACTTAGAATATGGAAAGTTGTACTCTTTGTTGTGGAAATAAAGCCAAACTGGAAATGCAATAAAGCACATTTGCAACGACTCTATTTATAAGCTTCATTCTCCCTTAAACAATACTAATCAGCATTTATAGTCAATTCTAAAGGGAAATGAATTTGGAATGTTCAACTCAGCTGGCCCACTAACTGCAAAAGTTAGCAAGTGAGTTCCCCAAATTCTGCTGTCTGCCACGCAGATGGGAGAGAATATGGACAGTTAATATGTGCTAATTTGGTAGTTCATGAAAGAACACCTTCCCTGGCCCTCTACCCTAGGAGGAGTATATGTATATGCATATGAATATGTGTATGTATACATTTATATGTATGTGTATGCATATGTGTATGTATATACACATATATATACATATAGGAAAATATAGGTGTGTTGTCCAATACTTTATTCTGATGCTTTTTTTCCCAGTGAATGCTTGCCTAAGACTAGGGAAACCTGGTTTCCACTTCCTTGAAGGTTTTCTAAAGAATGCGACTGATAATCTAGGAAGAAATTTTATCTTGTCCTTACTAAAGAAAGAGATGTATAGAATTGCAGTGTCAAATTATCTCAAGGAGAAAACGATTTTATTTATTACACAGCCAGAGCATTTTTTAAAAATGCCATCCATCTCCTTGAAGGGAACACTATCCGTAATGCTATTTTTAGTCTTGTTTTAGGTAAATCTAAATTTTAAAAAATATAATCTATTAGTTTTCTTCAAGCATAAGAACTGCAACATATATCCTCAAAATACTAAATTTAAAAAGTATTAAAGCATTAGCTATCCTTAGGATAATTGGAATTGGAGCTGGAAAGGATCTTCAAGTCCATTTTTCTCACTCCCTTCTCGTTTCCTTGTAAGAAAACAAATGGAAAGAGATAGAATAAGTTGCCCGAAGTCACGGAATTAGTAAGTGACAAAAATAGGATTTGAATCCAAGTTATGTGGCTAGAGGACCAGTGTCCTCTCCTCATGCTGTTTACATCCTCATGATATAGACACTGGTACCAATTTGTGGCTCGGGTGGGCTACCTACGATTTATAAGCAGAAGGCAGGGGGAAGGGAATGTGAATTTATGTATAGTTCCTACTCTGTATCAGACACCATACTAAGCACTATAAATTTTATCACATCTATTCTTCACAAGAATCTTGTGAGGTAGGTCATTATTCACATTTTACAACTTAGGAAACTGAAGAAAACAGAGGTTTTTGTCTCGTTTTGTTTTGTTTCACTTTCCCAGTCACATATCTAGTAAGTATCCAAGGCTGAATTTGAACTCTGGTCTTCCTGACTCCAGGCCCGCTGCTTTATCCAATGGGCCACCTAATTGCTTCATTATTTTATAGTACACCGGAAGGGTGGAGAAATATTGGTTCTTTTCTTCCCAGCTTATCCTTCCTGACTTGCAGAAAACTACACTGTATAAATTTGAAGAAAAAAAAGTATGCTAGAGAAATAAGGAAAGTATAGGTGTATTGTCCAGTACTTTATTCTGATGCTGCATTTGCCAGTGAATGTTTGCCTTGGACCAGGGCAACCTGGTTCCAGTTTCCTTGAAGTGAAAAATTAGACTATTAGATTGAAGTATCCCATTAAGTTATTAAGAATAATTAATAAGTGATTACTACATACTTTAAAATAAAGTACTGAATGAGTAGATCCTAATAAATATAAAGATATTTGAGAAGTTGTTGCATTTTCAAAGTTCATTGTCCTTTTTTTCTTAAACTCTAGACCAACCTGAGCTTTTTGTATACTTTGGGGTCACAATAGCATACTTATATTCCTGAACATGTCTAAAAGAAGTTTGTCTTCTTCTGGTGGGACATTTTAGCTTATATGAGTTCCTGTTAAATTAGTATGAATTTAGATCACATGTGATGCCATTGCAAGGGCAACATCTTCTATAAAGACCCCAATATAAGACAAAAAAAAATGTTTATTGAATGCATCTATATGTTCAGAGGAAGCTATATATGCCATAGTGGATTGAGTGTTGGACCTGAAATTCGGAAGAGCTGAGTTCAGATCTTACCTCAGAAACATACTAGCTATGTTACCTTTAGGACAAGTCACTTAACTATCACATGCCTCAGTATCCTCATTTGAAAAATAAGGATAATAATAGCATCTACCTACCAGATTCCAGTGAGGATAAAAGGAGTTAATGTTTATAATATTATAAAGTGTTTTGCAAAAGCTATTATCACTATTATTATTATTTTAGTAATCAGCAGCATTACATAATAGAGGGTTGAAAATGGATTCAAGAAGATCTAGGTTTAAATAATTTCTATATGAAATTCTCTAAGTTTATACATGTATTACTGATCTGTATTTGTAAAGGGATTTTACACATTGGGAGTATCACACATTGATAAATCACAAGTATATATGACATGTGCATGTATTTCTGTTTATATATACATATACACATACATATGTGTATACACATGTATGTGCATATGTATATGTGTAGGGTGTCCTAACATTTTTGTAAAGTCTGTTATTTTTATATTTTATATTTACATATATACCATTAAGATTTTAATTAAGATTTTCAATTGCTTGTTATATTTTTTAATCATATCTTTATAAGAAGTGTCACTATAAAGAGACCATATATACGTCACTTGTGCTACATATATACATATTCTATGTATAGATATATGTGTGCAAATACATGTGTATATACATACATACACACATGTATGTGCATACATATAGATATACAAATGTGTGGAGGGGTATATGTGTGTGTGTACTGTAACATCAAAGATTACAAAACATTGAACCTAGATTCCAGAATAGGGACTTGGGGTACACCATTCTTCTTTCTTGCTCTTTAGTTTTAAGTAATCCTTTTAGTAAAAAGGATTAGATAATATCTAGCATTTTAGTTCTGGAGCCCTTAGAACTTCTAAAATCTCAACCTTATTTTTTTTTTCTCCAAATCAGTTATAACACTCAAACATTTTCAAAAATCAAGTAAAAAACTGTAAATGTATTCTAGATACATCATCATTTCTGCTTTACTCATATCCAAAATAGCTTACACAGACTTTATTTTTCCACAAAACCTATTAAGCTGAGTTATAATGAGCCAAATTTTCACTGATGCCTTGTTCATACATCAGATCATTCATGAGCCCCTAGAAACTCCAACTGAACTCTGTTGAATGGAAAAGATGGAGTGAAAACAGTAAGAGATAATGGAAGAGATGGCAATAAAGTTGCTCCCAATAATATCAAGTTAATGCCGGTTGTCATAGGAAAAAAAAAAGAAAAAGCACTACATAAACCTGAAGATACTACATAAAGGTGAAATCTTCTCCTAAAGACTTCCTCCAATGCCCATCATGGCCTGAAGTTATGGACTTTAGATCTCTTGGAAAGGTTAACTTACTTAAAGGCAAGGTTGCTTTATAATTAGATTAGAGTGGCACTTGCTTCTATCAAATTATAAATAAAACTGAGTTTCAATTTTTTACAAAAATATCAATGGACACTAAACAACCTTCTCTGCCCAGTGAAGGCTGATGGTTTCCATTTTATATCCTTGTGTATTGTTGCCCACTATGGTTGTCCAGAAGAGATAAGAGGTCTCTTCTTAAGAATCTAGCTTAAAAGAGAGGCAACAGGGGCAGGGGTGGTGTAGGGGAGGATAATGATCCTATGAGAGGTTAATATAAATTTGACTCTAGAGATCAACTTAGTTGTTTCAATATTGTTCAACATCAATCAGTATTGATGTCTAGATTCTCTTTTATCTCAGTAGCCCTATGGAGACAGTCTCATTGCATTCCTCCTACAGTAAAGGAGCAAGGCACCTACCTATGCTTCTTGCTTGAGCAGTGGGGAGAAGGAATTGAATCCTGGGAAAGATAGAACCTATTAGAATTTATTGTTCCTGAAGGCAGATGGAAGAGTCCTTATGAGTTCAAGTGCCAAAAGGCCAAAGAGAGCTCATAATCACTTAAATTGTAGTGTAATTCACTCCCCTCCTGGACTTAAAATTACAAAGACTGTCCACGTACATAGCAGACCCTTTGATGCCCCTGGATGTTAACCTTAATTTTTTGAGGAGCACAAGAAGGAAGAAGGAGTTCTTTTTAGCACTGAATTACTTTATGAAATACAGTGGCTAATGTCAATATGCTGAACATTTATTGAATAAAGTTTAACAACATTATAATAATAAATGATAGAAAAGAAAGCATGGATTCTAACCACTTTGTCCTCCTTTGGGCAAGCATCCAAGGAAGCAGGGTAAAGAGAAAAGAAAGAAGAAGAGAAAAGAAAAGGAAGAACATATTAATACATAAGGTTTTTTAAAAAGGCAATTATATCAAATGTCTCTATGAAGTTAAAAAAAATTTTTAAAAGCAAAAATATAATGCCTAAATAAAAAAGAGTTCATTATTCATGCATAGAAACAAAAAGACATACATTTCAACTAGGAAAGACCTAAATGAGAAACATTAGCAAAACAAAGTAACAAAGACCAAAAAAGAGAAATATTAGCCACCTCAATACTGTGATTAAACCAGAAAATTTTGCAAGGACTAACATCCATCAGGGTGTACTGTTGTAAAAATATTTCTTCAATCAATTGTTTTCCCATAACCCATGTAGTTTCAAAGATGATTATTTGACAAGATAAATCAACTCTATAGTGAAATGAGGTAGGACAGACTTAAACATAAGAAAAAACTATATAGATTTGTTTTCTTATTCTTAATCTTCTCCTCCTCCTGACCCCCCAAACCCCCAAAAAACCAAAACATAGTTTTCCTTGCCATATGAGCTTTGAAGGGCTAATTCTCTTGAGATTCAGGACCTCTCTGAAGAACAAATGCTTCTTTTGCTACATTTCGCTATATTTGCTAATATACATTAGCTATATTTACTTTATGTGTCTTCTATTTTTTGATCCAAGCTATGCCTAAGAACTTTCATATTTCATTATTAATCCCAGTACTGTGGGCTTGTTTCCATCCCACATTAGATAATCATTGTAGTACCTTTGTGGTCTCATCTATAAGAACATTCCCCCAAATTAACTTGTCTGGACTCTCTCAAAAATGGTTTACTTTCGATTGGGAAGGGTTTTGGTTCCTTGTTCTTATCTCTGAGTCAATATATGTTATCTGCCATAATACTGAAGCACAGCAGCTGAAGGTTCTTTTTTATCTTATTTACGTTCATTAAAAAATCAATTATATAGAACTTTCATGTTATTTTTAGTGCAATACTCATAACTAAAGATGATATGAGGGATTCTCTTAACAGAAGATAGTCTAAAAAAAGGACCAAAAATCCTCTAGGAATGCTACCATCTTGGTGATTTAGACAGTAGCATCATATAGATAAAATTTATTTCAATGTCAAAATAGTCTTTTTTTTCTCCTTGTGATTAATTCTTTGGATATTACCTGTAGGGCATAAAATATAGTACACTATTAAAATGTCTTGAAAATCTATGGGCTTTTTATTTTGAATCTTGGCCGAATATTTTTCCATTAGAGGTATTATTAATATAAGTATTTCTTAAGATTATATTCACAAATGCATGAGTATTTAAGTGAAATATTAATTACAACTGATAAGGAACTCAGGTCCCATCACAGAAATGAGTAAAAGTACAATCACAACAGCAATAAAGTGATAGACTTATTAATTATCATCATACATTCTTTTATCTATAGATGTGTAAATCACTCAAGTTCAGATGATCTTAGGACATTATTGATTTCTCTTTAATGGGATGATAAAAGTTAAACTGCTAATCACAAAGACACATCATCTCTCATTTGTATTATCTTATGTAAAACTATATAGCATCATTTATAAATTACATTTTTAAATTAAATCGACTTGGAAAATAATGTTTCACATAATGATGATTAGAAAAAAAGGCCCAAGTATTTGAAACATTAAAATCATTGAAACTGAAATTAGTTTAATGTTTTACAACCAAACTGGTCATGAAAATTTCCTGGAATTTACAACTCACTGAGATCGACTGTCAATCTTTTCTGGAGAAAAATGAGTTCTATCTAAAAGCAGAACCATAACTAGGGTAAGGGAATGGGAAATTTTTACCAGGATGTTAAAATTTAGAGGGCATTGGCACCACCTACATTCTAGCACCATTCAACCAGTTGACCTCAGTGTCTCTTTGGTAAGAATAATTAGGAAAAATTGGAAGTCACTATGTAGTATTTTGTCTCATCTCAGAGGCTTCTCATTCCAAATGAATTCTCTTCTATGGCAGGGAATCCTCACTGTATCATAAGACTGATGTTGTCCTGTTTTCTCTACCCACCTAACTGAATTCTCTTTAAAAGTTGATTTGGGTGTGTGTTTCATGTTGCTTGTCCCTCAGGTCTATTTTGTCAAGTGGCCTCAACGTGGGGGGAAAAAGTACTAGTTAAGGCTTGGTCTGTAATACAATTCCTAAAACAATGCATGAAAAACTCACATACTGATAAGTAATTTTTAGTCAAATTACCTTCATTTTTCATACTATTACTGACATTTTAAAATAGATACATAGAAGTAAAATATATAAGAGAAATATTTCCAAAATATGTCTTATCTCCTTATCCATATATTTCTTTTCCAA
Source organism: Pseudocheirus occidentalis (assembly GCA_028646575.1). NCBI lineage: Eukaryota > Metazoa > Chordata > Mammalia > Diprotodontia > Pseudocheiridae > Pseudocheirus > Pseudocheirus occidentalis. The sequence continues at coordinate 236,833,873 of CM053593.1, read as the reverse complement.
AATACATATATTTCTAGACTTAGAAATCTTAATACTTTTATTTCCATCAAATATGTTTATTTCTATTCTTTCCACACTTACATTGTTTGATCGCAGAGAGACTCGGCCTCCACATCTTGCACAGAATTTGGTCCGGCAGTAAGAACATAAATGGCCACAACCATCAGCAAACTTTGTTTTCAGACAAATGCCACAAGTGGGGGCATCATCTTTGTGCTCTCCCTGGTAACGCCGGGCTTCTTCCCCAATTTTCCTCACTTGCTCTTTATAGCTTTCAAATTGCTGATGCAATCTCCTGGGCAAAACCAAACACACAAACAAAGCAGAAGAAAACTAAGTACATGATAGCAGATGACAAAGTAATTCTTCCCAAAGTACTACAATGACCATGTAGTGATGTGAATCAAAAGATATGTTATAGTATCTTACCCTATGGATAAAGCAATCATCCAAATAAGTTATTTCACTTCCTATAATCTGTACTACCTGCTGATCCACCTTCCAAAATACTAGACCTTGCCATCTACCCTGAATATGAACTCTCCTGGGAAACGGAACCCTCTCACCTCTGAAAATCCTGCTCTGAGTCTGTTATCCTAATTAGTGAACATGTCACATGGACCACGGTACTTAACCAGCTCATTCATCCTTCACATACTAGTCCAGTCATATTCATATTATCTAACCTCCGACCATTCCATATACTTACCCCTCATCTCTAACCTCTCCTTTTTTTTTTTTTACCAGTTCAATAATCAAATTGGCATCGCTACTAGGAAGGGTATGGCCATCAATTTCCTATGATTCTACTCACCATCCCTATAACTTTTCAAATTAACACCTTTCTGGGAACATCACCACCAAATTTGTTGTTCTACCATTTCCCTAAAGAGAATATAAATTCTTTGAAGATAGGTATTCCCTAGCTTCTGTGTTTGTATTCTTAGCACTTAACACTTAATAAATGCTTTCTCATTCACGCATTCATCATTCATTCATTGATTCATCATAGGACTTTAGGGATTATCTAACACAGCTATTCTCAATTTTTGGTCTCAGAACATCCTTAAAGTCATCAAAATTAAGAAACACTTTATATTATTAAAATTATTGAAAAGATCAAAGAGTTTTTACTTATATTAGTTATATCTATTGATATTTACCATGTTAAGAAATTAAAATGGACATTTTCTCAAAATATTTATTCATTTAAAATAAAAACATGTGTTAACATAAACAACATTTTATGAAAAAAACTTTTCTAAAAACAAAAATATCACTCAAAAGAATGCTATTATCACAATTATTTTTTTAAATCTTTTTAATATTTAAAGATAAGACAGTTTTATTGTCATATCTGCTTCCGTATTCAGTCTTTTGCAAAATATTGTTTTGGTTGAAACACATTTGGCTTCATAAAGACAGGTAGTTGGAAAATAAGGGAGTATTTTAAAAGCTAAATAACACCTCAGTAGCAGTAGTAGTAGTAGTAATAGTTGTAGTTGTAGTAGTAGAGTTAGTAGTGGTAGTAGCAGCAGCAGCTAGCATTTATTAACTGTTTGGTATGTGCCAGGTATTATGTTAATCCCTTATAATTATTATTTCATAGCACTATTATTATTCTATTTTACAGTGGAGGGAAGACAAAGAGCTTAAGTGATTTACTCAAGATCACATATCTAATAAGTGTCTGAAATTAGACTTAAACTCAGATCTTCCTCAGGTATTTGAATTCAGGTATTTTAAGCTTCTCAGTGTTCTATGCACTATGACACCTGTCAGTAGTATTGTAAAATATTTAATTAATTTTATTATGAAAATAGTTTTGACCTTTCAGACCCCCTGAAATAACCTCCATGTATGGACTAGAGCCTGAGAACCACCGACCTAGTCTAACTCATTCATTTTACAGATGAGGACACTAAATTAAGGAGGTGATAAAATAAATTATATGCCATTATCTGATCTCTTCCTTTATTTTATTGCTTCTATTCATTGGCAACTATCCCACATACTTGTAAAAAACATCCAACATCAAACTCTGATATAATCTTTTCCATTCTCCAAGGTACAGCCCATGGGCCACCAATTCCTCCACCTAGTCTTTCCTAACCCTTGCAGTTAGAAATTATGCCTCCTTTCTTCACCCTTTAAGATCACTCACTTAAATATTTCCAATGTACTTATGCAATTCTTACTTGTGGTATTTGTCAACTCTCATGCAATCAAGGAACTGGAAGGGATTTTATAAATCATCTAATTCAGATTCCTACCCTTTTTATTTTGCAAATGAGAAAATTAGCTTTCAGAGAAGTAAAATGTTATGTCCAAAGACACATAAAGTGTCAGAACTAGGACTTTAACTCAGATGTGCTGATTCTAGAAATTGTATTCTTTCCATTATACTTTATTTACCCTAATAGATAGTAAGATGCTAGAGGTCAGGATGGTTTTTTTTCAATCTTGCTAGCCCCAGTACCTAGCACAATGTATTTCACATTACAGACATTTAATAAATATTTATTGGATTGAATAGAATTCATTGACTTGCCTAAAGTGAGACAGATAATTAAGAGACTCTACATTGTTTCACTTTCCATCTAGGGTATCTTTTCGCTAAACCAGTAGTACTTCATTTTCAGTATTTCATCAGTACAGTGCACAGGAAGGAATTCAATGACTACTGTTTGTAAACAAATGAAACCTCATTTTTTTTACCTGCTTGATCCAACACTGATTCATTCAGACCACTTTAGTGTGGAATTTACAGATACCTATTCACTTCACCTTCAGCTTTTAAAAATATTAATGATTTCTTACACATTTGGGTTTATTTACTTTCTTAAGAGGGTCGGTTTGTCAGTTTTGACTTTAGGTTGCTTTCTCATTATATCTAATGTAGCTGTTCCTTCTATCATGTAGTAAAAGGGCCCTAACATATATATATATATATATTTCAGGAATAAATATTTTTAATAGCCAAATTGTATTTGTTTCCTATGTCTTGTCAGGAGATCTAGGTTCAATTGTTGGCTCTGACATTCATTAGTTGTATGGATAATTATGTGTGAGTTGGCTAGACTCTCTGAGCGATGATTACCTTATGATAGAATCCATAATTCACTACTTAATTTGAAAGGTTGTTGTAAAGCCCTTTATATATGAGAAATGTCAGCAATTCTCATTATTTAATGAGTAAGTATTTCAAGTGATGTAAGCAATGCAAAGGCAATTTGCTATATAAAGATTCTAGAATAGTAACTCAAGACAGCTTTCCATATCTAGTATGTTTCAGTCTTTCCCCAAACGTATCTGGCAGCCAATAGAATTTCCTTGTCGTTTAACATTATACTCTCTCCTCCCTCTGGACTCTTACAAAAGATTCCATAATTATCTAAAGGTGAACTGAAGGAGTTCCCCTCCTTGGTGACAGCTTGGAAATACCCAACAAGTAAAACCCATGGGAAATGTCTGGCTGCTTGTTGTAGATTTGTTTACCACAGTGCATCTGGGCAAGCTTTCTGGGATTCATGTGTTCCCTAGAATTTAGAGTGCAACTATCAGCTCTTTGACCTCCAAATATGTATCATTGCCAAAGTAGGAAGAATCAATTTGATGCTCTTCTTTTCAGAAAAACTGTGGGGGTGTTTTATTTCCCTCAAGCATAAGTAAGTTTTATATAAGAACTACATAGTTTGATGCAGGGAGGATTCACTTTTTCCTCTTTTGATAGCAAGCAATTTATGAACAAGGAATGAAAGAAAAAAACACATTATGCTTCTTCTATACTGGAAATCAGATTTTCCACTTTTCCATATTCATCAAGGACAAGAATTAGATAATAAACACATTCATGCATGAAATACATTTCACATACTAGAGATTAGTAGTAGTAGTAGTAGTAGTAGTAGTAGTAGTAGTAGTAGTGGTGGTAGTAGTGGTAGTAGTGGTAGTAGTAGTAGTAGTAGTAGTAGTAGTAGTAGTAGTAGTAGTAGTAGTAGTGGTAATAGTAGTAGTAGTAGTAGTAGTAGTAGTAGTGGTAGTAGTAGTAGTAGTGGTAGTAGTGGTAGTAGTAGTAGTAGTAGTAGTACTAGAATTAATAGTAGTAGTAGTGCTAGTATTACTAGTAGCAGCAGTTGAACTCCAAAAAGTGGTTAAAAGTATGAAATGCAGTTCAATTTAAATCTTACAGCTAGATCACACATCTTATATTCATTACTGAGACTAGAGTAGGGAAGGTAGAAAACTTATCTTCATGTTATAGAAAAATAATGTGTTCCATTAAATTGAATCATATATATTAGGAAAATGTATTTTAAAACTTATAGCATTTTGCAATGGATATGAATAACTTCCCACATGAAGAAACCAAAAGTTAGCCTTTAGTTTCCTTAGGTTCTATAACAGATGAAAGAAGGATAAAAACCAGGAGTAGCATCCCTCAAAGAAACTGAAATGAAACCCAAAGAAAGAGAACAAAGAAGTAAATATGTATTTTATGAACTAAGACTACTGAAATTAAAATAAGATGGACAAAGAACTGTGATTAAAAGTTCTCCTTGCATTATAGTCTTTAAGATAATATAATATGGGGGCGGCTAGGTGGCGCAGTGAATAGAGCACCGGCCCTGGAGTCAGGAGTACCTGAGTTCAAATCTGGCCTCAGACACTTAACACGAAAAACTAGCCGTGTGACCTTGGGCAAGTTGCTTAACCCCAACCTGTCCTCCAAAAAGCAAAAAAAAAAAAAAAAAAGATAATATAATATGAGGTGTAGCCTAATACAATGGAAACACTATTAAATAGGAAATCAGGATACATCTTTTGTAGTCTCAGTTTTGCTCCCTACTACCTGGGTCAGTCAGTCAACAAGTATTTGTTAAGGGTCAATTATGTGAACAGAAAAGTTTAAATGAATGAATGAGGATTCTCAAAGCCTGGTCCTCTGACTAAAAATCTGGTACATGTTTCACTATATCAAGGAGATTTAGAATATTCATTCATGCAACATTAGGACTATAGGGGGAAAATGAATAATAATAGAGATATTTCAAGGTTCCATCCCTATAACAATCAATGCCTTTGAGAAACTACTAGGACACTAGTAGTGAGACTATAGTATCAGATTTAACTTTTGTCACTAGTGTTCTAATGCTTTAATCTATTTCAGAATATGCTTTTGCTCTATTATGAATAATAAATGCAAAATGCATATTGTATCATACTGTGTTACAGTAAATATGGGTTTCAGTGCTGCAAATATAACATTTTGAAATGAATTCTATTTGAACATCATGTTCAGAGAATTAATGACACCCTATTATTGATTAGTAAGCTTGGCAAAATATATAATCATTGCTTTCAATCTCAGATAATGTTTGCTATTAAAATGCTTATACATTTTATATAAAAAGGAGTTATAAAATATGCAATGACTAAAAAGGAAAATAGTTCATATTGGAACAAAAGCTTCAAGGTCTAGATCTGGATGTGTATATGTGTGCATAAAAAATAAGTTCACAGAACAATTATCATGATGTTGTTTTAATATCTTATTTTATCCAATACAGAAACACCTAATGCTAGACCTATAACAACATAGGGGGTGTAGTTAATGTAATTAATGCCATTGAGATGGGAGATAGAATGTTATGTGGTTCAGGAACAGCAAGAAGAACAGGGTAGTTGGATTCTAGAGTGAATGGAGAAGAGCCAAGTATAAGAAAACTGGAAAGGTAAGAAGGGGTCAAGTTATGGAGTGAATTAAATGCCCAATTGAGGACATGGTATTTGATCCTAAAGGTTTTAGGGTGGCACTGAGTTAAATGAGTGGTCAGACCTGTGCTTTAGGAAAATTACTTTTCCTAAAGTTGGTTAGGGCAACAGCAGTGGCCAGGGTTGAGTTAGGGTATGCAATATAATTCCATGTAAAGGAGGCGTGAAGGTCAATTTGGGAGACTCAGCAAATATCTTGAATGACTGTTTAGGTATAGGAAGTTAGATTGAAAGTACAGTTAACTGAGCAGGCTAAGACCAGAGCACTAGATTTTGGCATAAAGTTAGAAGGCAAGACCAAGGAATTCATATTGAAGATTGAAAGTTAGGCAATGCCACAACACATTTATGGCTGAAACAAGAGAACAGTTAGAGATGTCTCCCCAGGTTAAGTTGAATGGAAGACAAAAGGCAAATTGCAGTAACAAATAGAATATAGTAAGAATTGGTACACTTAGAGTTTGAATTTAGAGTCAGGGGCAGCTAGGTGGTACAGTAGATAAAGTGCAGGGGCAGGAGTGAGGAAGAGAGGAGTTCAAATCTGGTCTCATATACTTGCTAGCTATATGAGTCTGGGCAAGTCACTTAACCCTATTCGCCTCAATTTCCTTATCTGTAAAATGAGCTGGAGAAGGAAATGGAAATCCTGTCCAGCATCTTTGCCAAGAAAACCCCAAATAGTGTCACAAAGGGTCAGATGTGACTGAAACAATTGAAGAATAACAAAAAAGAGTTTAGACTGTGTATTATAGCCCCCACAAGGCTCACATTACCACCAACAATTCCACTTTCCTATAGGGAACAAATGTTAGACACCAGTCTCTTGCAGGCCCATGATGATAAGTGTATAGGAGGGAAACACATTGCTAGGAGAGTTCAGTAGAGGGTGAGATTACTTCCACGATGAGAAAGGAGTGTCAAGGGAAGGTTTCACAGAAAAGATGTCTTGATTTTGGCTAATGGGTAGCATTTCAACTGGCATAGAGTTGAAGTGTAGGATTTCAACAAGCAAAGATCATATCAGTGGAAGAAGCGAGGAAAGGAAAAGCTATTCCAGGCATATTGAACAGTGTAAATAATGGCAGGAATGCATGAGACTTGTTCCAGGGAAACAGCAACATTTTGATTGTTAAGATCATTTGAAGTAGACAATATGGAGAGGACTAGAGCAGAGTTCATGTGCAGCCCCTGTTGTATGTGGCCCTCAACACATCCTAGTGGCCTAAACTACATTAATATGATATCAGGAAATATTAAACACAGTAAATAAATACAACAAAATAAAATACAACATAGACAACATGACATTTTAAAACAGCTAATGGGGGCAGTTAGGTGGTGCAGTGAATAGAGCACTGGCCCTGAAGTCAGGAGGACGTAAGTTCAAATCCGGCCTCAGACACTCAACACATTTACTAGCCATGTGACCTTGGGCAAGTCACTCAACCCCAGGTGCCCTGCCTTCCACCCCTCCAAAAAAGCAAATACATAAATAAATAGAGTAAAGCATAGTTCATCTACTGCCCTTGAGGATCATTATCTATGTTCTAGCGGTCCTCATTTCTATTTGAGCTTGATGCCGCTGGAGGATGGAAGTCAATATATAGACTGGAAGCAGAATTTGGAGCTGGATTGTGGAGAAACCCAGCAAATGTAAGCTCCTTGCAGATAGGAACTGCTTTTGCTTTGTTTGTTTTCTAATAACTCAATAAAGATTTATCACGTATCTACTATGTGGCAGGAACTATGTGAGGCACTGGGAAAACAGAAACAAGAATTAATCCATCTCTGCTCAACAGGAATTGGTGATGGTAGAGGTAGTTTTGGTATACCTGGAGATTTTCACCCTGCCTACCACATATAAGGCACTTAATAACTGTTGCTGACCTGACTTAAGGACTTGACTTGAAGGAAGCCAGGGATTTCAGGAGGTCAAGGTGAAGAGAATTCCAGGTATATGGAAAGTTGTCCAAAGATATTTGAATAGGTGAGAGATGGAAGGTTAAGTAAGGGGGAACAATACAAGGTCAGTTTGGCAGGAATGAATACTGAAAGGAGAATAATGAAGGTTCAGTCTTGAAAGGTGAGTTGGAGCCAAACTCTGAAGGTCTTTAAATATCTAGTTGGGGAATTTGTCTTTTATGAGATGGATAAATAGGGACCACAAACAGGTGAGTATCTAGGCTTTGTATCTACCTCCCTTTATGTAGCACACACAATAGGAGGTTCTTCAGTGAATGAAACAACCTATCATTTTGGGCCATCTGTGGGAATGAGATTTGTTAGACATATCCTTTGTGGTGAGATTTTACCCATATCACTTAAAAAGGGATTGCTAAACAAATTAACAGTGCAGACAAGGGAAATTTGAGTCTACTTAAGAGTGAAAGCCTTCCATAAGCTGGGTTTGTATCCAAATAATTAATGTGCTCAATGCAAAAATTCTAGTCTATTTGCGTAAATATAAGTCTCAGAAACTTGTCTTCCCTCATTTTTTCCCATCAAACACATATATACCCAAAGGTAGTAAGTATAGTTTAATTACTAACCACAGTCATCACTTAAGTCTTATTCCCTTTCCCTCTTATTAGTCTGTGTTTTTCTTTGTTTGGTTGTTTGTTTCTTTGTTTTGGATATTTGTAGTCGACAGTAAATTAGGACCTGATTGTTGAGGGCTCAAGGAGTCAACGATGAAGAGACTGAACAAAGATGGAGGGAAAAAGAAGGTAGAGACCAAGAAATAGATGGAAGATCAGAGAGAGGGAGGGGGAGAAAGAGAAACAGAGACAGAGAGACAGAGACAGAGAGAGACAGAGAGAGGGACAGAGAGACAGACAGAGACAGAGAGAAAGAGAGAGAGAGGAAGAGAGAGAGAGAGAGGCAGACAGAAGAGACAGAAATAGAGATGGAAATAAGGAAAAAAGAGGTTCAAGAAGGAAGAAGGAGAAGAACAGCGAATGGAGGTAGAAAAAGAAGTGAAAAACACTGTTATTGAACATTTACCTTCCTTTTAATTGGATTAAACTTCTGAAAATTAGGGCATAGAGGAAAACTAGCTTAGGGTGGAAAGGAGGTCAATGGCAGGATTTGGAACACAGATGCTGAGTAATGGAAATAACATTATAGACAATCCCCTGGTTTTGCCTATAGTCTCCCTTGGGGGATGGGGAGGAAGGTCATGTGATTTAGCTAAAGACACAAGGGAACATGGAAGGAGTAGCATCCACTCTTAAAATAAGGACAACAGCTCACACCTCTACACCAAAAGCACCCTGGAATTGACCTGACACATCTAAAGCAGGAAATGAAAGGCAGGAAGAACTACAGAGAAATCAGAGATAATGGTCAGCTCCTTGAAAGCAGGGATTGTCTTTTGCCCCTTTATGTATCCCCACTACTTAGCACAGCTCCTGAAATGTAGCAGATATTTAATAAAATGCTCATTAATTGACTGATTACTCATCAGGCCATGACAGGAAAAGAAGAGTTCATGATGGTCTTGCCAGGGATTGTTCCCAGAATAAGGCACATTCACCAAGTTCTCATCAGGGTTCCTTTCTCAATCTACAGATGGACTCAATGCATCAGGGAAGCCTCAAAATCAATACAGCTGCAGGTAGTTTATAAAGAAGGCTGGGGACTTACTCAGGAGTTTCTGATTGGTTATTACTCCTGAAGAGAGGGGTGTATGTGTGTGTTTGTGTATGTGCATGTGCAAGCACGCATATGCACACATGTGCATGCATGTGTGTGTGTGTGAGATAAACTTCAAAGAAATGTTTGCTAAATAGGAAATGAAACCTATTTCCCTCCTGATCAGAGAGGGAATCTACTGGAAAGAAGGTTGCATACGTGATCAGCAATGATCTCTCTGTTCTGAATGTTTTCTTTTTTTTAATTTAACTGTTTTTCTTTGTTAAAAGGGTGGGCTCAATTTGGGGGTGGGAGAGGGAAAGGAAAGTGAGGAATTTCCAGAAATTATTTTGATATAAAAAGCAAAAGGCATGGATAACATTTATTTATAAAATACACACATACACAAAATAGATAGAGTTGGCCCCAGTCAGGAAGATTTGAGTTCAAGCCCTGCCTCTGACATTATTAGCTGTGCAACCCTGGATAAGTCACTTAGTATCTTTAGTTACCTCAGGCAACTCCATATAAATATTATTATCTTGAAAAAATGGCATTTTGAATAATTATTTTCTTCATTCTAATCCATTTTAAGGAATAGTAATAATATAATATGAAATATACTTTTTAATAATAATTTAAAACTTGAGAAATATATAACATTTAAGAGCATGTAGTCTTACTTGGGTATGTGTTCCTACTTTTGAAAACATTTTATAGGAATCATTACAGCCAATGCTTTGAAAAGCTTACATAGAAATAAAAGAAATAACTGGGAATCTAATTCATTGAGGAAAAATTTGCTAAGATTTATCAAGTAATAATGTTTGCAGGCAACAATTTAGAAGGTCAAATAACAATTTATCAGTTTCTGCCTAAAAACATTATATTGCCTGCAGTTGAAAGGGATATTTTTTAAACATCCCCTTCAAGTGTCCAGCAGATGGCACTGAAGATTTCATTTTTTACACTAAATTCTCACACAGTTATTTAAATTATGAAATATTTTTTCTTTGAAGTATCTAATGTGTTGTAATAAAATTAGTATGTTCAGCAGGAGGTATAACCTATTAGGATAAAATGCATTTTTAGAGATGGCTGGAAAAAGAACAGGAAGAAAATTGATAAAATATTGTTTGAAATTACTGTGCTTCTGTGGAGGACCCTTACTCCATATGCCTACTTTATTATAAATCAAGTAAGATTTTTTTTTTGCTTTTTCCTCATGGAGCACTTCATTTAGCTTTTAAAAAAAAAGTTTTAGTGTATCTGATATAATCAGCACCCTACTGTTATCTGAAAGCTGTTTGAGAGATGACACTTAGGGGAAAGTGAGAGTGAAAATGAAAGATTAGCTATTTATGTTGTATACTTTGTTACTTTGGCCAAACTCTTACTAGCAAACCCATTTTCAAAGAATCCTTTTTCTGACTAAGTAAGCACAGGGTGAATAGAATTTTGTCTCAGAAGGCAAGGCAGATTTCCTCCTTGAAATGTAGCATTTTCCATTATTTTTCCTCTCAGTGACTACTGTCCTGACCAGGACTGTTTCTTGACTTGAGGTCATCAAGACATCAGATAAAACTGCTCCTATGGGAATTGGGGAGACAAGATACAACCCTGGGCACAGCTTCACTGGTAGGGCTGACCTCGGTGGCACTGTGCTCATTGCTGCTATTCTGCCTATCCTGTTGACTTTCCCCTGTCCTAGAGAACCAGCATCCCCATCCTTTAGTCTTTGTTCTGTATCCACATCCTCTTTCCCAAATGATTTGTCCCAAACAAAATTTTGGCTATTTATCTTTTTTTTTTCTTGGGATATTTCAAGACCAAAGTTGCATATGTTTAAATGTTGGTCCAGTACAACACTGCCAGAAGTGGCATGGGGGCACAATGGTAGAATACCTTTTAATTGTGGTGACTTCAGCTGGTTTCACAGGTAGCAGCTATCAAAGAACTTAAAAATTCTTTTGTTAATGAATTAGTCCATTAGAAGGCCAGAAGTATGTCTTCCCCATGTGATATTGGAGATATATTAGAGTTATGGTATTAAAAAACACTAGGACATATAGAAACCTTTATAACAATGTTATTAGTTTTTAAGTGTATTTTCATGGAGGAAAATAGAATAATAAGATAGGAAAGTGTATACTGGAAAAACCAATTAGGAATAAAAACAACAAGAAAGTATAGAATAGAATTTAGATTTTCAGGGAAAACCATCTAACTCAGGTAATAGGAACACATAGTACATTATGCATAATCCATAAATATTAAACTCCAATTTTGTTGCACATAAGCCTTTGCAAAAGGAGGAGGAAACTGTGAGGGGGTACATGTGTATCTTGAAAAGTAAAAAGAATAAATACCTTTTGGGGTAGATGTAATTCATAAAAATGGACAAAAATGAAATCTATGCTAAAAGTGTTTTTCAGAAACCAAGTACAATGAAACTCAGGATTATTCCACTAAAGGTGATGAGGCCACATTAGTTGAGCTCTTGGCAAAAAGACTGCTTGTACTCAAACAACTTCTAAGGAATCTCAAAAGCATAGAAAGGACCTCATAGGGCAAGTGGTCTAATCCAGATCCAAAAAAAAAATTGTCATTACAACTTACTTGATAAGTAGTTATTCAGACTTGTTTTTTAATACTTCCAGTTATAGGAATTCCACTACTTCTCATGGCCTTCCATTTCACTTTGAGATAATTCTATTTAGCATTACATTTTCTTTGTATTACATCTAAATTTGCCTCTTTGCAGCTTCCATCTATCATTCTTAGTTCTCTGTAAAGACACATATAAGCAGCTTCCCAGAGGACTGCTGCTGTGAACAGCTTTCAAGGTTCTGATTACACAGTATAGCAAACTCTCTATTTATTCAATAACAAACCAGAGTAAAACATTCACAGAAAATTAAGGTACAACATTCAGAATATTACAACTTATCACAGAAAATCAAAATACAACATTCACCGTGTCACAACTCAACAACTTATCACTAAAATGGCCACATTGTTTAAAACTATGTGACCACTTTGGTGAAAACTAAGTACAGTCATTTAGTAACTCAATTATTTAGTTTTAAACATAGTACAATCATTTAGTAACTCAATCATTTAGTAATTCAATCATTCAATTATCCTCAAGGAGGCTTGTCTCCTTAAGGGACACAAAGTACAAAAGTCAAAGTCCTTCACCTGTGGAGTACAGTTAAGTTACAACTTCAACAGTCAGTACTCTCTTAAGGGGTACTGGAAAGTACAAAAGCCATCAACCCCTAGGTCACAAGTAAACTGCAATTTCATTAGTCACCACAGAGAGGTCTTTTCTTCTTGACTTGAGGCAGGCTTTTAGCTTCCATGGTTCCTCTTTCATGGTCCCAGATCCTGCCTAAATCTAACCAACTACCACCTGAGTTCAAAGGCAGACACCTCCCAGTTCCTTGTCCATCTCTCCATGCAGTTCCTCCTCCATATTGAAAATCACAGTGTCTGGTCCGCCTCAAATCTCTCGCAGTCTCTGTTCCTGGAAAGACAAGGCTTAACAAAGCCATAATAACATTCATGCACATGAACAAAGTCACAACAACACTTGTACAAAGTACTGGCACCACAGTCATGCTTCCTCAGTCTTTGGCAGCTCTGACTGGCCTTTAGAAGTCTTCAGCCACTCCAACTTGTCCTTAAAAGTCTTCAGTAGCTATGCACCATGAGTTCATTTTTTGCCACCAGAAGTCCTACAAGTTCTGTTCTCAAAATCAAAATTACTTTCTCCAACTCCATTCTCAAAATCAAAATTACTTTATTCAGCCTCACGTAGCTTGCTCTAAGAAATTCTATCTCAGTTCTCAATTTTCATTTCTCTTCTCACTTCTTCTCAATTCTCAGTTCCACCTTCAGTCCAGCAGTAGCAGCCCAGCCTCCAGATGCTTGCTGAGAAAAATTCTCTCTCTCTCTCTCTCTCAACAACTACTCTGCCTACAAGTCGCTTACCCCGCAAAATTCTGACTCTCCAAGCTGGTGCTTTTCCTTATATGTTGTATTAGCTCCCCCTTGTTCAGCCCTTTCCTGTTATGTCAGCAGCATACCTTCTGTTTCTTTAACAGAGGATTGATATAATCAGCTAGAATATAAGTGCGAAGTACCTGTTGGCTTGTCAATACAAGGGGATCTTCAAATTTCATTGAAGAAAGTGCTCTTGTCCCTGCTGAGCCTTCTTTTCTTCATATTGAACCTCCCCATGTCTTTCAATCAAGCATTGCCTAACATGTACTAAAGTTCTTTCTCCATTTGAATTGCCCTCTTCTGAATGTTTTCCAACACCTCAAGACTCTGTGTGTGTGTATGTTTCCAGAAAAGATATAAAGTTTTGTTCCTCCCTACAATCTGTTTCCAATATTCTTTAGAAACAATCTGCTTGGAAAGGGGAAACATAGGTTAACTGTGGGAAATGGAAGTGGGAATGGAAGCCAATACCAATTTTGGCCATATGCATTTTATGTGTTTCTGTATATGAGACTATATAGGAGAAAAGCTGTTACATCCAAAATAATATGTGGCATCAGTCCCTGTGTTCAAATAACTAATAACTCTGGGAGTCAGCCAGGACTAACAAACAGTACTTCCTGGCACAGAGACATCACTAGCAATGGCTTAGTTGGCCCATTTAATAAACTGCTTATAAAGAGGCCAAAAAGGTTATTGTTTATTTCAAGTTTTATTAAACTTGAAAAAAGTTTAATTTTCTATATTTATACATACATTTCTATGTGTGTGTATAAACTAACAAACTATTTCCCTTTTATCACCAAAAGCTTGTTTTATGAACAGCATCCAACCTTCAACATGGAAACTCTGGTTGAAAAAGACCAGCCCAATGCCACTGTAAATAGATGTGCTGCATCCCAGTTCCTAGTTCTAATACCAGGGGAAGCAACAGCGTGTGTGACACCCACAGGTCTAGTGGAATGTGCTCCACTTGGAAGTACTCTGATTTCTATTTGTAGCCATGTCCTTGTCCTCTGAGTTCCAAAGACAAGGTTATGATATACCTAAATACACTTCAGATTAAAAAGCAAGGTAAGAAGGAAGGAAGGAAGGAAGGAAGGAAGAAAGGAAGGAAGGAAGGAAGGAAGGAAGGAAGGAAGGATGGAAGGAAGGAAGGAAGGAAGGAAGGAAGGAAGGAAGGAAGGAAGGAAGGAAGGAAGGAAGGAAAGAAGGAGGAAGGAAGGAAGGAAGGAGGAAGGAAGGAAGGATGGATGGATGGAAGGAAGGAAGGAGGGAAGGAGGGAAGGAGGGAAGAAGAAAGGAAAAAAGGAAGGAAGGAAGGAAGGAAGGGAGAGAAAGAGGGAGGGAGGGAGGTAGAGAGGGAGGGAGGAAACCAGGCTTCATGGGCATAAGTCTTGGACACCTTGTCCATTTCTATCCAGCATTTATATGCTACCACAGTAAATACAAAGATAAAACAAGATTCCCTACCCTGAATGAGCCTACATTATTATAATATGGATAGAAATAATTAAAAATACAATATATGCAAAATAAATGTAAAGTAAGTTCATCAACAGAGGGTAGAACACAAACACTGAGGAGGGAGAATCAGGAAATATTTTTCACAGGTGCTTGCACTTGGATTGATCCATGAGCTAAGAGTTCCTTGAGTCAAAAGTGAAAAGGAGAGAATATTGTACAAATGCACAATAGTCTGTGCAACAGGAATGACATGAGAGACGTAATGTCATGTAAGATGGACAAAGAGTAGGCCCCTTTAAGCAGAAAACTTAAGTTTTCTTATGTGTATGGGGGAGAGTAATATGTAATTGACCCGGAAAGATCAGTGGAAACCAGACCATACAAGAATTTAAAAGCCTAACAGAAGGCTTGGTATTTATTCCTAAAGGTAATAAGGAACCAATGAAGCTTCTTGAGCAGGGGAATAGCATGGTTAGAAGCACAGGAAATAGAACCAATAGGACTGGTATCATTTAGCATGAATGATATTTTGTTTCTCAAATAGTTTTCATAAGAACTATTACAAGGAGAGAAAAAAATATAAAATCTGATATTAGAAGAATGAGTGTTTTTACTAGGTTATTTTGAACTGAGAAAAGTAGGTTACATGATATTTAAGAATTCTACTCTTTCCAAAGCTCTGAAATAATGGGTGAATGATTTATAGGAAGAATTTCTAAAAATGTCAAGTAAGATGAATACTATTTCAAATGAAATGACTGAAAGAGGGTAATGTTTAAATTTGGGGACCTTATACAGTCTAATAGTGTCCTTTTAATTAGCAAGCTAATAGAATTGTGTTTCTTAATCCTTGTTTTTGAGCCTTGGATGTTTTAGTATAGTAAAATGGTATTTGGATGAATGAGTTGTAGGTGGAGATGGTGGTTCAGTCTTGACACGGTAAATAATCTTCGGTCTGTATTTTAAAGGACTCCACTGGGAGTCCAAACTGGGTCTTTTGAAAGTAACAGTGACCCCAGACATCAATGTCAAACTTCCATGGTTTTCCTTGGGAGCTACAGAGCTGTAATGGGATACTGCAGGCAGAAATTGATTGCTGGCTCACAAAGCTTCTCAGGACCCAGCTCCAGTGTTAATCTTTTCAATGCCAGCCAACCTGTATTAGCTGCTAGCATAAAATCTCATTGCCATTCATTTTCTCACAATAAAAATGGTCCCTTTTATTTTAGGTTGGCATTCCACTAAATCCCTTCAGGGCCAGTTCAAGTGATACTACTTATTAAGAGATCTTTCCAGATTTCCCAGTACTTAGTACACCACCCCACCACCAATTCCCATTTTTTTTTTGCACATGCAAACTGTGATTTCATTGGAAGTGATTTCATTGGTAGAATTAATTTCCCTTGAAGAAATTTCTTTTGCCAATGTAGATGAGCATCTCCTCTGATGCTTAATCATGTTAGATATATGCCAGGGACACCAAGAAGTTTAATCACTTCCCTAAAATCACAAAGCCAGTAGAAGTCAGAGGCTAGAAATGAACCCAGAGCTTACTGACTTCCAGACTTAGGTTTTCTCCCCATTAAACCAGGACTATAACTTGAACCCCTTTGGAAGTCGGTGAAAGCCTGTGGGCTCCTCTGAATAATGTTTTTAAGACATAAAATAAAATATATAGGATTATAAAGGGGAAAATAGAGGAAATAAGCATTTATTAAGCACCCACTACATGCCAGTTGCTGTGCTCAGCACTTAATAACTAATAGCTCATTTTACCCTAAATAACCTGGGTATATAGGTGCTGTTATTATTATTCCCATTTTAGATTTGTAAAAACCAAGGCAGAAGTTAAGTGACTTGCCCAGGGTCACACAACTAGTAAGTATCTGAAGCTAGGTTTGAACTCAGGTCTTCCTGATTCCAAAACCAATGTGCAACCTAGATGCCATTGTTGTGGTTGTCATGCTGAAATACAGTTATCAGTTAAAAGAAAAAAATCACAGACTAGATTAAGAACTTCTGACTTAAACCATAGTGCCTCTTTGCTTTGTATTTTGTATATACTGTATATTTATTTACTTGTATTATTATGACCCCACCCCCACCCTCACCTCCCAATTATAAACTCATTGAAGATAGAGACTATTGGGGTTTTGTTTTGTTTTGTTTTGCTTTTTGGAGGGGGGGTAGGGCAATTGGGGTTACATGATTTGCCCAAGGTCACATGGCTATTAAGTGTGTCAAGTGTCTGAGGCTGGATTTGATCTCAGGACCTCCAGACTCCAAGGCTGGTGCTCTACTCTCTGTGCTACCTCACCTCAATAGAGACTGTTTCTTTTTGTTTGCTTGAGTTGTTCTTAAGTTTTTATGTTACCATCACATAATAAAATAAAAACACCAGGAAGAAAAATCCAGATCTAAGCAAAGAATAAGTTTAAAGTGGGATAGACAGATTCCAAGATAGATTTTTAAAAAATAATTACAATCAATAGTTTTGCTGGATTTTTAAAGCTGGTAAGAAAGCAGTTCCAGGGCACTGCTTAATAGACACTTGAACTGAATTTCAAGGGAGTGTGATTGGGAAAGAGGAAAGACCGTATTATTTGACATTGTTGCTGCTGAGTCATTTCAGTCATGTCCGACTCTCCATGACCCCATTTGGGGTTTTCTTGGCAAAGAAACTAACATGGTTTGCCGTTTCCTTCTCCAACTCATTTTACAGATGATGAACTGAGGCAAACATGGTTAAGTGACTTGCCCAGGGTCACACAGCTAAGTAAGTGTCTGAGGCCAGATTTGAAGTCAGGTCCTCCTTACTGCAGTGTCACCGCTATATCTACTGTGCTACCTAACTGCTCTATTATTTGAAATTAGGGTGAAGAATTTATTTTTTGTGGTTGATGGCCATTTTGCTCAAGTTTTTTTCTTTCTGCCTATTCAGTGTACATGACATGACTACTGAACTATAAATCTGAATTTATAACTTAAGCATTTTAATAAATCTGCTGTCTCTAATTTAATAATTCACATGATAAAGTGATAAATATAATGAACTGACTATACATCCATATATGTCCATAAATATAATCTAGAGCCAAGACATGATGCATTCAAGTGTATTTCTGATATGCTAAACAGACACACACACACACAGACACACACACACAGACACACACACACACAGACACACACACACAGACACACACACACACACACCATAAAATTAAATAAAGCCCATGTTGAGTTTCTGAGGTTGTGAAAATGTATTCTAAATACACATTTCTTTTTCCCCCTACCCAAAAGAGAGAAATCTAAGCTTCCTGGATTTTACTTGTGCTGTATACTAAATTAGCCTGCAATCATTAGGTACAGCATTTTCTAAGCCATTTTGTAGTGCATTTCAATACCAAAGCGACAAGTTGCAATTTCCTTTCCATTATATTTGCTAATGGTGACATCTGTTTTCATCCTTTAATTAAAACACATTGTTAAATAAGCATTTAGGGCCTAACTATGATCTAAATAATAAAACAGGTGGTGTAAATAACTTAAATACTTCAATGTACAGGCCAGCATAAAGCATGTGGCAAGTTATGCAAACTTCACTAGATGAGGCAGCACCTGACAATTTCAGGCCAAATTTGAAGAATTTAAAAATTACTCAAATTTGCATTCACTTGTACATCTGTCTCATCCATCCTATAGCCCCTACTACTTAATCAATTCCAGACACACTCTCCTAGCCTCCCCAGCCACGGATGGGGGACAATCAATTCTATTTTTAAGACTCGGTACATTATTTTATATTTAGATGTTTTAAAAATGTCATAATCAGCTTTACCTAATCACACTGTGCACAAAGCTAGGGATCGTCCATTTTGCATTTTTTATTTTTTCATTATCTATAATAACCTTCTGATGTTCTCTGGGCACCTTGAACTCAAACTCAGACCACATTTATTCAGTGCTCAATAACAGATTAAAAATAGTCCAACAGGTGTTTTCAGTCATTTTAATGACACAGTAAGACCAAGTATGTTCTAATAAATCTCATGGCTTGTGCTGCAATTTGTCACAAGGACAGATGCTTCCCACATATCTAAACAACATGAAAACAGCAAATTCAGGGCCCCTGCATATATTCAACCTTAATTAAGAGACCTAGTTATAAAATTATATGATTTAGAGATAGGGAGGAATTCCAAAGTTCATTTTAGACCAAAGGACAGAAAATGACTTGTGAACCAAATCCAGACTGACATCTGTATTTGTACTATGGTCCATGTTCTAAGAATGTTTGGTTTTTTTTCATTTTTTTTCTTAACTTATGGGCTGTACAAAAAATAGTTGGCTGGCTGGATGGCACACCCAGCTATTGTTTGCTGACTCCTGATCTAAACCAAGCTTCCACTTATACAGATGAGGAAACTGAGGTACAGAGAGCAAAGGTGATTCACTCAAGGACACGGCAGTCATTGGGGGCAGAATCAAGATTCAAACCTAGCTCCTCTAATTCCAGATCCAGCATTCATTCTTACACATATCCACTGCACTCAGAATTGTATGAATCCATTTACCTCTTTTATGGTTTAAGTCTAGCAGCAATTTAGTGCTATTATGGATATGCTGAACTAAATATTTCATTGTTATCCTCAAAATAAACATACTTTAATGTGACACATCTAGGACCTGTCAAATCAAGTCAACAAGAATGTATGAAGATACAGTCACTGTGCTAAGTGCTAGAAATGCAAATATAAGCAAAAAAAAAAAGGTAGTGCTTGACCTCAAGCAGATTGCATTCTAGAAGCTAAAAAGGATTGCAGGAAGGAAAAGGTACCTATGGGAACACGATGGAGAAAAAGACAAAATGAATGAAGAGAGAGCTGGTACAGGCACTTGAAAATAGAAGTTCTTGAAGGAACAAACCAATCAGAAGAAGGGACCACAGGGACAGAATGAACTCTGGGCTGAGGAGCCAGCAAGGTCAGAGGGAACTTTCAGTATGAAAACACTGTTGAGTCATGGTGGAGAAAGTCCTGATTGATAGTTAGGAGGGGAGCCCAGAAAGGAAGGAAAACATGGCTGACTCAGTCACTACCCTTAAAATGGAAGTTCTGGGAGCTGGATGGACTTCAGAAGCCCTCTATTCCAAGACTTTTCATTTTACAGATGAGGAAATTGAGGCTGGGGGACGTTATGACTTGTTCAAGATCATGAAGGTAGTTAAATGACAGAGACAGAATCAAATCTTGGGTTCTTTTACATCAGTTAGCCTTATCCCACTGTACCATGTTGCTTCTTTAGAGGCTTTTAAATCTGAATTTTATGCTTCTTTTGTGTGATCTTACATAAGACCCTAAGATCCTCATTCCCTTATAGCTGTGATATGAGGATAGTAAAGTTGTCCTCACATTCAGATAATGAACAAGTATCTAAGATACTAAAAATATGAAAAACTTACCATAGTTTATGCGGTTTAGAGATGAAAAGACTTTACAGTTTATCTAGTCCATACCCCTCATTTTGTAAAAGGTTGAGGTGAAGAAACTGGGATTTAAACTCATTCTTCAACTTCACAATCAGACTTCTTTGCGTTAAAACATCTTACTCAGATCAGTTGATTAGGAGTTTCAAGAAATAAGTGATATGAAGAGCAAGTTACCTGGTTCTCATCTCCTCACCATTCACTTTAATGTAGGATCTTCCCCTATGCCATTTGAAAAGTTTTAAGTGAGTTTCTTAAGCAGGGATAATAATAGTTATTATTTCTACAATGCTTTAAAGTTTCCAAAGCACTTAACATATATTATCCCCTTTAATCCTTACAATAGTTCTATGAGGTAGATTCTATTATTATCTCCACCAGACTCCCATTTTACAGATGAGGAAACAAAGCCTGTGGCACATTAAATAACATATCTAGGATCACAAAGGTTATAAATGTCTGAAGGAAGTTTAGAATTTATTTCTTTTTGATGCCAAGACTAACACAATATGCACTATACCATGGGTGAAGAACCTGTGATGTTGAGGCCACATGTGGACTTCTAGGTCCTTGGGTGTGGCCTTTTAACTGAGTCTAAGTTTCACAGAACAAATTCTTTAATTAAGGAGACTAGTTCTGTGAAGTCTAGATTCAATCAAATGATCACACTTGAGGGCCTAGAGGGGCACATGTGACCTGGAGGCTGCAGGTTCCCCAACCCAGCTCTACACCAACTAAGGTAATATCAGGATTCATAATTTTTACACTATTTACACTACATAATCATTCAGAAGAGAAACTGGGACCATCAACATCTTTACAAAGCAAGTCCCTTTGAATTCCTGTGGAGAAAGTGTTTAGGAAGAACTAGGGTGAATTGTAATTTATTTACGGAATGAGGAATTGTTCAAGAAAAAGACTAAAGGTTGTGATCAGAGAAATGAATGAGCAGAAGATCAAAGCACAGTCACAAAGAAAAAGCATCACATAAATGGTGGGCAGCACATATTGCCCATTGGTATTGGCACAATGTCAAAAGATTTTGGAGGAATCTTCACATATTTTGGCTGGACCCCTGTTGTTGGCCTTTGTTGCTGGGCATGTCTCATTTCTCCATGTCCATCCTAGGTCAAGTATCCACCAATTCCTGTCTTGACCATCAGGTAGGAATAGGAACTGGACTATGTTCACTATCATCTTTCCCACTCCCACAGTGTCCAGCAGTCAAAGAAAGGCCTTTTTGAGTCCTCTCTCCCAACCAGGTGGCATAATTTAATCTGCCTTGGAGTCCTGGGGCACAGCTGACCTGGTTGAGTATGAATAGCTCAAAACATGCCTTTCCTCATCTAAAATCAGATTGGGTCCCTACCCTTTATCATTAGGTAGGATCAGGAACCCCCAGATGTGGGACTTTACCTTTGCTTTCCACCTCTTTCTCAGAGATTGGTAATAAAATCAACATTACCTTTGCTTCTCTGAATGGCGTCCTAATCTGTTCCCCTATGGCTTCACTGATTCTGAGTAATAAAACGTCTAGGAAGAAATTGCCTTCCCTGTCCACCATGTCCCAATCCATCACGGCCATCCATTTCAGTCCTATCCCTCTGGTGTCACTATAGTATCTCAGTCTTTCCACTCAATCCCCTACCATACCCCTTGTTATGTTATGAACATATTATTCTTCATATTGGGGCATGAGGCAGCTGGGCATCTCAATTGATACAGCGACCGTGCCTGGAATCTAAAACTTTGAGTTCAAAAAGTGCACTCTCCAACACTTCCTAGTTGTGTGATCCCAGACAAGTCACTTCACCTCTCTTTCTCTACTTCAGTTTTCCCAAATACAACATGCATATAGCATCTGCCTCACAGGGTTGTTGTGAGTATCAAAAGAAAAATTCACGAAGCACTTTGCAAGCCATGTACACTATCTAAATGCTAGCAAATATTATTATGTTAGACTTCTACCCTCCTCTGGCAATTATTTTATACACACTTTTTTATTTCCTTATATTAAATCAGGTGAAAAAACTTTTATTAAAGTGTCACATATTGCTTTCTCCTACTAGATTGCAAGCTCCTTGAGGGCAAGGTACTTTACCTTTTTATCCCCAGCATAGAACACAGTGCCTGTCATACATTAAGCATTTAATAAATGCTCACTAAATTGAATGGTAATGGAGAGTTCTACAAGATAGGTACGCATGAATGGCTTGCAACCTATGTCACTGAAAGGGATTTCTATATCAAAGAAATCATCCCATATCCCATCAAAGTAGAAGATGAACAAAGTAAAATTTTAATTGCAATCATTACAATTACATTTTAGTGAACCAAGAATGGAAAAAAGAGAAAATAAATTGTAGGAGAAAAAATATGTGCAGAATTACTAGAGTGTTTTGCCACAAGTCCTGATATTTAAACACTTTCAAATAGAAGGAGATATATTAGCCAAGTCATACAAATAAATTCAAGAAAATGCTATACAGAGAGGTTTAATGTAAGGTTTTTGGTTGAGGGGAGAATTTCTCTGTCCATTATTAAGTTCTCTCAATCATACTTTGCAGTAGAAATATGGAAATTTGAAAAAAGTAGTTAAGACCCAATAAGTGAGCTAGCTCTTTGCAGGATGTATTCTAGACCTTGGAAGGAGGCAAACAATAATTATTTTAGCAATTAGGGTACCAATTCTCCCACCACTGTGCTTCAATCAGTGATATGTGGAGACAGTGAATCTCTTGACATTGTTAGCTCCCCAGGGCGGTGAGAGTGGGTCTCTTTGAAAATTCATTGAACCACATTTCTGTGGTTATCATCTTAGCTAACCCAAACTGCCAGAGAAGGGAAGAAGGTGAGTCACCAAGTTTTGTGGGGTGGTTTAGGTGAAGAAAAAAGCATCTGTATAGCAACCTATATACCCATAGAAAGCTAGAATATTCTTCCTCATTGGTATCAAATGCAAATAGACATAAGGGTCACTAATCAGTCCATAACAATTCCTATGGACAGCACACTGACTGTTTCAAAATGTGGTGCTGTCTGTATTTTATTTTCCTTTTTATTTATTTCATTAAGTATTTACTAAATTACATTTAATCTTGTTTGAGTCACGGGTGGGAATGTTGTGGGTCCCCTGAGGCTTGCAGGCCACATGCTTGGCACTTCTATTTTATATGGGTTTGCATAAAAAGAAAACCAGGCCATTTAAGCACAGAAATGGGAGGTGGGCTCTCCCAACAATGTGGTACAATGGGAAGAGTGATAGATTTGGAATTAGAGAACCTAGTTTTGGTTCCTGTCTCTGGTGCTTACTGTGTGGCCTTGGATAAGTCCCAAACTATCTAAACCTCATTTCTTTATCTGTAAAATGTGGGGGTTGGACCAGATGATTTCTAAGTTTCATTTCAGCTATGGTACTATAATACTCCCGTACTATGTTAAACATATTACCTTATTTTAAGTTCACTGACTCATTTTCCATTTGCCTTATTCCAATTTCTCATAACTCCTGGGTGTGTGGGCTAGTTTAGAGGATCATAGATTTAAACCTGGAAAGGACCTTTGAGGTCATTTTTAGTCTGGAGGTGTTGAATATGATGCCCTCAGAGTGCCTCTTGAACCAGATCAAAATGTAATTGGGAAATAGTTAACAAAAGGAAATAAAAATATAATAAAGCATATTTCAGGATATGCTAATATGTAGTTTTATAAGTCTTCCCCACATTAGAATAGGCCCACCCCTCATTATACTATTCATTCTTTGATTAATTGTTCACCAGAGGTGATATCTGCCTGTTGGGAATACCCACTCTTCCAAGGGTATGTAAGCACTGAGTTGCCACCATGATTCATCTTTGGTTCATAAGAGAAAGTCAAATGATCATCATTTTATTAATTATGCTAATCATAATTAATAAAATTGTTAACTTTCCAGAAATTACGTCTCTCAGACTTCATATGTCACATCACCAGAGAAAGGACATTGAGTTTGAAGCCAGGGCAAGTCCTGTCCTTAAGAATTGCTATTAATCAACCAATAAAAATGTAAATATCTACTGTGTGCTGAACATTATGGTAGCCTATGGGACCTTGGGGAAAAAAAAAATCCCTGCCCAAGGTAAAGAAGGCACTTAGCTTCTCAGGACTTTGATATTCTTCTTGGTTTTCCCTTTACACACGTCGTTTTTGTTCCACTTTCTTCTTGGGTGGCTGAATAGGCAATGTGATACCCAAAGGGCTATAAGTAATTGCATACCCTTTGACCTAGTAATACCACTTCTGGGGTTGTATCCCAAAGAAATCATAGAAGTGGGAGGAAGACCCATATGCACAAAAATATTTATTGCAGCTCTTTTTGTGGTGGCAAATAACTGGAAATGAAGGGTATGCCCATCAATTGGGGAATGGCTGAACAAGTTGTGGTATATGAATGTAATAGAATACTAATGTGATATAAGAAATGGGGAGGAGACATTCTTTGTATTCACCTGGAGAGCCTTATACAAACTGATGCTAAGTGAGAAGAGCAGAACCAGGAAAGATTTGTACACAATCACAGACACATCATATGTGTGATTACCAACTTTGATAAACTGGACTCTTTTCAGCAACGCATAGGTATCAGACAACTGTACAAGTCTCGGGATGGAAGGACATATCTACATTCAGAGAAAGATCTAGACAGAACAGAGTTTAAATGGAGACTGAAGCAATCTACATGCTATTGTTCTTTTTTCATGTTTGCTTCTCTTTCTTTTTTCCCATTGTTCACTCCTTTGGTTACAACCCTTCTATACAACCAGACTAATGTCCAATTTGAAAATATTTGCAGATCCAGTACTTGATTGCATACTGCCATAGGGGTGTTGGGGGGAGAAATTTGAAACTCAAGAGATTATGGAACTGAATCTTGTAAACTAAAAGTAAATAAACAAATCATTTTTTTAAAGGCAATGTGATAGATACAACCCCATTCTGTATTTTGCAAAGGAAACAGTCTTATGAACAGACCAGCCTAGACAACCCCACTGAACCACTTCCTTTTTTCTGCCCAGATTCTACTGGAGTTCAGGGAAAGTAGCATCCATTAACTCACCAGCCCACCCCTAACCCCACTAACCTTCCACTTCCTTAGCTTGTACAATTTTACCATTGGAAATGATGCATTCTTTTTTTTTTTCAGTGCTTTGCCACTGCATCTTGAGGACCACTGGGGCTTTCTCTCTGACTTGCAGCCAAAATTCCCTAAATGTGTTGCCTCCTTGTTAGAATCTAAGGTCCTTGAGAGCAGGGACTGTTTTTTTTTCCTCTTTGTATCTCTACCACTTAGCACACAGTACCAATTGATAAATGCTTTTTCAGTCCTTCATTTATTGTTCATTCATTAATCTCTTTGAAACAGAGTAGCCCAAGGGCTTATGAAGGCTGGAGGACAAGCTTGTTGGAATCAAATTGGCTTGTTGAATATTCCTAGTATTTTTATAAGCAAAAGGGAATGAAGTGCAACTAGGGTGGCAAAGTGGAGTCAGGAAGACCTGAGTTTAAATCCAGCCTCTGACACTTAACATACTTACTAGCTGTGTGACCTTGGGCAAGTTACTTAACCCCATTTACCTTGCCTCCAAAAAACCCTGGGTAAATGAGAGAGAGCTGATGCTTTGGTAAGATAGCCTGCTAAATGGAACACAGTTAGCAGATGGCCAAACCAGGCACACCACAAAATTACTGCGCCAGGGCTCAGAGCAGTGCTCCTGAAACCATCCCCACATTGGTGCTTTTGGAACAAACAAGTGCAAGGGCTGGTCCAACAAGGAACTTTCTCACTAGGAAAGGGCAATCAATGACAGAAGCAACAAATGAGGCACCGAGTAGGGGAGGTCCAGAGAAGAGGTCGAGAGAATTAGACTCAGTGAGACTACAAGAAGGAGAGAGAGAGAGGTAACATTTTGTATTAATTATCCACAATGAAAACCTGGTGTGTACAGTATGTCTCATGTCTAAAAATAATTTAAACAGCCTGTCTAGGAGGATGGCTAATTTGTCACTCTCCTCTTCCTCCTGCTCACCTTTCTCTGCTAGACATATTAAATGACATTTTAAAAGGCTACTTTAAACACTTTGCTCAAGCATCAGAAACTAATCAACTTAGATTTTTCCCATAGAAACCTCTCTCCCTCAAATACACAAGAAAATACTACATCTAGAAGAATACTGCTCCTTAGAGAGGGAGCTTTCTGACTAGTTTTCTTGATTCAGAGACAACATGAGAAGACAACACAGAGGGGTGGTGGGGTATAGGTATAATTCAGAATGTTAAAACATGAAGAGGCCTTTAAGGTCATCTGGTCCAATCTCCTGGTTTTCCATATGATTCAGTAATAAGTGCATTGGATGTGAAATCAGATGGACCATACAGAAAACCCAGCCTGCCCAGTTTTTCCTGTGTGACTTTGGGGAAGTCATTTAACTTCTTTGGGATCTCTCTTTTCTCATGTGTAATATGGGAGGAGAGTTTGACCAATAACCCTCTACAATCCTTCTCAACTCTAAATCTATGACAACGAAGTACCAAAAAAAGTGAAGACAATTCCTCATGGCAACATATTTTATACTTTCAGTTGAGAAGTTTAGAAAATTAGAAATCTGTGAATCGTGACTTTTTTTCAAGCCTCCTAACTGCAGGTCTAACCATGTAAACCATGAGTTTCAATTCCATGACTACAGTATTACTTTATAATAGATCTATGACTGATTTCTAGACTTTCTGAGTATTAATTCATCGGCCTTTAAATGACATTAAGTTGTGTCCAGGAATGATATCCCATTACACCCATGTGGAAGTCGACACATTGGACCAGCTAATTATGTTTTCCTGGTCTGTTTGGTTTTTTTTCCCCTCTCTGGATCATAGGTGTCAACAAATGGCCAGAAATAATAATACAAAGTAATATTTTATATTGCACTTTAAGATTCAATCCCATAAGAAGGGCTCTATTATTATTCCCATTTTGTAAATGAAGAAATTAAGGCTAAATTAATTTCCCTGGATCTCATAGCCAGTAAATGTTTGAGGAAGATTCAAACTCAGGCCTTTCTGACTTCAAGTTCAAAACTCTATCCACTTTGCCATCTAGCTTCCTGCCTTCGTTTAAAAATTCAGATTACTCCCTATTTGGAAATTCCCTCCATGAAAAGTCATCTATACCTTACCGTCTTAGAGAATTGCCTGGGAAACTGGCAAACTAAGTAATTAAGTGACTTGCCTAGGGTCACACAAATCAGTATATGTCAGTTTATGGAGGATATGGAGCCAGGTCTTTGTGATTTCCCTGGCAGAGAAGTAGGTTTTTACAATAGAAAAATCATTGACCGGAATTCAAATATCATGTTCAAATATTTCTTCTGTGCGACCTTGGACAAGTGACTTAACCTCCCTGGTTTTCTTAAGAAGCTGTGTCCTTAAGAAGCTGAAGAAACCTCCCAGTTTCTTCATCTAGAAGATGCTGATAATAATAGCTTGCATTTTATTAGCTTTTAAGTTTTGCAAAATGCTTTGCAAATATTACATCATTTTTTTCCTCACAATAATCAGGGGAGGTAGGTGCTATTATTAGTCCCTTTCTACACATGAGGATATTGATTCAGGTATAGGTTAAATCACTTACTGAGCATCATATAGCTAGTAAGTTTTGGGGCTATCTTTGAACTCAGGTCTTCCCGACTCCAGACCCAGATCTATTATATCATCTAACCATTCTAGAACTATGATCTGACAATCTTGTATGTAGGATGCCAAAATATTAAGTTTTCATGGTTAACAAACAGGTCACTCAGGAGACACAAGTCACTGTAATAAACCAAATAGAGACTTATCTTAGAATCAGCTTAAATTTCACAACTAAATTTCAGAGATTTCCAGGCCAGGTTGACTTGGTCAGATGGAGATGGTTTCAGTCTTTTTTCTTGCATACAGGCCGGTCATTAGAATATTTGAAAAGTCTAAAAACAGAGTCTTCACATGCAAATTCTATGGAAACCATCCTTTCAGATAAAAAATCTCTTAGCCAAAGCTATTGGATGAATATAGACCTATAATTTATTTGGATTTCTTTGTGCTACTTAAACACCTGCAGAATAGCCTTCTAGCTGAGAATTATAGACTTCAGCCTCTTTAACATCCTGCTTTTATTCTTCTGTTCCTAGTTAAACAAAATAATGAGAACTTTTTTTAACCTCATCAGGCAAGGGACGCTGGGATACAACCCATTTAGATGAGAGAATCAGAGTCCATAGAAAGCCGAAGAATTAAAATGCATGATTACTAGAAGACAACATAATAGGATCATACAGAAGCTTTAGAGGTAGAAAGTACCTTGGAGACGATCTATTCCAGAGGCTCTTAAGCTAAAGTCTGTGAACTTGTATTTTTGATTGTTTTTAGATATTTTGATAACTATATTTCAATAAATTGCTGTTCTTGTGGTCCTGTGTATTTTATGTTATTTCTTTAAAAGCATTATTTTCAAAAAAGTCCTACTGGCTTCACTACATTGCCAAAGGAGTCCATGACACAAACAGTTAAGAACCCTAGTTATATTCCAACCCTCTCATCCTACATATGGGGAAACCGAGGCCCAGACACAATACAGCAGTATGCCTATTCACCTCAGATATTAAACGTGTCAGAGATTTGAACCCAGGCCTTTTAACATCAGGTCTGTCCACCACCCCAATGAGTGACATGCAAGATCTGACTTGCCAATGGAAAGTGTTAACAACAGAAGGTTGGGTTGATTTTTTCTTTAGGCCACAGAAATGAATGAAAGCCTAATTTTCAGTAATGGGAAGATTTTAATATCTGTTGGTAGAGCAAATACCCAGTCACAGACCTCCTGCAGTAATGAAGAATCATAAAGATTTAACAGAATCCATCCTCAAGAAGATTTTGCTATGAATCCCCTACCTGCATAGACTAGGAAGATTGTTTTGTTGTATTTTTCCTTTGTGAAACTGCCTAAGTAAGCAGCTACAATTGAACATCTTCCATTGGGCAGCAGACTCCATGCCTGGTAAGTCAGACACTAGGGTGCTTCATTCCTTTCCTTAAATTATTTACATTTAGAAATCACTATAAACCAAAAAAGGTGTCTATTGCTCCAAGCCAGTGTCGATCTAAAGTGCAAAAATAGGGCATCCACTTCTAAAACACGCATTGTAAATTGCTGTAGAGGTGTTATCTAGTCAGCAGAAACCAATGATTCACTCATATGACTAATTTTTTAAACTAGATCAACCTAGATTTTGATAAACTTTTTTTGGACTGGATTTCAGAAAAATTTTCAACCAAGAAAATGAGACAAATACTGCTTTTCCTATCTCACAATGATATCTTATTCCATGCATCCTGAGGCCTTAACTAGACTACAGTGACTTTTATAAGACTTCTGTTTGGTTCTTTGTCTACTTTTCAGAGAAATGTGATTGTTTTTCTGTACATAAAAGTTTAAAAAATATATCTGCAACTACTCATTTTATGGTACTTCACAGATTCATTTGATTTTTAGAGCTAGCCCATTAAATGGGTACAACAACCCTCATTTTTCAGATGAAGCTACAGTCAAAGCAATAATCTGCCCAAGTTACAGTTAATAAATGACATATAGGAGACTCGAGGTATGAGACTCAAGAATAAGTCTTCTGTCTGAAATGCTCTTTCCATAATACCAAAGTCATGTAGTTATGATAGAGCAATTGTCTAAGAATCAAGAAGACTCATCTTCATGAGTTCTAATTTGACCTCCGATACTGACTAGCTGTGTGACCCTGGGCAAGTCACTTAACCTTGTTTGCCTCCGTTCTTCATCTGTAAAATGAGTCATAGAAGGAAAGGACAAAACACTCCATTGCCTTTGCCAAGAAAACCCTAAATGGCGCAACAAAGAGTTGAAAATGACTGAACAACAAAATACATGCAATATTGAATTAATGAATAAGAGATTGACATCTTTATATGAATAGGCAGTTTTCAGATGAAAAAATTAAAGCTATCTATAGTTGTATTTTAAAATGCTCTAAATCATTATGGATTAGAGAAATGAAAATTAAAACAACTCTGAGGAACCACATCACACCTATGGATTGAATAACATGGCAAAACAGGAAAATGATAAATGTTGGAGAAGATATGAGAAAATTGAAACATTAATGCATTGTTGGGGGAGCTGTGAAGTGATCCAACCATTCTCAAGATCAATTTTGAACTATGCCCAACTATATGCCCAAAGGGCTATAAAACTGTGCATACAAGCAAAACCACTTCTAGATCTCTATCCCAAAGAGATCACACAAATGGGAAAAGGACTCACATGCACAAAAAAATTTATAGCAGTTCCTTTTGTGGTGACCAAGAATTAGAAATTGAGGAGATGTTTATCAATTGGGCAATGACTGAACAAGTTGTGGCATATGAATGTAATAGAATACTATAATTCCATAAGAAATGATAAGCAGGCAGATTTCAGAAAAACAAAACAAAACAAAACATGGAAAGACTTACATGAACTGATGCTGAATGAATTGAGTAAGAACCAGGAGAACATTTTACACAGTAACAGCAACATGGTTCGATGATAGACTTAGTTCTTCTCAGAAATGCAATAATCTGAGACAATTCCAAAAAACTCATGCTGGAAAATACTATCCAGATTCAGAGAAAGAAATATGGAGTTTGAGCGTTATTTGTTTTTTTTTTTTCTTTCTTGTGGCATTTACATTTGATTCTGTTCATTCTTTAAAACATGATTAAGGTGGAAATATGTTTAATATAATTGTACATATATAACCCATAGCAGATTACATGCCTTCCTGGAGAGGGTGAAGGGGGAAAAGGTGGAAAAAATTGAGAACTCAGAATCTTATAAAAGCAAATATTGAAAACTAAAACTAACTAAACAAAAATATTTTCATTTTTAATAAATGGATTCAGAACATGAGTATAAGCTATTTTTCTATACTGGCCTATCAAAGGAAACAAAACAAAGTAAATAGTGTCCTAGTCTTTGCATCATGAATACATAGGTTCACATCTTGCTTTTGGTTCTTATTAACGGTGTGTCTATAGGCAGGTCACTGAATCTCATGTTCGCCATTTAAATTACTTTCTCTGGATCCTGTCTTCATAATCTATTGGTCTCTAGGCTACTATCCTTTCTTTGTCAAGGAACGTCTGACTGAATTCATCAGCAAGTCCTGCCCTCAAATCTGAAGACTTCCATATACATATTATTATCTCTTACAATACCTGGGCCTCCTAGTTCATCAATTTCCCCAATTTCTGTGGCTTACATATTTACTCCATTCCTTCACTCAACTGTTTTTTTTTCCTGATACCTTTTTCCCTCATCTGGAGCAGCATGCTATCTGATGTATGATCTTTTACTGAAGAGTCCCTTGCTGGTTTGGCCTAATATGAAGCTGCATTAATGAGTCTAGTCAACTGAGGCTAACCCATAGAGCATGGTGCAATTATAAGTAGCCTGAGAGAGTGTGTTAAAATTGTTTTTCACTTAGCTGGAGCCATGCCTACTGGAAACCCTTTGTGTAACTGCACAACTAATCCAAACATGGCACAGTGGGAAGGGCAACAGGTTTGTACTCAGAACATAAGTATTTAAATCTCATTTCTGCTACCCATGTGATCTTGGACAAATCATTTTGTATCTCTGGACTTCAATTTCCTCATTTTTAAAACAACAGGGCTGGAATAGCTTACTTCTAAGCCTCCTCTAAGCTCTGAGTCTATGATTCTAGATAATATGCTTATCTTTATTTTTTTAATTCATTTTTAAAAATCTGAGTTCAAAATTCTCTCGACCCCTTTAACCATTTCCTAACCAATTGAGAAGGCAAACAATATATTACCCATTATACAAGGGAAGTCATGCAAAACCCATTTCCATAGAAGCCATGCCAATATTCACTTTAAGTCTAGAGACTAACACCTGTCCCATCCTAATGCCCCTATTTCATAAGGTTAATGTGTTCAATCAACCTAGTCAGATATATAGCTCTGGGTTGAACCCAGGACTAAGATAATTATTGTCCAGTTTCTCCAATGGTGAAGTAGTGAAGTCTGTCTCTATGCACTGGAGCAGCGAAAGAGCGCAATCACAAACACACTAAAAAAATCCAGGTAACACAGATGTCACACATGATCTAAACTGCCAGATAGTTCAAACAAGAGCCAGGTAATTCCTGCATTGCCCCCACAAGTCTTCTCACCGTGCTTTTCCTCTTAGTCTCTCCTAACAAAGCTTTCTCTGCAAAAACAACAGTATGTGAGGCAGATTGAGTTCACCTGGTAGACAAGGTAGGCTGGCACAGCCTTCAAACCTTCTGAATGTCACTGCTCCTCCAGGCCAGCTGCACTGCCTTCCCTACTATGCTAACACATTCTTTAGTCCCAGTCATTAATCATTCATTGTCTTCACTTGAGTATCCCGGAGGTAATTTCTTGACTGAATCTTCAAAGGATAATTTTATTAGGGTACTACTCATTTCAATAAGTAGTTATTAAGTGCTACTATTTGATTAGACTTGTGCTAAGAAATTTAAAAAAATTATAAAGCCTTCTCCATAGAAAAGTAAGCAAACAAACAACACTTTTCAATTCAATCAAAATGAGTAGATGTAAGCTCTTTCAGTACCTTCAGCTCACTGTGGGTACAGACTGTTTTTTCTACTTTGTTTTGTTAACTACAAAGTACATAATTCTGTGCTGGGTGTTGGGGGAGCTAAAAGAGCTTAATAAGTAGCATATGAATGTAATGGTATACTATTGTACTATAAGAAATGATGAGCAGGCAGACTTTAGAAAAACCTTAAAAGACTCATATGAAATGATGCTGAGTATAATGAGCAGAACCAGGAGAACATTGTAAATAAGTAAAAATTACATTGTGTGATGACTGACTTTGACAGACTTATCCCTGTTTAGCAATACAAGGATCTAGGAAAACTCCAAAAGAATCAGGATGGAAAGAAAGAAATTTGGGGTCTGAATACACATGGTATCATACTTGTTTGCTCTCCTTTTCTTTTGTTGTTTTGTTTCTTCTTTCTTGGGGTTCCTCCCATTAGCTCTAACTCTTCTTTACATCATGACTAACGTGAAAATATGTTTAATATGACTGTATAAATAGAGTCTATATCAGATTGCATGCCATCTTAAGGATGGGAGAGGAGAGAGTGGAAGAGAAAATTCAAAACTCAAAATCTTATGGAAGTAAATGTAAAAAACGAAAAGTAAATAAATCATTAAAAATAAAAAAGAGCTTAATAAGAAAAAAAACTTTATTACCACCTGAATTCACTCAGAAAGCATGACTCTTTTACAGAAGTTACAAACTTATAAGCCCCTCAAGTTTTTTTCTTTAATTAGAAATACGGTTGATTTTGCCAGAAGAAAGTATTATTAATATCTTCTAAGTAATTTTATTTTACTTTTTTCTTTTCAATCTTATGTATATTTATTTTTTCTAAAAATTGATTTACATCACTTACACATTTTATCTCCTCTAGAATATTCGTAATAATTCTCTCTATTCCTTTGCATATGAGTACTCACGTATTCACTCTCTAATCATATCAGAGTACCCATGTTTGCTCTATACATTTACTCATATCTACAGTCCATGGAGGAACAGATAGACAGCTAGATAGACAGACAGAAAGATAGAAGGATAGATAGAAGGTAGATAGATAGAGAGGTAGATAGAGAGGTAGATTAGAGAGACAGAAGGCAGACAGACAGGTAGTTATGGATTCATTTATAGAGAGGATCGGAATGCTGAAATGTAAATAACAAATAAGTATAGGAGAGAATTCATAATTCAATACATAATGATACCATATTAGTTCTCAGATGTAGGTGAAGTGAGTACTGCGACAAGTCAAAATACACCTAGAAGATAGGAATGCTCACCTATGGGGAGATGTGTCCAAATGTTCCACTATCTTTGTCCATGAGATGTGCCTTAAGAGTTAAGGTTCTGAGCCTCTTTTTTTCCTTTGTCTACCTGAGCTCTCCAGTTCCCAAGTCAGTCAGATGTGTGTGTGTGTGTGTGTGAGTGTGTGTGTTTTTTTTAATTTAGTTTTTATCTGTTTTCTTGTTTACATTATTTATTTTCATTACATTTTTGAATTACACATTTTCTCCCTATCTTTCCCATGCCTCAACCCCTAAAACAGCAATCCCACTGTAAAGCCCCTCCCCTGCTCTGCTCTATTTTTTTCTGGTAGGGCAGGGAGGGTCTCCCTATCCCAGCCCCTGTATATCTTAATTCCTAGTTGCAGGTATTGCAGAACTTTAAATTCTAGATTCTTTCGATTCCTCCCTTGTCACCCACCCCCACTGGAAGGACACTCAG
>CM053593.1:236704955-236798576 GCA_028646575.1 Pseudocheirus occidentalis | reverse complement strand
ATATAGCTTCTAGGCATTCTTCAACTGTCTTGGAAGCATTTGGTGTGGGAGTTCCGAGTTCTGGGCTCTCTTCCTCCCATTCCATGCTTTGACCCTTTTATCCATAAAAAAGGATTCTAGAGTTTTATTGGTGTTTTTATTTTGCTTCCTCTTCCTCATGTTGGCCAGTCTATTAATTGGTCAGTTTTTTTAGGTCTGTGAAACTCTGCTTCCAAGGTGGGAAGCTCTGTTCCAAATTGCTGGGGTTTTCCCAACTGCTGGAGCTATTAGGCGGGTATTACAAGTCCCCCCAGCTTTGGCTTGCTGAAAGTGCATCCCAGGACCACCACCCAAGACCACGATCTGGATCCAGGCTGCTCAACACAAGAGCACTTGGCCCTGATCAATTGATTCAGCCCCCCTGCAGAGTCCACAGGCCAGGGGCTCTGAAGCAGCCTGGTGGGGGCTACCGCTGGTTCCAGCTGTTCCCTTCCCCCACTGCTTCCTTGCCCCGGGGGCAGATTGGCCCAAAGTTTCACTTTCACTAACCGTCTCTGAGGATTTTAAGATCCCCTTAGGCAGGTGCTTTAGATTTTCTTTGAAGTAGACTCATGCTGCGGCTTGGGAGGCTCACTCCTCCAGGCCGCCCTGGGGCCTAGTGTGGCCACTGGCTGCTGTTTTGGGCTGGCCGGGTCTCTGCTCCTCTGTGGTGTGAGCTGCCCCTCTCCCGTCAGTCCCTGTTCCTCACTCCTTGACAGATGTGGAGGTGCTGGAGACTGTAGATCTCTCCTGTAGACTGGCTGTGGTGCCCGCTCGGCTCAACTCATCCAGGCTATTTCCCACCGTCCAGGCCTGGCCGAGGTCTCAGCTTCAGGCTCTTCCAGCCTCCGTTCTCATCTGCCATGATGAGCCCCTGCTGCCGAGCTGCCTTCAGCAACAGATGTGTTCTCTGCATTTTTGTGTGAGTCTGAGAGTCCTAGACTTTATCTGGGCTCATAATTTTCTGGGTGTTTAGGGTGGTGGTCTTGAAAATATCCCATTTAATATTTTTAAAAAGTCTTAAAGTATAGACACCATTTCAAGAGGTTTTTATTTGATTCAAACTCATATTCCATGCTAGCCCTTTCTTTCAGAGAAGGAAGCATATATTCCCGATTTCCACTTTAAGATTCTTTTTGCTGACACATCTTGAAATTCTACTGGTAAACTTCTGGCCTATTCAGAGAGAGTGGCTGCAACTGGAAGTTATTTAATTGATAGCTAAGGAATATCTTGTCTGGGGTGATTACTGTTCAATGAAATTAAAGCACCATTATAAAACACATTTGAACTTCAATTTCTATTTAGCAAGTTCTTAGTCTAAGTAGGAAGGAATAATAAGAAATGTTTTATTTCTGCAGGAGTGGTCAGAAATAAAGTGGATGAAGTCTACAAGGGATAAATGAAAGAGAGAATATTTTAGAAGAAAAGATAAATTGCATAAATCAAGAGAGAGAAGGGATAATTAAAATGTTATAGGTTCTTAGATGTACCAAAGCCTAGGACCTAGCTAATAGGCTCTCAGTCTAGTCTTTCCAGGATGTATTGCCCATAAAGTCAAGTCACACTTACAAAGTTTCCAAAGAAGGGTGTCTTCACCAAGCTTTGAAAGATATGAAACCCACTGAAGGTTTGGTAGAGAAATAATGTAGAGCACAGTCAACAAATTGCCTTTGGCAGGAATGGGGATAAAGTCAACATTAACGGTATCAAGCTTTGAGAAGACTTACTTTTGGCCCAGTAGTCACTTTTCTATGTTGAAGCTGAAAGTGAGGCTGTAGTTCTGATCAGGAGATGGTTCATGGGGCCAGCAGTGAGTCAGAAAGATAGGGGTTTGGGAGTTAAATGAGAGGAGCATGAGGAAACAGCATGGTGCCATGGAAAGTACCCCAGATTTGCAGTCAGAAGACCAAAATTTGGATCCTGTTGACTATTTGATATTAGGCTGTGTCTTGACCTTCACAGACCTGCTTCCTTCTGTATAAAATGAAGGATTTGGAGAGCATAATCTCCAAGTGTTCATCTCTAACACTTGATTCTGCTTTCTCTAAGCCTGGAAAGTAAGGTCTAGGAAGTCTAACTTGAGAGCAGGCATTAAGTATAGAAGAGAGAAAGATACTAAAGTTAAATTGTCAAGTATGAGAGCACTTTAATATTCAGAAGGTAGACAGGAGTTTTCTACCATCATAGAGGATACAATAAGGATAGGAACTGGACCTTTGGTTTCATTAGCATCGTAAAGTCCCAGGTGAAAAACCTCTCTCCACTAATTCTGGTCGGCATCTTTTCATCTTAAAATAGTTGACTGAGACATTTGATAGTAACTTGACCAGGATCATATAAGTAATATATATTAGTGGGAAAACTTGAACCTTTGTCTTTGTGGTGCTAAGGATAATTATCTATCAATTGCAGCACAATGCCTTTTTTATTTAACACCGGAAAATAAAGACTAGAACGACTAGTACCAAGATGGTGCTCTGGTATGAGAGGAAAGAAAACTCTGGAGGAGAAATCTTCAAGTATATGAGAACTTATTATTCAGAGAGTAGTCAGAGTTTTTCTCTCTTCAGAGAGGATTAAACAAAATGAAAAAGGAATGATTTTGCAGTGGGATAGTTTTCCTTTAAAGGAAAGAGATAATTTTCAAGTCATAAGAGTCTGAAATTCTTTGGCCATGACTTATAATGAGAAGTGTCCTCCTCTGGAGAGCTTTTTAAAAGACCGATGTCCTCATACTTTTTCTGAGTTCTTTGCCTGGATTTTTCCTTCACTGTACTATTATACTTATATGCATATTTGTTGTACTCCACAATTCTTTACTCCCTCTCCCTCCCCCCAGTGAAATGTAGCTCCTTTAAGAAAGGCACCTTTGTAGCTGAATCCTACGCTACTGTGCTACTCACCTAGCAGGCACTTAACATTTTTATTGAATGAGTAACATAGGGTTAAATCAACAAGTAGTAAGTAGCTTATATGCCTTCTAACCATCTCCCTTCTCCTTTTCTAGGCCTATGATTCACTGATGCTTCCACGGAAGAATATTAAGGGATTAAATATTTTTAACTAATGAACATATTCAGTAATTTGGTTCTGAAGAACAAATAATGAGGCATACCTTAATCTCTCAATAGAACAGTGAGGGACCACGAGTATGGAATGTCACGTATGCTGTTGGATGAAGTAATTTGATTTTACTAGTGTGTTTGTTACAAAGGAAGGGGGCCATATTGAATAGTTATTATAGTACAGAAATCAAAATCATGGGATACAACTCAACAAAACATGTTAATGTGGAATTTTCAACAGTTAGAGGCACTCAGTTTGAAGTTCATTTTTCAAGACAAATAATGAGGGAATAAATATGTAACTATAAAGATCAAGATCCATTTTTTGTGAAAGGAAAATTTTTATTTCTTTTGGGCTTTTGGTCTGTGATTCACATCCATTTCAGTGGAAAATTCATGTTGCATCCAGTGTTTTTCTCTTGCTTCAGCTAACCAATGACTCTTTGTTTTAACCTTCAAGTGTTTGTTCTGATTTCACTGTGATAAGTGTTTAGTTCTGGCAAGGATATGGTTTGCATCTTATTTGTGAAGAGGGCCAATGCTGGTTCACATGAGAGACATTTAGAGGGACAAGGGCTGGGACACAAAGAAGAAAATTTCCAGTTTAAATCTTGCAGGTGCTAGAAACAACAATAACAAGAAAGGAATAGCCAGCAAAAATATAAATGCTGTTCAAGAAAAGCAATAGTTTCATTGAGATATTGCTAAGTATTTTATACTATTTTTCTTCATAGATGGTCATTGACATACGTTGTCCAAAGCCTGAAAGTATAGCTCCTTATTGATTTTGCATTTTCAACTTTGTGAACTAATAAGGATTGCCTCTGTGCTTCTAACAGAGCATGGGCAAGTAGCAATATGCTTAAGTTTTCTTCCTACTTAACTGTGTTCTTGGGCAGAACAATAAGATAAAGGACTAGTTGGGGAGGTTAGCTGAGAGGGGCATGATTCAGAGAGATGAGCATTGGCTCTTGGGTCAAAAGACCTGAGTTTGATCCTGACTCTGATGCTTACTAACTGCGGCATCTTGAGCAAATCACTTAATGCTTAGGTCTCAATTTTCACATCTTAAAATTATGGTGTTGGTGGGGTGGCTAGGTGACGCTTAACATAAAATTAGCCCTGTGACCCTGGGCAAGTCACTTAACTCCAATTGCCTTACCTTCCCCCCTCCAAAAAACAAAAAAACAAAAAAAAAGAAAAATTACGCTGTTGGACTATATGGCAACCAAAGTTCCCTTTAGTTCCAGAGCTATGATTTTATGATCCATACACTTGGAAACATTTCTGGACCTCAGTTTCTTCATTTTAAAAATAAATATAATAAATGTTTATTATTTATTATAAAATATTAACTGACAAAATTTTATTGAGTTTTAATTCATTAGATTAAAATTTTAATTAATTAAAATTACATATTAATA
The DNA here is from genome assembly GCA_028646575.1 of Pseudocheirus occidentalis. Classification (NCBI taxonomy): domain Eukaryota; kingdom Metazoa; phylum Chordata; class Mammalia; order Diprotodontia; family Pseudocheiridae; genus Pseudocheirus; species Pseudocheirus occidentalis. The sequence goes on along the minus strand of CM053593.1, from coordinate 236,794,066 downwards.
TGTAAAATATAGCAACTATTTAGTATCATACAATAATAAAATAAAATAATAGGACTAGACTAGATTGCTTCTAAGTCTCCTTTCCACTCTGAGTCTGTGAATTTCCCGATATTTATTTTTAATTCTTTTTTCAATTGAGTTCCAAATTCTCTCACTCTCTCTCCAGCCCTTCCTTCACCCATTGAGAAGGCAAGCAATATGTTATCCATTATACATGTGAAGTTATACAAAACCTGCTTTCATAGTAGCTATGCCAATATTCATTTTAAGTTCAGAGCCTTAACCCCTGTCCCATCCTAGTGAACCTATTTCATAATGTTTATATACTTAATCATCCTGGTCAGATACATAGCTCTAGGTTGAACCTGGGATCAAGATGATTATTAATCAATTTCTTCATTGGTGAGATATGTCTCTAGACACTGCATGGTAGATGCATACTCTCAGGGGCCTATCATTCCTCTCCTATGTCCTGCACTTTCTCCTTAACCTTAAGCCCAGGGAGAGTATTATACCATGGTTGATCACAGGAAGGCTACAGCATTTGATCCAATTCCCAATTAAATTTGTCCTAGACACAGTTGGAGTTAGTTGCACAACTGTTTTGTTGTTGTTTGTTTTGTTGTTTTGTTTTCCCTGCTAAGCAGACTTTTTTTTTGGTAAGAAAGAGGAAATTCTCCTCCATAGAGATGAGAGTCACTAACATAAAGAATATAGATTAGTCAAGATTACAGTAGATAAGTAGGTGGTAGGGAATAATGTGTGAGACAACTATTGCAAAGAAAACCATATTTTAAGGCTATGATTTGGAGGACATACATATTAAAATAATAGAATTAAGAATTAAGATGAATAGAAACAGGGTTTTTAGAAGTCACCTAGTCTAGTACAGTACTAATATCTTTTAAGGTCAATGATTGTCTACCCTATTCTTAAAATGTCAAAGAAAAAAAAGTAAAATTGATTTCCTAGTACTGTGTGCAGCCCACTGGAAAATGAAACTGGCGAGTTTCTCATGCCAGAACTCTCTCCTGACTCTTCCACCATTTCCTTGCCTGACACACTGTCACCCTGGAAAGTCCTCAGCTCTAAGGCCTGCTGTTCCTGAAGGGTCACCCCTTTCATGGCACCATAATTTTGTGAAGGACCCTAGGCATGCTTTCCCTCACCATGTTTGGTTTCTCCCAACTCCTCTGTTGGGAGATCTGTTTCACATCATCCATTTTCCCCTTCCCACTACTCTTCTGCTTTCCAGCTTCTCTTTATTTACTGTCTTCCACCATTAGAATAGAAGCTACTTGAGGGTGAGAACTGGCTTCATGACTTATATTTGTATTTCTAGCACTTAGCACAATGTGTGACAAATAGTAAATACTTTGTGTATACTCCATCTCTCTATTTACCTATCTGTTTGGAAATGAGTAGTCTGCAACTGACTATTAAACTCAGAAAAGACATTTATCCTCAGAGACTTAGTTTTCCCAGGTACAAATTTATTATATGAATAAATGAAGAAGCGAACTAAAGATAAGCATTGAAGAATATTTCTAACCTTTAGAGAGACCTCAAGATCCATCTAACCCAATAATTATATTTTACAGATGAGGAAACTGAGGCCTAAGAATGTTAAGTAACTTAACCAAGGTTATGCAAGTCATAAGCATCAGAGGTGGAATTTGAAACCAGTTTCTGACTGTTAGAGCCAATGTTCTTTCTACTATAAAACATTACCTCCTTTTTCATGAAGTACTTTCTTGGCCATATCAACCATAATCATCACCAAAGAAATTAGATCATTAGAAATGATTAGAAATCTCTACCCATTTGGGTAGAGTCTTTCTTCTCAGCTTTATAGACAGGGATATTTTTCCTATTCTTGGGACTAGTGGGAGGGGCTGTTTTTCACTGAAAAGATCATACCTCCAGTACTTGGGACTTGTATAAAGTAGGATCAAGGGAAACATCAAGAGCTGGAAGAAATAGAAATAGTGGAGGTACAGTCAGATGGTGACAAGCAGCTGCACACCATACCAGGATAGATCCCATATTGCTGAAATCTATTTGGGCTGCATATAGAAGATGATTCTTCTTTTTCTTTTTTCCCTACTCATCCCCATTCCTTTTTTCTCTCTCAATAGGAAAATACACATTTGTGAGTTCCTGAGTATGCAGTTTCCCCCCCCCTCTCCTGAGCTTGAAAAGCTTGTCCTTATTTCCTAAAAATTGCTTAACTTCTATGTTCAAGAGTTTCTTAATTTTACTTAGATGAACTGATGCTGACTTGAAATGGGCAGAACCAGAACATTGTACACAGTAAAAGTCACATTGTAATGAATGACTTTGATAGACTTAGCTCTTCTTAGCAATGAAAGGATATAAGACAATTCCAAAAGATTCATGATGGAAAATGCTATCTGTATCCAGAGAAAGAACTGTGGAGTCTGAATGCAGATGGAAGCATACTATTTACTCTCTTTTTTCTTTTGTTGTTTTGCTTTGTTTCTTCTTTCTTATGGTTCCTCCCCATTGGTTCTAATTCTCCTTTACACCACGACTAATGTGAAACATGCTTAATATGAATGCTTATGTAGAGTCTATAACAGATTACATTCCATATTGTGGAGGTGATAAGAGAGGAAAGGGGGGAAATTTAGAATTCAAAATCTTATGGAAGTGAATGTTGAAAACTAAAAATAAATTAATTATAAAAAAGAAAATCAAATTATGCTTAATTTTTTTTCTTAATTTCCTTAAGCTGTTAAATGTGATTTAAAAAAATATTAACCAACTTTATGAAGAAACTATGCTTGTTATTGTTTGAATGAATACTGAGAGGAGTGATGGGAGGAAAGAGATAGAGTTAAAACTATGATATTTTCCCAGAGAACAATTTATGCCTGGGGGCTGTAACAGCAATCAGTTTAGCAGATACTTAGCACTTAGTAAACTTAGGGCTAAGTATGAGCCCTGTATGGAAGGTATGGGCCCTAAACATTGTTGAGAAGGCGTGAACTCCCCTCTTGACATGGAAGAAGGGAATTGGCTGAGAGAGGAGGCCAGTGTGTGTAAATAAAGAAGAATTCCAGAGAGAGAGAGACAGAATTGGAATTTTCCTGTTGGAGGAAGCAAGATTGTCTCAGCATCAGAAAGCTGAGCTGCTGGACTGAAGAAGTGAGTTGGAGTTTTCTTGAAAGAGAGAGACAGAGAGACAAAGAGAGAAACAGAGTTTCTCTCCCAGCATCTGGAAGCTGACTGAGAATTCAGTGTGTGCCAGGGACTGCCCTGAGGAATGGACAAGGACCTGGGAGCTGTCTACCTCTGAGGACTGGACGAGAAGCTGGACGAGAACCTGAGGTTTGCTGGACACCAAGAGGTGGAGGATTTGTGTGGTTTTCTAATGACTGTATTTGTGATTAATAATACTTAGTAGCTGTGAATCTAGGTTAGTGACTGATTAAGTTAATGGTTGCCCCATGAGTGGAAGTTTGATTATTGTGTTGTGACTGATTAAGTTAATGATTGCCCCATGAGTGGAAGATTGATATATTGTGAATTGATTGAATGATTAAGTGAGGAGGGTTTCCCCCTTAGGGAAACCAGATGATTATTCTTTTGATCCTTGTTCTAAATATTATGGCCACTGTAGTGAAAACGGTGTGGCCATTCTAACATTAAGCCGTTATGGACACTATATTGTGATTTTTTGTGATAAGATGTAATGTTGTGAATAGTATATTGTGATATATTGTGAATATTTGCCTTGATTTGTAATGGAATAAACAGAGTGTTCACTATTATTGTGTAGAACAAATCTTAAAAGCTGTTCACAGTAGCATTCTTTTGGGAATCTGCTGGTGCATGGCATTACAGAGGCTCAGAGTTAACAGAGAAAACATTTTATATATTTGACAATAAATATTTTAAAATGTCCAGGTTATTAGGGTAAAAGTAATAGTTTTGGTGGTGTTTCACTAGTCAAATGACCAGTGGTTAAGCAGTTTACCATCTTGGCTATCGCTAAGGGATGCATTCATTGTGACCACATGGTCTGATTCCAAAGGAAAATGATTCCTCTAGAAAGGAAGTGGTTAAATATGTAACATGTAAGTGTTGTTCTGGTCTACAATAAAGATATCTGTGTATGCCTATACATGTACATGTGTGCATGCATGTGCATGCTCACACAACCATGTAGAAGGTAGAAATATGGAAAGGAGGGTGAATTAAGAATGATTAACACCTTCCTGGGTTCTCGCCAAATCACAGACAGACATATAATTGTTACATTCATTTCACCAATTGCCTTAGTACTAGGTACTTTGCACAGGCTGTCCTCATCACCTGAAATAGGACCACTCCTAGGCAAGACTTTTCCTGATCCCTGAGTTATCAGTGCTCTTGTCTCTCCACCAGAATTACTTTGTATGTATTGTGAATCAATTTTGTATCTGCTTATCTGTGCATATGCTGTATATCCCCAGGGAATGTAAGTCTTTGGGGGCATGTAGTATTTTCCTTTTGGTTTTGTATTCCCAGCCAAGCTAGCACAATGCCTAGGACCTAGTAGGTATATCATAAAAATGAAAACTAAAGCTAGTATGATTAATTTCCCTTGGATTTTCCTCATAAACGAATAATAAAAGTTCGCATTGCAGGACTCAACACAACATCCCAGAGATCTATTTGAGCAGTCAGTCTCAGTTCCATTTTTTCAGACTTTCCCACTGTGCAGAGACTAAGACACACACATTACCAAGTTTGGCAGCTGCCTTCACCACTCTCAAAAACCATGACACAGACCCTCGTCTTCCCCCATTCCCTCCAACTCCACCAGCATAAACAGAAACACAAGCACCCAGGTGCCTCTGGCATCTCTTACAGCAGAGAAAAAGCAGCAGTGATGAAAATCAGCTTTGCCCCCAAAGCTACAGTCTTAAATCTCACTCCTCTACCACATGACACCATTAAATTCTCTTCCTCAGCTTCAACCAACAATTTGAACCTCTCCAGCCCTTCATTAGTTGCATCCTCCTCAACCTTTTCTCATCTGCCACATCACAGGCTATCCTGGACTTCCCAAGCTAGATATTATTCTCTTGTTCTTTTTCCTCTGCACGCTTCAGTTCAACTGCCTCCTTCCCTCCCATCAATTCATAAGTAGAAACTTACATCAGCTCAGAAATTCTCCCTAGTATTTCCCTCCCTTGCTTACAGGTGATGGATGGCATCTTGGCAAATCTAGTCACTACCCTTCAAATGCTTTTATTTCTTCTTAGCTACTTTACTCTCTCACTCCCCTTCCTCCCCCCTGCACTTCTGCCAGTTTGGTTACAAGACACAGTTCTCTCTCCCACACAAGCAGCCTACCTTGAAAGTCAAGCATGACATAACCCAAATTAGTAGGTAAAATGTACAAACAGGTATGCCCAAGCACGTGCACACACGTACACACACACGCACACACCCACCCAAGAGGAGTGTTCAAAGCTGTGCTTAGTATAGCAATTTATATAATGTCAAAATTTTCCTGCAAAAGCATTTTCAGTCAGTTTGGCTAACTATGCCACCACATAGACTTGAGAATGAGTGAAAACACTAAACAAAAGAGGAAGTAAAAAGAGAGCCGGGATTAGTTCCTTCTAGCTCCAAATCCAATGAAATTGCTTGCATTCAAATAACCAGAGATGGATTTTTGTTATTACTTTAAAAAAAATTAAATCATTGCTGTTAATGATACAGAATAAAGAGTAAGCAGCATGTTAATGAATCTTGTGGGTGATGTTAGTCTGAAGTGGTGATGCACACACAACTGAATGCTGAGAAATATTGTAAAGGCAAAGGCAGAGAGGGATCTTGGCAAGTGCATAATCAACATTTGCTTGTAAAAATGTGCATTCATATATATAGGAGGACGTAGTCCTGAGCTCAGGCACTGAGGACACAAGGGAAATCTAGAAAAGACAATTCTAAGAGAAACTTGGGTTTGAGATGAGATAGCCAAAACCAAGTTTTTCTTGTGATAATAAGAATTCAGTTTTACCCAAGGTAGTACGTATACATGTATGTGCATATATGTATGTTATATACATACACAAATACACATGGAGAGTTCCATTTTGTCCTATATAATATACACATGTACATATACAAACACACTCATACGTGTGTTTGTATGTATATAGTATATACGACAAAACTGAACTTGAGAGAAAGGAAATACACACATGTGTGCATGTGTGTGTGCATGCGTGCATGTGTGTGTGTATCATAGCATGCTCCTGGAATATAAAATCCCTCCTCTGCTGAGGATGTGCCCAAAAAGTGACAAAAAAATTAAAGAAGTTCAATATTTTTAGTTTGGTTAATTGTTTATTTAAAGCGAACATTAAAATATACACATAGGTACAAGGATTACAATGAATAATTTATCAGTTCTAAAGTAAGAAACACAGGGATCTTAAGAAACCTTACTAAGGGAGCTAATGGGCAGTACATTGCCCTATTTTCAACTGAACTTTTCCTTCACAATTCAAAATTAATGATTAGTTAGCCTATATATTCACTCATTTAGTGCTTCTTATATGCAAAACACTACAATAGGCCGTAATAGTTTTGGAAGAGTTTGTATTCCAAGGAGGAAGGTAAGACGTATCCATGCAAATCACAAGCAAAATAAAACATGGTGAACGCATAAAGCAGTATTATTTTTAATACAGTAACTGACCTTTTATAATACTTTAAGTTGCACAAAGAATGTTACAATGATCATCTCATTTGATCTTTGCAACAATCTGATAAAATAAGTATTATTATGATCCCCATTTTGTGGATGAGGAAACTGGAGACTGAAAGGGTTTAATGGCTTTCCCATATACCTAAGTGTAAAAGAGAGGATTTGAACCCAGGTTTTTTTTTCCTGACTCCAAGTCAAACACTCTGTCCACTGCACTAACTTATATTCTGTGGGAGTCTTGACGTAAAGCCAATTTAAGAATGGAGAGAGAAAAGAAAATTTAATGAAGAAGAAGGGGTTTTTTGACCGAGATTTTAGGATGAAATTAGTTGTGTAAAACAAATAAATTTATATACAGATAGATAGATGATAGATGATAGATAGATAGATAGATAGATTAGATATAAAGATAAATAAATGTGCGTATATGTGTGTATGTATGTGTATTGTACATATGTGTATGTGCAGATGAGTGCATGGGTGCATGCATGTGTGCATGCATGTGTGTGAGAACTTCCATATAATGTTTATTTGTATGTGAGAGAGATAAGGATTGAATCTGGTATTTTCACTTATATAGGGAGTTCTCAGTTGAGGAAAACATTTACAAATACAGGTTGAGGTTGGCATCTCTTCCCTAGGTGAGTTGCCTAGAACAAAGAGAATATAAGTGATTTGCAGATGGTTTCACAGCCAAAATATGTCATAGTTAGCCTTCTTGACTTTGAAAATGGCTCTCTATTCACTACTTCATCCTTCCTAAGTGACTGGTACTGGGGATTTGAAAGCAGAGACATTTGTGGCAAAAGAAACTACCTGTTTATATATATAATGCTAATGACAACTATCACTGGGAAAGAAATTCCTAAAAATCTTATCATTGACTTATTTACAGTAGGAAAATGATTTTTTTAACTTAATCCTCCCTATTTTATTTTTTTCTGCTTTTTTTCTTATGATGGAATACAAGATAGTTGGTTACCATCATCTCAGAGATGACTTTTAATATACAGTAGAAGAAGCATAAAATTAAGTGTTTTTTCTGATAATACATTTGATACCTTCCCTATCAAAATCTAAATGTGATTCCATGAACATTCCCCTTTTTCTTTCTCAACATAATATTTGTTTATTTATTCACTGCATATTTAATGCCTACTGTGAATTGCACTGATAATAACAGCTGACATTTATATAACACTTAAAACGTTTTTTTTTATATTTTATGTGTTATCAAGTTCCTATAATACTCATTGTTGTAATCTCCATTTCATTCATAAGGAAAGAGGCTCCGAATGTTTAAATGGCTTTCTTGGGGGTCACACAGCTGATTCAAAATCAAATATTCATGAATCCAAGTAACTCTAGCAACTATATTATATTTTCTACACATCATGCTTAGAATATCAGGTGCTTTTCCACTTTCTTCTTGATCATGGAAAAAGTAAAATGAAGAATTTTGTAAAGTATAGCTGAGACTCAACTGTTCTGTAGGATACAAAAAAGATAATTTCCCAGAAACCCAGTAAAGATAAAATACCAGTTCCCAATATACCAATACTGAAAAGTTTTGAAGGAATTTAGGTAGAAGGAAGAAATCAATCAATCAGTTGGCAATCACTACAGATACAGTATTTGCCAGGCACTATGCTAACCACTGAAGATGGACAAAAATAAAATAGTCTCCATCCTCAAAGAGAGATCAACATGCACATATACAGTATTGAAATATAATATAACCAGGTCGTTTTGGAGATGATACTAGCATCTGGGAGTTTCAGGAAAAGTCTCATGAAAGAAGGCAGATCTTGAACTGGGTTTTGAAGGAAACTAGTGATTCTAAGACGGTGAGGGAAGGAGGGAGCTTATTTTAGGCTTCGGGGTTACCAATGTAAACACACAGAAAAAGGAGATGTAGTGTTGAATAGGAGGAGGTCAGAAGGGCTAAACCATAGAGTGTGTAGGAAAATAATGCATAATAAGCTAGCAAAGGTAAATTATATTAAATTTGGAGCCTGGAGATCTGGCTTCAAATTCCTAACTGTATAAATTTAGGCATGTGTTTTAATCTCTCTAGGTCTCTGTTTCCTATTCTGTAAAGGGACAGTTTCCTTAACCCCTCTGGGTAGCCATTTTCTCATAAGGAGAGTGGATTAGATGGGTCCTAAATTCCACTGTAAACCTATGTCTCTGGAGATCTGGGTTTTTGTTCTGGTTGTATCCTTAAAGATATAGTTATTGTTGTTCAACCATCTCAATTGTGTCTAACTCTTTGTGATTCCATTTGGGGTTTTCTTGGCAAAGATACTGGAGTGGTTTGCCATTTCCTGTTCTAGATCATTTTACAGATGTGGAAATTGAGGCAAACAGGGTTAGCTGACTTTGCTCAGAGTCACACAGCCACTGAGTATCTGGGCAGGATTTAAACTCAGGTTTTCCTGTCAAGACCTGGTGCTCTATGCACTGTGCCACCTAGCTCTGCCAATACATACGTACATGATTGCTAAATGTCTATTGAATTGAAGTGGCTAGTTTAAATCTTGGGCAATCTTTATCTCTCTAAGCTTCAATTTCGTCATGTATGAAATGAAGAGACTGAAGGAGACAGTTTCCTAAATTTCCTTCCAAATTTAAAATGTATGAATTTACAATTCCTTTCCATCATCAGGGCAACTGGCTAAGTTTTGGGTTTTGAAAGGCCTTTCTTCATGCATAAACATCTCTTGGTACTGTGGAAAGAATGCTAGATTTAGATTCATAGGATGTGGAATCAAATTCCAGTCCTGCTGCTTATTAGTTATTTATGTGACCTTTGGCAGGTTATTTAATTTCTCTGGGCCCCAGTTTCTTCCTGTGTAAAATAGGAAGTGAGTGAGGCAAGCTAGGTGGCCCTTAAGGTCCTAATGTAAAATTAAGCTCTTAATATAAAATTAAGATTTATGCTTATTGAACTATAATTTAAGCCATGCTTAGTCAGGCATGTCCAACATTGGATTGGTTTGTTTGAAGTGAGCAACATTTATAATTGTCAGCACCTAATCTGTTTAAATAATATTCTATAAACCAATCTGAAAGCAAAACTGACTACAGATAAACCATAGTTTGGATAATCCACTTAGTAGATATTAAGAATTGACCGAACTGCAGGATCCAAACTAAAAGTTTAAAGAATTTCCAAACAAACTTACTCAAAAGAGTCTTTCTGTTTTGCTTTATTTTAAATACTATAGCTCTACTATATTTGAAATGAGTGGTATCATATTTTCCTAAAACAATCATGGATTACATACATAATGTTAACATAATTACAAAGCAAGGTCTTCCAAAGGAGTAAACTAGTGCAAACAGGCACCAACTAATCTTCACATTTATGCAATCTACAATCCAAACCAGAACCTCCACCCTTCCCCCTTCCTACACAGAAACCAAATACATCATTTTAACTTCCAAATGAGACCTTACCCTTGGAGAAGGGCAGCCACCCTCAGGGTGGTCCACTGGCTTCCCTTCCAGTGTTATATATCCTGCACATAGCTGCAAGCATAATCTTTTTCAAAAGACATTTTTCATCACTTCACACTCAAGTATTCAAAGCCCTCCCCTATCTGCACCCCTTCTGCTGCCTATGCTTACACAACTTCATACGGTTCTTTAACTTTACATGGCTTCTTGATTCTAGTGAGGCTGGTCGGCTTCTATCTATATTACTGAGTTTATTTCTTCTCTACTTGTCCTGTTTTCCCTCTTCCTTCCTTTCTGCTGACCCCATTCTATCAATTAGTTCAAAATCCAAAGATTCATCTGTCCTAGGAGACCCTTCCTGACTAACCCCACAAATAGTAAGGACTGGCTTATTAAGCATTCTTTCAACACTTATGCATTTGTACTATATTAGGGTCCTAAGTAAGCATTCTTATTGGGAATGGTGGAGCACAAAGGGTACTGGGGTTAGGGAATAGCAGCTATGCAGAAGACTGTTGAACTGCATTCTGCCTAACAAAGATGGTATATGGTGGTACGATTCAGGAATTCAATAGTGTTCTCATGGACCATAGGATTCCAGGCCCTTCTATCCTCCATGACCTCTTGAAGTCAAAGTTCATGTTCATTGTTTCCATGATACTATCCATCCATAACATTCTCTGTTGTCCTCTTTTCCTTCTGCCTTTAATCTTTCCCAACATCAGGGTCTTTTTCCAATGAATCCTGTCTTCTCATCATATGGCAAAATATGTAATCTGAGCATGTATATAATAGGAGCTTAATAAATGACTCTTGACTGATTGATGGTGTAGTAATGACAGTTGGTCATGTCCCTAAAGGGCATGTTTTCCTCATAGTAAATCTTGTTCTCTCCATAGGAGAGTACTAGACCCCAGAGAATGAGTACCGTAATGATAAGAAGCCAAAAATGACCAAGTAATTAGAGTTGCATAACATGGTACAGTTTGGTAAAAGCCTAGGATAAGTTTTGGGAAAGACTGGGGATGCCGGCCTTCAGGTTTCCCTAGAGAGGACATATATTCCTTCTGGTCAGCATCTTGTAGGTAAAGGCCCAATCACACTATCCTACTTAATGCCTGGTTTTATATCCTCTTGTACATGCCTCTTATACCTTCTTAGACATCTTGTATAATACATCCTCTTATATATAGATATACACACATATATATGTGTATATATATGCATATGCATACATATATGTTATATATTATATTATATATAATAAATATATACAATAATACATTCTTATATCCTCTTGTACATGCCTATATTTGCTTGTTGCTTCAAGGTAGGTGCATTTTGTTCTCAACTAGATTGCAAATTCATTTAAGGCATGGCTTGAGTGTACTACTTCTAATTGAATATAATAGCCAAATTAATACTCTGTACTTAATAGAATCTTAGTAAAATTCATTGAATGAATAGTTCTAACTTCCAACCAAAATCCAATCCACCTCTACATAGTTAGCCAATGTTGTCTTCTAACTCACTATTATCAGACTTTCAGCATTACAGGACCTTAGAGAAGAGATGGGCCTTAGAGGTCATAGAATTATAAAAGGATAGCAGATTTAGACTTGAAAGGGTACTTAGCAGTCTTCTCATCCTCCCTGTTCTTGAAACAGTAATCTCTTCTAAAATATACTTGACTAGTAATCATATAGACTTCATTTAGAGACGTCTAGTGTGAGGAAATCACTATCTTTCTGATCCATCCCTTCTATACTTTAGGATAGAAAAAAACAAACTAGGAAGTTTTTCTTTATATTAGGCTAAAATCAGCCTCCTTATAGCAATCACCCTTTGGTCCTAATTCTTTCTAGGCCTCTGGAGCAAAGTAAAATAGCTTGAACCTCTCTTCCCTATAATGTCTTTAAATATTATATTCTGTTTTAAGCTAAAAACCCCTAATGTCTTCAATAGTTAATGTTTCAACCTATCCTTGTATAGCATGGATTCAAATCTCCACACTATTCTTGTTGTCCTTCTCTAGATGCATTTGAACTTGTTAATGAACTTCCTAAAAGATGGCATCTAGAACAGGACAAAGTACATCATATGTGGTCTTAGCAAGGCAAGTAAAATGGGATGGTCATATCTCTCATTCTAGAGAGATTCTATATGTATATTGTTCATTATACTTTATTTTTAATCAATGCAGCCTAAGAGCACATTAGCATTTCTAGCTGCTATGTCACACTTCTATGCTCAAGCTGTGATCCACCATAACCACTAGGGTGGATGGGAAACTAATCTTCTCTCCCACTCCCACCTCTCAGGTGTAGGACTAAAGGAGAGAAAGCGCTGAATTGTCCTAAATAAGAGATAACCAAAAATAACCACAAGCAGTTTCTATTAGTTTTTCTTATATCCTACTCAGGGTTGGGGATCAGGGGTTCTGTTTTCATTACTCAGTTGATAATCATCTTTTCACAATCTACAATGATAGAGTTCAAGGATTCAATGAGAAGCTCGCACGCATGTTGTTAAGCAAAGGGCTAGGATATATTTTCCACCAAAAGCGGCCAGAGTACAAGCTCAGTTCCCCCAGGAAGTGTTCCAGTTCAGCAGATGGGGGTGGAGGAAAGTTCCCCTGATTACACTGAGCTTTCAGTCCACTATAATCCCTGCCTTTTTTTTTCCTTAATGAAATGGTTTCTACACCATCTGCCTCATCACATACAGTTAAATTTTTGAGCCTATGTTATTATTTATGGTTCACTATATTAGGCTTCTGAGATCTTTCTGGATCTTGATTCTGTCCTGATGAACTTTGTGTCATCTGAAAATCTGATAAGCCTCTATGTCTTCATCCAAATCCTTCAGAAAACAACATTTAATTGAATAGAGTGTCTTGTGGTGCTACACTAGGCACCTCTTTTCAGGCTGATATTAATCCATCAATCAACACTCTGGGTCTGGGCAATTGACCATTCAGAATTTGGAATCCTCCTAATTGTGTTTTGAGGGCTATGATCCAACTGGGGCCACTTGGACTAGCCATTCATTTGGTGCTGTCCAGGCCTACTGCCAGAAATAGTAATTTGTTCACCTCAGACAAAAACAGTTGAAGGGTGGTGTGGATAAATGACATTTCAAAGGGTGGGGTACATGATGGGCTAGGAGTCTTACTATGGTTGTAGTTGCACAAGAAAGGAGGCAACTTTGGTCAATAAAAGGAATAGGGTTATGCTTTGTTCCCTACACTCAAATCCAAAATTACACCCTCCTCATTCATGTCAGTACCCTGGGGTAAAAGTACCTCATATATTCAATTCTTGTTATGCCTCTGCCCAAGTTCCACCCATGAGCTCCTCCTCTTCTAGTTTCCCATAAGTAATTCTAGAGGCTTCTGCATACCAAATCCTCTGTGGGGTCTCATGTGACTTACCCATCAGCCAGATGTCAGTGTGACTGAGGACACATAGCAGGGCCAAAATAATTCCAAGGAAGTATATCCTGACAATGTCAGACAGTTCAAGGAATTCTACTGTATCAGACCCTGGAGTCCTCAGAGACAAAACAGTTACCCTCTTACATTCCCCTCTGCCGTGTTCTGAGTTTTCTCAGAATTTGTCTTTGCATAATATGCAAAACTAACTACAATTGCTCCTAAAGATTCCCCAAACAAGGCTATGAACTTTACAAAGCAGCTTATACTGCTGACACTTATGTCACCCATGGTGACTGGTTTTCAGTATTTTGAACCATGATATAATAATAGCTAACATGGATGCAGCATTTTAAGATTTGAAGAACACTATTTTATAAATGTCCCCATATGTATATACATACACATATATAAATATACACACACATATCTGGATGTTCAGATGAGTAGACAGATGGATAGAAATAAATCTATCTATCCATTCATATCTCTATTCATCTATCTACCCACTTATCAGTTGGTCTATCTATCTATCTATCTATCTATCCATCCTCTATCTATCTATCTATCCTCTATCTACCTATCCTCTATCTACCTATCCTCTATCTATCATCTATTTATCTATCTATCTATCCATCTATCTATCTATCTATCCATCTACTCCTTTGATCCTCATAACAATCCTTTGAGATAGGTGTTATTATTATCCTCATTTTTTTAGATGAGGAAGTTGTGGCCAAGAGAACTTAAATGATATCTAGGTCACACAGATAGCAATTGACTGAGGCAGATCGAATTGATCTTGACTGCAGCACTCTAGCTACCACACCAAGTAGCCAATCAAGGTGTTTCCTGAGATAGGAAGGTAGTATAATAGATGGATCACTGGATTTGAAATCAAAAAGCTCTGATTTTAGATCTTGCCTCAGTCACTTGCTAGCTGTGTGACCCTGGGCAACTAAGGCAGTTAACTACTAAACCTCAATTTCTTCATCTGTACAATGAGGCTAATAACTACTACCTCATAGAGATATTGTAAGGATTAAATGTGACTGTGTAAAATGTTTTGTGAACTATATATCTCTATATAAATAATAGCTCCTCATTATTACGATCATCATCATTGATATATGAACATAAAACAAAAAAATTCTGATCCAAATAACATTTTCAGCCTAGTTAGAGAGTAGTAAGGGACTATTAAATCATGGCACAGAGAGGAATATAAGGAGAAAATTAGCATACCAATTTGCCCAATGTAGTTCAGTGAAATGATTGAGATTTTGAGTCAGAGACCTGAGGTCAACTCCCAGTTTTGCCCAACGTGGTTCAGAAGAAAGATCTGGATATAGACTAAGGCTCAAATCCCACTTTTGAGACTTATAACCTGTATGACTTTGGATGGGTCATTTAACTTTCAAGTTTCTGTTTCCTCATCTGTAAGGTAAAAAGGATTGGATCAGATGGCCTATATCATCCATTCAACTCGAAATCTACAATGCTATGCCATCTGAATACAAAGCCTAATTTCTGTCCCTTTGTTTAGAATCAAAATTATGAGCCACTATTCCTGCTTGGAATAGAATGAAACTGGTAATTATAATAGAGTTAAGATGCAAGTAAACATGTTTCTGGACATGTACAAAATGTCTTGTTAGGCACTACATAAACTCATTTGCTTGCTAGCTTCCCAGTATGTTGCAATCATGATGATATTGGAAGTGCCCAAATGAAAGGAACTCTTTCATCTTCTGAGTAAAAGGTCAAAACAAGCTATCTGTAGTGCTCTTGCTGACATAGCTGTTACAAATAATTGTATTTGAGGACTTCATAATGAATATATTTATGAGAATGCAATCATTTCTGTCTTTAAAAACAATTAAAGATTGCCTCCTGGGAAATTTTTTTTAAAAATGTTATTGTATTATAATTCTATTTTGGAATTTCTGGTAACAGATTCAAATGTGCTAAACACTTTTTCTTGGGCTTTATAAATATATATGTTGAACCT
Organism: Pseudocheirus occidentalis; assembly: GCA_028646575.1. NCBI lineage: Eukaryota > Metazoa > Chordata > Mammalia > Diprotodontia > Pseudocheiridae > Pseudocheirus > Pseudocheirus occidentalis. The sequence goes on along the minus strand of CM053593.1, from coordinate 236,778,427 downwards.
CTTTAGAGTCTGTTTTCAGGCATCAGGTACCATTATGTAGGGGAACCAGTTCTAAGAGAGACCTAGGGGAAGGACTGAAGGGAAAGTGGGAGCCATGTACTGTCTTGATAAGAGTTACCATAGTAAAATTAAAAGTTGTAAGGCTAGAGATTTAAAGATAGAAAGGACCTTAAAAGGCTAATCTCCCCATTTGCAGATGAGAAAATTGAAAAACAAAGTTAAAGTGTTTTACCAAGAGTTAAACATCCAATAAGTGTCTGAGGCAATATTTAAGTCTGGATTTTACTAAATCTACATCTGTAATTGTTCTCTTCCCATTATATTCTTCCCCACCCCACCCATAGTCCAAATTAGATATCACCACAATCTCCCTTCTGTCATAGAAATAAACAAGGATAATAATGGGATGCCCAATCCATTTTCCTAGGAAGGCAAAAGGAGAAATAGAAGAAAGTGTATCAGCAAGCATCCTAGCACACCCAGGGTGGTTGCTAGCACAGGTTCTTTCATCTGCTTTTCTCAGAGGAAAGGCAACTTCTAAAGGGGTCAACAAAATATTTCAATTACATTCACTAGTTCAGGGGAAAGGTCAGCACCCTGAATGTGGAGAAAATACAAACAGAGAAAACATAAGCAGAGAAATTAGCACAAAGACAAACAGACAGGGCTCCAGAGAACATAGCTATATTGCTATTGTTTTATATACATCACTGGATAGAGGGAGCATAGACATTTAAGCAGTTAGGGGGTGGTGATGGCTCTGAACATGGCTACTCTGAGTTCTGATTGATTGGTTCAGAGCCAGAAGGCACAAAACCTACTTGACTTAACTTGACTTAGCACAGCTGTGAATTATCAAAGGGTTCAAAGGAGATTTATCCTTCAGATGTTTGCAATTTAGCCTGAGCCTAGGAAACTGAACTCCAACAAGAAGAAAAAAAACATAAAATATTCCACCTTTATTGTTCCCAACAGAGAGGGGAGGGAGAGGGAGTGGGAGAGGGAGAAAGGAGGGAGGAAGAGAGGAAGGAAGAAAAAACAGAGAAAGTTGGATGAAGAATAAGGATAGTGTAACAACAGAGGATGATCAGGCAATCAGACAGTCAACAAGTATTTGCTAAGTTATTGCTATATACCAGCACCTAGTTTGCCAGACTAAGTAAAATGTTGTTATAACACTAACCTAGGGGGAATTTCCAGTGTGTCTACATTTCCAATCTCAGTACCTCCACCACATTTCAGATTCTCATTGCTCCTCAAATGAAAAATTACCTTTACTTGGTCTATTTGATTCTAGTTTCTCCCTTTTGGAATTCTTTCTAAATCTTTGCTCTTGCACTAGTCTAACCCTCTTACTAGCATTCCAGCTTCCACTTTCAGGATTTCTGATTGGTGAGTGACCATCACCGATTCAACTTAGTACAATTGCAGCATTCTGTGAGTATCTCTATGTCATACCACCATGGATAATTTCTTCTACTGCCTACTCTGCCATTCTTTGATTACGTGAACACAGTGATGGTCCCATCACTTCATTTACAACCCTGGAACTTCTGACCAGAACAACAGTTTTAACCACCATCCTTTGGAATGTGTTTTCTCTATTAGAATATAAGCTCCTTGAGGAGAGAGACATGTGTGTGCATGTGTGTGTGTGTATGTGTATGGTAATTGCATCCCCTTCATTTTATCACAGTGCTTGGCACATAGTAAGTACTTAATAAATGCTTAGTCAGTCAGTCAGTTATTACTGATGTATAGGATAACCATGCATTTGCCTTATTAAAAATCTGGTAGCAGTTCTCCATTCCTGATTGTATAAAATGCACAATTCGTTAACCAGATTTTTAAGGATCACTACAATTTGGCTCACTCCAATCTTTCTTCAATAGCAATTCCTTCCATACGCTCCACACTCTGGCCAAACTGAACTATTTGCTCTCTCTCTGGCTTGACTTGTTTTCTCCCATTTCCAATTTAGCATACATTAACTTCATGCCTAGAATTAATTGTTCCTCCAATCCCTGCTTCTATATTTGTCCAGTCAAAACCTTCTTATTGCAAGGTTCAGTTCTGGTCTATTTTTAATATATCCAACTAGATATGTTTCCTTTCTTCTTGAATTTCTCAGGTCATTCCATCTGACATTTTCTATATACTGAATCATTTTCTGCTTTCAGTTATGGTAATCTGTTCCACATCTCATCCCCCAATGGAGCATAAGCTCCATGAGGGCAGGTGTTTTAAGAGAAAAGGACTTAGCAGTCATAGTCATGGAGGTGGCATGGAACATAAAATGCTGGACCTGGAATCAGAGACACCTGAGTTCAAACCCTCCTTCTGATATTTGCTAGCTGTTTGATCCTGGGAAAGTAATTTAACCTGTTTGCCTCAGTTTCCTCAACTGTAAAATGGGGATAATAATTGCATCTATTTCACAGGATTGTCGTGAGGCTCAAATGAGATAATCTTTATAAAAAATCCTTGCCCAATATCACACATAGTAGGCACTATATAAATTCTTGTCCCCTGGCACATAATAGGTACCAGATAAATGCTTGTTCCCTAGCACTATGCAAATACTTACTCCCCTGCCCTTCTCCTCATGTAGATTAACTTCCTCCACCATTTTTCTGCTAAAGAAAGAGGGGAAGGGTGCTATGGCCCTTAAGTGATTACCCAAGGTGATCCAAGTAAGCAAGTACCAAAGCCAAAAATGGAATACATGTCTTCTGACACCAAATGCAACTTAATTTGCTCTTTTTTTTAACCTTTGTAGCTTCAGGTTCTGATGTGGAATTATGCTCATAAAAGACACCTAATGAACAAATGCCAGTGGAACTTAATTCAAAGGATTGTGTGATCTTTGGAAAGGACCTTAGATAGCATTCAGTCCAAATCAAGTTAAATCAAGTCAACCAGCATTTATTAAGTGCTACTATGTGCCAGGCAAAAAGACAATCCCTACTCTCAAGGACCTTACAATCTAAACAGTCTAATCCCACCATTTTACAGAAAAGGAAACTGAGGCATGAGACTAAGTAATTTCATTTTTCAGAAACTCTGCACCATGCTAGAAATGCCAACTTCCCAACTACCTTGTATCTGCTCTATAAATGCTTGTATGCATAAATATTATCTTTCCCTAAAAAATACAAAATCCCAGAAGGCAGAGATGACTTAATTTTGTCTTTATATCATCCTTACCAGCACAGATTTGTATATTTTATTATTCAGTTGTTTTCAGTCATGTCCAACTCCTTGTGACCCATTTCTAGGTTTTCTTGGCAATGATACTGTATTCTCTTCTCCAACTCATTTTACAGATGAGGAAACAGGGTTAAGTGACTTGCCCAGAGTCACACAGCTAGTAAGTGTTGAGGCCAGATTTGAACTCAGGTCTTCCTGACTCCAGGTACTTTGCTCTATCCACTATGCTACCTTCACTGCCCTAGTAAGTGTTTTAAAATGTTGGCTGTCCATAGTCATCCTGGTAGATCTCTAAATCACATATGATTTTGAAGAGAAAAAAGGATTTGAAACCAGGTCTTATGATTCCAGGATCAATGATCTTTACATCACACTATAATACTACTGTAATTTTCAATCCAATCATATGTCTGGGAGATTATAACAATAAAAAAAATTAAAATGATTTGAATTAACCCAAAGTAAAAAAGAAAAACACCTTGTGATAAAACTATTATATACTTAAAAAAACACTTTTTTGGGCAAAATAAACCTGGATCTCAAATTCCACATTTAATCATATAAGCTTAAAATTTATAAGCACATTATGCTAATCAAAATAAGAGCTGTCTTATTATATTGACTGGAATCATAATGAATAACAAGGCTACAGAAAAAGATATCAAGAGTATCTAGAAATCCTTTCAGAATTTAGTTAGGTAGGAGCTATTAAGAATCAAACTACCTCAGTGTAATTACTGACAGAAGATTAAACAGGAATGTTAAATATTTGATTGTACAAAAAGCTCTAGAGTTCTAGATAATCAGACTTTTAAAAAAATCAATATTTTAAATACACACATATATCCTCCCTCTAATGAACAGGCAAATAGACCCATCAAGATCTGTGTCTCAGAAGGCTTCTCAACCAGATTTACGCAAATCTGGTTGAGACACAAATTCCTTCATTCTTTTCTATATCTTTTCTTTGCTTTTCTCTTTCTTTCCCTCTCTCCCTCATTTCCTTCTTCTCTTCTCTCTCTTTCTTAGTCTCATCTGTCCTTTCCTTTCCTTTCCTTTCCTTTCCTTTCCTTTCCTTTCCTTTCCTTTCCTTTCCTTTCCTTTCCTTTCCTTTCCTTTCCTTTCCTTTCCTTTCCTTCTTACTGAGATACCACTTTATCTACTAGGCAATGGAGAGCATTAAATGCCCTTCTATAGGGTTATGATATAATCATAAGGGTTCTTTAGGAAGGCTAATCTGGCAATAGTTTCCAAATGAGTTTGAAGGAGAACATACTAGATACAGAGACCAAAGAGACTATTTTAATCCTCTATGTTTGAGATGATGAGGGTCTAAATGAGAATGGTGACATTTTATAAGCATATTATCATTCTTTCCTATGGTATAATCAGCTTGTAAATGAGTTGTTAAAAATGACAATAATCAAGGCTAAATCAATGTGATCAAATTTTTAAAAATAATCAAGTCTACCTAATGAAAACATGCCAAAATGATATGAACATTTTCAAATGGGGGGTGGCTTTTGTCTACGATCTCAAATGACAACCATGAATTTTGAATGGGAAAATATGAATTTGAGAAGACTGAAAAAAGTAGCAATAATGCAGGGCTTGGTAGGAGATTTTGTTTGCAATAAATCACATCATATTACTGATTATTAAATGATGCCATTAGATTATCTGAGAGCCTTTGAGGCACAGGGGATTGGGAGCCAACTTTGGAATCAAGAAGACTAGATTTAAGTCTCATCTCTCTTACATTACCATCTGTGAACACAATGCTTAGTCTCTCAGTACCTCCAAGCAATTAAGACTATCGGTCATAGAAAAATTAGCAAAATGCATTGTTAGAGAAGGTTTCTTCATGGGAAGTTACCTACACCAATAGTATCAGAAGTAATAATGATAATAATATAATAGCTAACACTAATTTAGCACATTAAAGTTTCTAAAGTGTTTCACATATATTTTCTCATTTGATGCTCAAGACAACCCTGTGAGGTTGGTGAAGTCATCATCTCCATTGTACAGATGAAGGAAACTAACACTCTGAAAGGTCAAGTGATTTGCTGAGGCTTTCATAGAGAGTAAGTGTCCTAGGCAGGATTTGAAATCAGGTTTTTCTTACTCCAAGTCTATCCAAGCTCAATCACCTCTTGCATCTAGTTGCCTAAGTCCAGAGATCTAGCCCAGAAAAAAATTAAAAAGTAAATCTAATTGATATTTTTACTTTAACACTATAAATGTTCATAGAATAATTGAATGTTTACAAATTCACAGAATTTGAGCATTGGGAAGGATCTCAGAAGCCATATAATCAAACGTATACTCAAAAGAAATGTGCCCTATAATAATATACTTTGCAAGTGTTCATTCAAACTCTCTTGGAAAACCTCTACAGAGAAGAAACCCATCACTTCTTGAGGCAATCCATTCCATCTTTCAACTATACTAATTGTAAACATTTACTACTTGACACCAAACCTAAATCTGTGGCAAATTTCTGTGACTGCTTTCTGATTTTTGTGATGCTCCTGATTCTGCTCTCTGGGGCCAAATACAACAAGACTAATTCATCATTCATATGACATTTCTTCAGATACTTGAAGACAACTATCATGTCTCTCCTGAGTCTTGTCTCCAAACTAAATGTTCCCATGTAATCAATTGATCCTCAAATGATGTTAACTCAAGGCCTCTCAGTATCCTGGTTGCCTTCCTCTAGCATACTCTATTGTTCATTCATGTCTTTCTTAAAATGTGGCACTGAGAACTAGATATAATGTACTAGATGAGATGTGATAATGGCAGAATAGAGAGGAACTATTAGCTTCTTATCCCTGAAATCTATGCTTCTTTTTATGAAGCCAAAATTGAATTAGTTTTTTTTGGACCACCACATGACACTGCTGGCTCCCATTGAGCATGCAGTCCATTAAACTCCCAGATTTTTCTCAAACTGCTAACAGTGCTTTTTCTCTCCTGTACTTGTGAGGTTGATTTTTTTTAAATCAGCTTTACATCTATTTCTATTGAATTCCAACTTAATTGATTCTTCCAAATGCTTTATTCAGTCAGGATCTTGCTGGATCCTGAATCTGTCATCCAGTGTCTTTCAGAATAGTGTAATGAAAATCTTAGTAGAGTTTTTATTTATATTACTAGCAGCCCATAAGGGGTGGCTAGGCAGTACAGTAGATAGAGTGCTGGCCAGGAGTCAGAAAGACCTGAATTCAAATTTTGCCACAGACAATAACTGTGGTACCCTGAGCAAGTCACTTAACTCTGGCTTAATTTCCTCATCTATAAAATTAACGCTAAAAGAAAATGACAGACCACTCCAGTATCTTTGCCAAGAAAACCCCAAATGGGATCATAAAGAGTCAGATATGACTAATTGAAAAAACAACAACAAAACAGTGGGTATGACTGTGAGCAACTTTGCATCTCTGGGCACCAGCTTCTTCATATATAAAGATAAAAGCCTAGGTGATTCCATCCTATCTGCCAATCTCTTGATCATTCCATCTCTGCTTTATGATTTTATATTCTTCTGTAAGATAACTGCCTTTTCTCCTCAACTCCTCTTGTCATTGGGAGCCTTTAAATGGCTTATTTTATGAATGAGGCTGGTAATACCTTCAATAAAGACCCTGGTGGTTAAAGCAGTTTCTTCCTTGTTATAGACACAAAAACTTAAGTTTTGAAACCAGTATGTGTGCTTGAGGAAATCCAAATCTCCTTGACAAGGAAATTTCAGACTCTACCTACAAGCACCTGTGTTGAATTGGGTCGGCTTTTTCCTTTGATGAGACTTGTTCTTAAATTTTCATAATAGAGTGACAACTGTGGTCAACTTACATCTGGTTTTTAAAATACATGCTTCTTATTTTAGCCAAGAATATTAGGTATTTTTGCTAAGAATACTTGTTAGAGAATTGAATGACTGTAGAACAACATCAGGCAAAAACTTCCTTTAGACACCAGATATTGGAGAGAGGCATGTTAGCTAGCCATACATTTTACAGTACTGAAGTTCATTTATTGAATTAAGTCATATGAGCAGGAAGCAAAGAACCTAAACCATATCATCTCATTTGTGCTCTCCCCACCAAGAAATGACTGGATTAAGTTTCAACTTCCTTTCAATAATAAACAGCTGAAACTTACAAAGCACTTTAAGGATTAAATGACACCTTTATATACATTATCTCATTAGACCTTCATGATAACCCTGCAAGTCAGATCTATATGTATCATTACCACGATTTTATATTTGAAAATTTAAAAAAAGTTTGCAAAATGCAAGGTCCTTGAAGGGAGAGCCTTTTTTCCTGTATCATCAGAGCCTAGCAGAGTACTCTGCCTCTCATGTGTCTGAGGTGGGATTTAAATTCTTGTCTCTCCTGATTATAGCTACTATATTCTTTTCATTATTCAATTCACCAAAGACTGTGCTTTATGAAAGATTTTGTATTTAGTTCTGGGGTCCAAAGACTAGAACAAAACAAATGCTACTCAAAGCATTTATGTTTTACTAAATAAAACATGCTCCCAAATATGTATGCTATATAGCATTTTAGGAAGGGAGGAACACAATGAGGTAGATGTGAAGAAAGGATTCCTGGAATGAATTCTACCTGAACTTAATCTCAACTCTCTCCTGATAGCTCAACAAACTATTTTCTGCCTTCTTGTATTCCAGGTTGTCCCTGTTCTCTTTCTCAGAGAAGAGCTGAAAGTCTAACTGCATGGACTGTCCTAATGATCATGACTTCATTTTATATGAGAAGATAATACGTGAATTCAAAATAAGTAGCCATAGCATATATTAGTGTGATGGAGAAGGGATATGGTTATCTCACTCGGCTCAGTTGATATAGACATTAGATATAATCACAGATGATGAAGTCTTAATGTGTTAATAAGGCATTAATACCTTGTTATACTCTCACCAGCTATGAGCACCTTTCTGACTTGAAGGAAGAGACAGCAGTAGTGGAAGAATCTCCCTCCTCACCCCTTTGTCAGGAGCCAAGGGACTTTCTCTCTTTTTCTTCACACTTACCCATGGAATCTAGCAACCAACTATTTTCTGAGAAAGTGACAAGACACCTTTCAACAATTCAGAAATCATCAGTTAATGCATCAGTGCCTGTGACTTTATGTCTATATTAGTGAGTGAGCCTGATATATTTGGGTTACTCAATATTCCCCCCCCAAAAAAGAAAATCCAACAAAACAAACCAGATACACACATTTATATTTGAATTGTGGTTTACATATACAAATCAACAACCATCAAACATTCATTAAGTACTCTATCTTGACTGGAAAATAGAACACATGGACAATAATGTGAGCAGACTCAGAAAGGTAGCTTGTAGCCAGCTTGTGGAAGGCCTTAAACACAAGGCAGAGGAGATTGTGTTTCACCCTAGATGCAATAGAGAACCACTTAAATTTACTTAGCAGGGAAGTAACATGGTGAGATCTGTGCATTAGGATGATTAATTTAGAAGCTGTGTGCAAGGTTTATTGAAGTGGAAAGAGCCAGGAAGTAGGAAGACCAATCCAAAGGCTATTCCATTAGGACAAAGATTAGGGACTTTATTTATTTATTTATTTGCACTGAATATAGTGACTTCATTGATGGTACATATAGCATAGATCTCTATACTTATCCCTCCTATTATGGTAGCACTTTGGGCAAGGACTATGAATGGGATATGAGATCCCCAACATAAGAAAATAGGTTAGTGATGTATGCTCCCCTAGGCTGGAACTCCTCTTTTGACTGAGGATGAAGATGCATGATTTTCTACTTCATTCCAAGAAGGCATGATGGACATCATATACTTTCTATAATCATACTCATTGTTATACTAGGAAATTAGCTTGACAAAATGGTCATCAAAGGCAATGCCAGTGCCAGCATCAAAGGTAGAATAATAGGTGTTGCTATTAAAGTCAAAAGATATGACCTGCTCCTCTGTGTAGCTCAAGATGCTCTTCAAATGCACCTTCACTTTCTTCACCACTTTCTTGGTTTCATTATGTCTTTTCAGGTTTCTCCAGGAAGTAGGTCAGATCCCCAATATATACATTGAAAGTAGAAACAGAAATAGCCACACCTGTGAGCTTCCCATTAAGCTTAGGAATGATTTAACCATAGCCTTAGCAGCACCAGTGGAAGCAGGGGTGATGTGTTAGGTAGCAACATACCCTTCATGCTACAACTTGCCAGAGAAGTTATGAATATGTTTTAGGTACTGGGAATAGCATGGGCTAGGTATATGAGTCTTTTCACAATGGAAAAGATGTCATGAATGACCTTGATCAAGAGAATCAAGAACTTAGGGGTTCAGGAGGCATTACCAATAACCTAAAGACAATTATAATATTTCTCATGTTTTACTCATATCATAAAAGAGAGGCATTAGCAAAAGGAGTAGAGATAATGGCATGCATTGCTCTACCTTTCAAATGTAGCCTGACCTTTTCCATGGTGGTAAATACACCAGTTGACTTTTCCACTTTTTGGCTCCAGCATTTCCTCATTTAATATTGATGGTGTCATACTCCTGAAGATAGTAATGGCTTTTCAATTACTTACTAGCTTTCCATTCTCAGCTTTGATAGTGTCTTTGATCTCGTCATAGGTAGAATCATACTGGAACATATAAACCATGTAGTTGAGGTCAATGAGAGGGTCATTGATTGTCAAAACATCCACCTTGGCCTGAGATAAATGCAGCCCTAGTAATCAAGTGCCAAAAAGATCTAATCCATTGACTCTGACCTTCATCATCATGTCTCAGGGATGTAGCTGCATCATAATATCCAGGCACCAAGGTTGGGAAAAGAGCTGAGAGCAGGATGAGGGCCTTTGAACTATAATGACAGCCATATGAGTAGAAAGGAGATGTATACAAAACATATAATATATATTATATTATAATATTATATATAAATATATAATTTATATATTATAAATATATTATGGAGTTAGAATCTACAACATTTAGAATCTGTTAACTGACTTGATCAGGGAGAGGGAAGAGTCAAGAATGAAGGAAAAGTTATAGATTTGGTCATATGGATGGATAGTAGTTTCCTCCATAGAAATAGGAAAATCTGGAGGAATTTTAAGTGAAAGATGGTGAATTTTGTTGTGACATGGTCAGTTTGTAGAAGTAGCCAAATGGAGTGACTCAACAGTCAGAGATGCCTCACTAAGACATTAGTTACTCATCTGTGTAGCTCCTTTTAGAGGATGAGAAAACTGACAGAAAGAGAAGGGGAGAGAGAGAGAAAGAAGAAAAAAGTGTGAGAGCAAAGAAGGTGGAGAAGGAGGAGGAAGAAGGAGAGAGAGACACACACACACACACAGAGAATGCTCATTTTAAAGGGGATGAAGATAAGTGATGAGCCAACAATGTAGACTAAGAAAGAATAGTCAGAGAGGTAGGAGAAGATCCACATAAGAGTAACGGCATGAAGCCAAGGGAGAAGGGAGTTCTCTGAAAGAGATTGTGGTTGACAGTATCAAAAGCTGCAATAGAGGTCAAGGAGGAGGGAAACTGAAAAAAAGTCATCAAAAGGGGAGCAATTAGAAGATCATAGATAACCTCTGAGAGATTAGTTTCTGTAGATTGGTTTGGTCAGAAACCAGCTGACAAAGGGTTTAGAAATGAGTGACCATCCACTTCTTCCTATGCCTTCAGAAAAGGTTAGAGAAGGGTCATATGTTTCGTCAGAATATCTGTTTGAAAAAAAAATCAACACTGACAACCTGTTACTGACATTCTTTATATAAAGAATGGGAAAATAAATTACTACTTGAGGTTAGTTGAAAAAGATTATCTCTGTAAATGAATTAATATGTTCTGTTTTCAGAAAATCAAAACCATGTCACTTTTTTTCTTTTTGCCCAGAGCATTTAATGCTAAATCCAGCACCTGATCACAGCAACCAATTCTGTTCCAGTTCCTTTTCATGTCTAATCTGTTTCCTTTAGTCATAGAGCTATAGAATCTCAGAATTGGAAGGGAGTTTACTAATTTAACCCATCATCTAATAGAATGATCTAGTTTTTGTTTGAATATTTCCTGTGGTAAGGAGCTCACTACCCATTCTGATACTGCTCTAAATGTTAAAAAATTAAAATGTTAAATATAATGTTAAATTATATATAATATGTTAAATTATAATATATATTTTATTCAATTATATTATTAACTAAAATGTTAAATAAATTGTTAAAAAATATTTTTAAATGTTTTCAAAACACCAAAAAAATAAAAATAAAAAAGGTTCATTCTCATGAGACAAAATCTGTTGTCCTATGTATTTCAGCCATGGTCCCAGCTATTATGTCTCTTTTAGGTCTTCTATTTTTTAGGCTAAATATTTTCTCTCCCTTTAACTGTTTTTCATTAGGTAGAATTTCAAGTCTCCTCATCAACTTTCTTACTCTTCTCTGACATCAAACCCAATCAAATCCAAAAACAAATCCTTAAGCATCCACAAATGTACAAGGCACTTTACTAGGCACTGATAATGCAATGATAAAAAACCTCTAGATGTGTGTTTCTAATTCTTCCAATTAAAGAGAAACTCAAGAGTGAACACATTGGTCTTTATATGGCATGACTAGCAAACAGTACAATGTATGTTTATTACAGATTATTATTGCCCTTGTGCACTATAAACTGTGTCTCTACTGGTTTTATCCTTGCCTTACTTTCCATTATGTTTATCTTACAAACTGTCTCAAATCCTTTTGGAAGTTTGCAGGTATAAATGTTAAATAAATAAATAAAAATAAACCCTTTAAATCAACTCCACAGAGAGATGCAGTCATTGAATTTGCAACTACAAAACATTAAATAAAAGCCATGTGCCTGTAATGGCAGAATTCATTTGACAGTAAAAAGATGTCCCTTTATGACAACCAAAAGTCAAATAGAAAAGAGATTTACCATTAGGAGGCTAGAATTTTGTCTCAGTTGACATAGTACATCAGAAACCAACTGCTTAGACTACCTTCTTTTCATTTTAATATCACTTTATAAAACCTGCAAGAGCTTTTAAACATGTCTTTGTATACATGCTTAGTCACTTAATACCATTATTAATGAGGAAGATCAACTCCAAAGGTACCACTTCTTTGTCAGAGACTTTATTAGCAGAGGTAGAAAGAATCGTGGCAGCATTGGGTCACATTTGGGAATGCCTAAAGGACTCATGTTATACGTGTCCCTCAGTCAATCAATCTATCTCTTAATCAACAAGTATTCCTTAAGCATTTATTATGTGCCAGAAACTGTTCTAAGCTTTGGAGATGTAATGAATAAAATTTAAAAGTTCCAATGTTCGAGAAAGTTGCATTCAAATTGGGGAAGGAAACATGAACATATATGACTACATGCATAATGTATACAAAGTGGATAAATGGTTAATCCAGAAAGCAGCGCACTACTATGTAAGGAGAGTTAGGAAAGGTTTCATTTAAAAAGGGCCCCTGAGCTATGTCTTGAAGTATTTAGAGGTAGAAGGGAGGAGTGAGCGGATTCCAGGTATGAAGAATATCTATTTGTCTGTCTGCTTATCTATCTATCTATCTATCTATCTATCTATCTATCTATCTATCTAATCTGTGAGACTCTTGGGAAAGAAGGAGTACCTTAAGGAAAGAGTATATGGGAGAAGGATTTCAAATCAGCCAAGAGAAGAGTGAATGTCCTGGAGTTTCAGCACTTGTAGAAGGCAGGGTTATTGCTACAACCTAGTTAATTCCAAAAAATATGTAATTAAGAATTGATTATCAGTCTCTTTAACTTCCCTAGTTCTAGTGATTAGACCTTGAAAGGACTCAGTCACCTCTATAGGTGAATAAGGGGAACATTTTCGAGGTTAGTCTGTAGGCTGTACAGTCTATGTTGCCCACCCTATCTTCAAGTCACCCTAAAAGAAAGAAATCGGGTTCAGTCAGTGAAGTGAACCTAGTATGATCTCAATATACCTCTATTCCCCTCCTTTACTTCCCCCTCATAAAAGGTAAGATTTTTTTTAAACAAAGAGAAATTCTATTATTCTAGGATGTGATAAAAGTCTAAAAATAGAAAGTTGTGACTAAGGATGAATGAGTTTCAGTCAAAGTATAATCAATCAATCAATAAATATAAATGATAATTATTCTATACTTACTTTTAAAAATGGAGAGGGAGGGAGGAGAAAAGAAAGACAAAATGGAGAGAAAAAAGGCTTGTTGAGGTATTTTGGCCACACACATGCATATTCAGACATCTTTTCTTTACATGACTTTACAGATTTCAGAGGCTTGTTGTGTAATAATGTAATATAATTTGTTGTTGTTCAGTTGTTTCAATCACACCCAACTCTTTGTGACCCCATTTGGGGTTTTCTTGGCAAAGGTACTGGAATGCTTTGCCATTTCCTTCTCCAGCTCATTTTATATATGAGGAAACTGAGGCAAACAAAGGTTACTGGTTTTGCCCCAGGACCACACACTAGTAAGTGTAGTAAGCTAGTAAGTGTCTGAGGCCAGATGTGAACTTAGGAAGATGAGGCTTCCTGATTTCAGGCTTGATACTCTGTCTACTGAGATACTAAGCTGCCCTCCATAATATTATATATTCATTAATATAAGTATATAGTAATAGCATTATATAATAAATATCCTAAATATAACCTGCCTCAATTGTAATTAATATCATTATTAATAGAATTATATATAAACATAATGTAATAAAACCATATGTTGAAGCTCTTTTCCCAGTATATTCTTTAGTAATGGCCTCTTGGTGTATCACTTTATCTAACAAAAACAAATTCTAACATTTGTACATGGCTTTAAGATTTTATAAAACACATTATATACATGATGTCATTTACTCTTCATAACATTTCTATGAGGTTCTATAGTTATTATCATCCTCATTTTACATATGAAACAACTGAGCTTCAGAGGGTTGAAATAACTTGCTGGTCATAAAGTTGGTAAATGTTGGAGGCAGAATTGAGACTTAGGTTTCTGATAACCTCGAGCCAAGAGGGCTTTGTACTACACATACTCTGAGGTTAAATCCTGCCTCAACTACTAGCTATGTAACCCTGGACAAATCCTTCATCCACTCTTACTTTCCTCATCTGTAAAACTAGGGGATTGGAGTCAATGATCTCTTAGGTCCTTTTCAGCTTTAACTGTATGAGCCCATGGGCCTATGTGCTTCCACTGATAGAAATCAAATGTGCAGTTTTAAAAGGAGACTTCCTATGATTTGGCTCACACAAATGGAACAATGGGTTCAATATATGAGGAAGACTTTGAACTTTGATTTGTTCAATGAATATTTTCTTTTCCTTTTTGGGGGGTTGACATGGGGGGGTATTTTAATTTATTTAGTCATTTCTCCCCAGTTACATGCAAAAAATATTTTCAACATTCACTTCCAAAACTTTGAGTTTTAAATTCTCTTCTTTCCTTCTACCCCCCCTCCCCATTTAGATGGCAAGCAACTTGATATAGGTTATGCATGTGTAGTCATGTAAACCACTTCCCTAATAGCCATGTTGTGAAAGAAAACAAACTAGAAAAAAATCCTTAAAACATAAAGTAAAAAAAATATGCTTCAATCTGTATTCAGACACCATCAGTTTCTTTCTCTGGCAATATACAGCGTTTTTCATTATAATTCCTTCAGAGTTGTCTTGGATCGCTGCATTTCTGAGAATAGGCAAGTCATTCACAGCTGATCATCTTACAATATTGCTGTTACTTTGTACAGAGTACATTTCACTTTGCATCAGCTCATGTAAGACTTTCTAGGTTTTTCTCAGACTATTTAGCTCATCATTTCTTATAACACATTAGCATTGTATAATAATAACATTCCATAAATTGTTTAGCTATTTCCCAATTGAAAGAGAGCCTCTCAATTTCAAATTTTTTTGCCACCAGAAAAGAGCTGGTATATAAATTTTTTGTACATGTAGATCCTTTTTCTATTTTTTCACATCTTTTAAAATTTATTTTTCCTTTTTATTAATTAAATTATTTTTAGTTTTCCACATTTTCCACATTTTCCTATTTTTCATTCACTTACACAAGATTTTGAGTTCCAAATTTTCTTCCCATTGCTTCCCTTCCCCCATGCCAAGACAACATGCATTCTGTTTACTTCTTTGGCCAGTCTGCCCTCCATTCTATCACACACACCCCCTCCTACTTATTCCCTTCTATTTTCCTGTAGGGCAAGATAGATTTCTATACCCCATTATCTATATATCTTATTTTCCAGTGTAATAGCAATCAGTTTAGCAGATACTTAGCATTTAGTAACTTAGGGCTAAGTAGCACTTAGTATAACTTAGGGCTGAGTATAGACAGTGTGAGCCCTGTCTACTGATGAGAAGGTGTGAAATCACCTGTTGAATGGAAGAAGGGGCTTGGATGAGACAGGAGGCCAGTCTGTATATATATATATATATATGCAAGAATTCCAGAGACAGAGAGACAGAATAGGAATTTTCCTGTTGGAAGAAGCAGGATTGTCTCAGCATCTGGGAGCTGGGCCGCTCTTCTGAAGAAGTGATTGGAGTCTTCTTGAGAAAGAGAGACAGAGAGAGACAGAGAGACAGAGAGAGTTTCTCTCCCAGCTTCTGGAAGCTGACTGAGAATTGAGATGGTGTTTTCCTGAGACCAGAATCTGGTGAAGGCCACCCAGAAGGCCAATATTCCTTCTGGATCCTAGGGCCAGCTGAACTGCTGGAGGACTGAAGAAACATGACCAGGATAAGACTTTGTATGTTCATGGCCTGGCTGATCCTTGAGTAGCAGGCAAGAGAAGTGGTGAAGGGTTTGAGGGGTGCTGGACCTTGTGAAATTCAGTGTGTGCCAGGGATTGCTCTGAAGACTGGACAAGGTCCTGGGAGTTGTCTACCTCTGAGGACTGGCTGAGAATCTGGCAGCTGTCTGCTTCTGAATCCAGGTGACCTTTTGGTGGATTCAGGAGGGAGCTGGAACCATGGAAGGAGATCCAGAGAATCAGAGAGACCACCCAGAGTCAAGATGAAGAAAAGGCCTCCCCTTGGACAAACCTGAGGTTTGCTGGATACCAAGGGGTGGAAAGTTTGTGTGGTTTTCTAATGATTGTACTAGTGATTAATAATATTTAGTAATTGTGTCCTACTGACTACTCTGTAATGAAACACCATGCACGAGAAGATTCCAAAAGGAATGCTAATGTGAACAGCTTTTAAGGTTCAGATTACACAGTAATAGTGAATATGTTTATTCCATTATAAATCAAGGTTCAATACAATATTCACAACATTACATCTTATCACAGAAAGTCACAATATAGTATTCATAACAGTTTAACATTAGAAGGGCCACACAGTTTTCACTACAGTGGCCACAATATTTAGAACCAAGAACAAAAGAATAATCATCTGGTTTCCCTAAGGGGGAAACCCTTCTCACTTAATCAGTCAATCAATGCACAATATATCAATCTTTGACTCATGGGCAACCATTAACTTACTCAGTTACAATACAATAATCAAACTTCCACTCATGGGGCAACCATTAACTTAATCAGTCACTAATCTAGATTCACAACTACTAACTATCATTAATCACTAGTACAGTCATTAGAAAACCACGCAAACCCTCCACCTCGTGGTGTCCAACAAATCTCAGGTTGTCCAAGGGGAGGTCTTTTCTTCATTTTGACTCTGGGTGGTCTCTCTGATTCCCTGGATCCCCTTCCATTGTTCCAGATCCCTCCTGAATCCACCAAACAGTCACCTGCATTCAGAAGCAGACAGCTGCCAGGTTCTCAGCCAGTCCTCAGAGGCAGACAGCTCCCAGGTCCTTGTCCAGTCCTCAGAGCAGTCCCTGGCACACACTGAAGTTCACAGTGTCTAGCACATCTCAAACCCTTCACCACCTCTCTTGCCTGGAACTCAAGGATCAGCCAGGCCATGAACAAACAAAGTCTTATCCTGGCCATACTTCTTCAGTCCTCCAGCAGTTCAGCTGGCCCTAGGACCCAGAAAGAATATTGGCCTTCTGGGCGGCCTTCACCATATTTGGTCTCAGGAAAATGCCATCTCAATTCTCAGTCAGCTTCCAGATGCTGGGAGAGAAACTCTTTCTCTCAAGAAAACTTCAACTCACTTCTTCAGGTCCCAGATGCTGAGACAATCCTGCTTCCTCCAACAGGAAAATCCCAATTCTGTTTTTCTGTCTCTGGAATTCTTGCTTCTATACACACACTGGCCTCCTGTCTCAGGCAATACCCTTCTTCCATGTCAACAGGGGAATTCACACCTTCTCAACAGGGTACAGGGCTCACACCTTCCATACTGAGCCTAAGTTACTAAGTGCTACTTAGCCCTAAGTTACTAAGTGCTAAGTATCTGCTAAACTGATTGCTATTACACCCAGGTGCATGTAAAAACAGTTTTCAAAATTTGTTTTAAAAAATCTGAGTTCGAAATTTTCCCCCTTCTTCCCCACCCACTCTTACTGAGAAGGCAAACAGTTTGAAATAGGTTATACATGTAGAGTCATGCAAAACATTTCCATAGTAGTTATGTTGTGGAAGACTAACTATATTTCCCTCCATCCTTTCCCACCCCATGTTTATTCTAGTCTCTCCTTTGACCCTATCCCTCCTCAAAAATGTATGCTTCTGATTACCCCCTACCCCAATCTGCCCTCCCTTCTATCATGGTCCCCTCCATCTCCTTCCCCTCCTAATGTCCTGCAGGGTTAGATAGATTTCCAAACCCAATTCAGTTTGTATACTATTCCCCACTTAAGCCAAATCTGATAACAGTCACATTCACTCATTCCCTCTCACCTCAACCCCTCTTCTTCTCCTCTGTAAAAAGCTTTTTTGCCTGTTTTATGTGAGATAATTTATGCCATTCCACCTTTCCTGTTATCCTTCCAGTACATTCATCTTAACCCTTAATTTTATTTTTATTTTTTAGATATCATCTCTTCATATTCAACTTCTTCTGTGCCCTTTGTCTATATGTGTGTATATGTATATATATATATGTATACACATGCAAAGATACATACATATACACAAAAATACATATACATACACATGTACACATTCTCTCCAAATATCTTAATACTGAGAAAGGTCTCATGAGTTATAAATATCATCTTTCTATGAAGGAATGTAAACAGTTTAACTTTAACAATCCCTTATGGTTTTGCTTTCCTGTTTACCTTCTCATGCTTCTCTTGAGTCTTATATTTGAAAGTCAAATTTTCCATTCAGCTCTAGTCTTTTCATCAAGAAAGCTTTAAATTCCTCTATTTCATTTAATTTCTACTTTTTTCCCTGAAGAATTATACTCAGTTTTTTCTGCATAGGTGATTCTTTGTTTTAATCCTAGCTCCTTTGTCCTCTGGAATATCATATTCCAAGCTCTCCAGTCCCTTAATGTAAAAACTGCTAAATCAATTGTTATCCTGATTGGGTTTCCATAATATTTGAATTGTTTCTTTCTAGATGCTTGCATTGTATTCTCTTTGACCTGTAAATTCTGGAATTTTGCTATAATATTCCTGGCAGTTTTCATTTTGGGATCTCTTTCAGGAGATCCCAAATTTTTCAACTTATATTTTACCCTCTGGTTCTAGAATATCAGGGCACTTTTCCTTGATAATTTCTGGAAAGAAGATGTCTAGGTTCTTCTTTTAATCATATTTTTCAGGGTTTCCCATAATTTTTAAACTATCTCTACTAGATCTATTTTCCAGGTCAGTTGTTTTTCTAATGAGATATTTCACATTGTCTCCTATTTTTCATTCTTTTGGTTCTGTTTTATAATTTCTTGATTTCTTATAAAGTCATGAGCTTCCATTTGCTCCATTCTAACTATTTATTTGTTTGTTTGTTTGTTTGTTTGTTTGTTTATTTATTTATTTTGAAGGGCAATTGGGGTTAAGTAATTTGCCCAAGGTCATATGGCTAGTAAGTGTGTCAAGTGTCTGAGGCTAGATTTGAACTCAGCTCTTTCTGACTCCAGGGCTGGTGCTCTAGTCATTGTGCCACCTAGCTGCCCCTTCATTATAATTTTTAAGGAATTATTTCCTTCAGTAGGATTTTGGACTTCCTTTTCCATCTGGACAATTTTGCTTTTTAAGGCATTCTATTCCTTGTTGGCTTTTCAGACCTCTTTTGTCATTTGGGTTGGTCTATTTTTTAAGTTGTTATTTTCTTTAGATTTTTGGGAGTCTCCAGTAGCAAGCTATTAACTCATTTTTCATTATTTTCTTGCATTACTCTCATTTGTCTTCCCAGTTTTTCCTCTACTTCTCTTATTTGATTTTCAATATCCTTTTTGAGTTCTGCCATGGTCTGAAACCAATTCATATTTTTCTTGGAGGCTCTGGATTTTGGAGCTTTGACTCAGTTGTCTTCTTCTGGTTGTACATTTTGATCTTCTCTGTCACCAAAGCAAGATTCTATAGTCTGAGGTTTGTTCTGCTGTTTGTTCATTTTCCTAGTCAGTTACTTGACTTTTTAACTCTTTGTTAAGGTGGGACTCTGCTTCCAGTGTGGAAGATGTACTACCCCTATCTTCATGGGTTTTGTGCAACTGTTTTCAGAGATACTTCTAGAGACCTGTAAATTTTCATTTTTTCTAAGGTTATATGGTCAAAGGAGAGGTGTTTACTCTTCTGCTGGCTTGTGCTCCAATCTGTGAGTGACCACAAGTACACTTGTGGGCAAAGAAAGAGAATCCTGCCTCAGCACCAGCAAAGGGATCTCTGCAATCCCCTTCTGCTCAACTGTTCAATCCCCCCACCATCTGTGTGCCCAGAGTTCTGGAAGGAACCACTGCTCTGGGGCTAGGATCAGACCAAACTTTTTTTTTCTCACCCAGCTCAGACAGACATTTCCTACTGACCTCCTCAGTTGTCTTCAGTGTTTGTGGACTGATTAGTCTGGAAATTTCCACAGCTGCCAGTAATGCAGTCACCTGGAGCCTGCTCCAGGGTTTCTGGTGCCTGGTCTGTGGTGGAACAGCCCAGAGTCGACAGTGCTCCTCTCCCAGTTAGGAGTAATAGACCTTTCCAGTCAACCTTCAAGGTTGTCTTGGGCAGGAAATCCATTTCACTCTGTCATTTTGTGAGTTCTGATGCTCTCAAATTTGTTTAGAGTCACTTTTTAAAGGAATTTGGAGGGGGTTTGGGGAAGTGCTCAAGTAAGTCCCTGCTTTTACTCAGCCATCTTGGCTCTGCCCCCAATTAATATTTTCTTTACTAACTTACTTAAGCAAGATCTTCATGGCTTTAATTTCAGTGACTTTGTAGACAATGTTTATATCAGTTTCAGTTATAAATGGTATAGGTGTCTTGCAAATGAAGCATGACCACGTGAAAATGGTACTCACTCTCAAGTTGTAAAGCCCAGCTTCTAAGTCCACCTCTGACTTGAACCACTTGTGTGATCTCAGGCAGACCTCCTATCCTCCTTCACCCTTGGTTTCTTCACCGCTACCATGAAGAAGTTGGACTAGAAGGTCTCTGAGGGCTTCCTCAGTTCTAGATCTCTGATCCTAAGGCAATCAGGTAACAATAATTCCTAAAATATTTCTCTCTGCTTCAAATGGTTGTAAATATTTCTAATTTACCTCAGAGATTTTACCCTAATTCAGAAAGTCTGATTCTATGTAGAATTATTTTTTAATGTTGTTCTAATGTTGTTGTAACTGAAATTTAATTTAGTTTGAATCACTCCAGATTCTAATTGTGCTCATAACAATTCTAGAGATACAAAATATTTTCTATGAAAAAATGGGGATTTGTTATAGAGTAAAGAGTGTTCAGGCAAATGTAAGCTTGAAGAGTATTTGAAAGATGATTTTTCCTCTCTTTTATCAACAATTCTTCTGTTAACAGTCACGTTTTGAAGCAAATTTAATGTGATTCAATGACTTTCCTTGTGATATTTGGAGCCCACAGTGATTGTGTCTGTTGGAGTGTTTTTGTGTGTACATGTAAGTATTGAAAAGAGAAAAGCTGACAATACTGGGAACACTTAAAAAACTCCTGAATTTAAATGACTTTGCATAGCTCTGCCTCATACAAATCCTGAAAGTCAAGACATCATTACCCTTGTGATGACATTGGTCCTCTTTGAGAATGAAGGACCACCATCAGCAGCAGCAGTGAAGATGAACTGTACCTACCTACTACGGCTCTGGGCAAAGTCACTTCATCCCTTAGAAATGATGTTCCCTCATACACACAGTGAACAGAAAGAATCTAAATTCTAACATTTGTTTAACTCAAATGTATTTTCATATGCTCTGGAATTCCGTGTTCTTAACTTGGTTTTAGTTATTAACCACATAAAAATGATCTGTGATTGGTTTAAAGCACTTGCCACAACAAGAAATCCAAAGGAGCCCAGAAACCACCTCTGCCTGGTGCCTAGACTACTTGCCTCTTTCTTCGGACCTACAAGTTAATCTGATTACAATAAATTATCTGATTTCAAACTGCTGGCTTGACCTTTGACTTTGCTCTCTACTTCAATATTTGTCCATATCCTGACTAAAAATGACCCGCTTATTTCCTGAATACCTGCTATTACCATGATACCAGCTTAAAGGCAAGGTGAGTAAACATTTTTTAAACAGATATATTAGATATAGATAGATGATAGGTGGATAAATAGATGTATTTCAAAACAATTGGTTTCCTTTGTAATCCTAGGTATTTAGTAAATGCATTTTAAAACATTATTCTGAGAAGAGGCTTTACCAGACTTCCAATAGCAATGCCAGATGCAAGAAAAGGGTAAAGAAGCTGAATATGATGACTTACTCCTATAATACTTACAAGAAGGGAATCTAAGGTCAGTGGATTTCTTGAGCTTCAGAGTTCTAAGCTGTAGTGGAATATGTCATTTGGATGTTCCAGTTAAATATTGTGGGTCCCCAGGAGTGGGGTGGTGATGGGTGAGGAACATTAGGTGTCTAAGGAGGAGAGAACTGGCCCAGATTGTAAACTGAGTAAATTAATTCCCCTTTGTAATGAAACTGAGTCCATGAATAACCCATGTATTGCCAGCCTAAGTGAATTAGAAGGGCCCAGTCTTTAAAAAAAAGAAAAAAAAGAAAAAGGTAAAGAACTACTTTGGCATATCACAAAGGAGATGCTCTTTGGGAAAGCCTCCCTTCCTCTGCTCTAACTCACTATCTACATAGCCACCAAAGTGATTTTTAAAGAGTATGTCTGATGATTTCACACACTGTCTGTCCACCCACCCCCCAAAACAAAAACAAACAAACAAATAAATAACAGAGCAAAAAATTTCAGGTTTTTCTATTGCCCCTAGGATCAAATATAAACTCCTCTATTTGACATTAAAATATCTTCACAATCTGGCCCCTTCCTACCTTTCAAATATCTTTACACATTATTCCCCTCTTCCACTGGGATCCAACCATATTCCATGTTCTACTTCATGTTCTGCAAACATGACTTTCCCTTTTTCATTTCCAAGCTTTTGCATGTCTGTCCCTTATGTTTTAATGCATTCATTCCTCAGCTGTGTTTTTAGGAATTTCTAATTTCCTTCAGGATTCAGATCAAGTACCACATTCTACTTGAAACCTTTCCTCCTCTCCCCTGATGATAGGAACTTTGTTCCTCAAACTATCTTGTGTTCATTATGCATGTGATAACGTGTTCACTTGCCCCTCACATTAGAATGTGCTATTTGAGAGCAGAAATTACTTATTTCTTTGGGTGTCCAGGTCTTATACAAGGACAAAAAATATATTTAAGATGATATGACACAAATACTAAAGTATCAATAAAACCAAAATCACAATCAATACATACACACAAAGCTAAACAAGACTTTTAAACAAGATTTTGCTGGTCTTGCTTGTTGACTTCTCATGTTTAAATGTTTTCCTTGGTTTCTATAACTAAAGTACTTACTGAAATAGTAAATAAATTGGAGAAAGAAAGAAGGTACTTTTTATCACTCTCAACAGAAAAAGACTTCTTGACCAAACGAGAGATAATCATGAAGTGAAAAAAATGGGCAGATAGCAAATACATCCAATTGGTTCTAGAAGGGAAAGATAATATGGGTGCGGGGAATCTTTGAGGAATTTTTTCCTGATAAAAACGACCAATAATCTTTATAGTCTTATATGCAAACGTGTGTATATGCATGGATATGTATACATATAGATATGTGTTGTGGTGTATGTTCTTATAAATGTGTGTATATAATGCTATACATTATATAGCTAGATATACACACCAACATGTTATAGACATGTGATGCATACATATGCACACATATGTAAAACAAGCTGCATATCTATATATATGTGAACAAAAAACTACTCCTCACTGGGTTCAAAGGATTTGAATAGGCAGGTCTCAAAAGAATAAATGAAAGATATCATGCTCCAAATCCCTGAAATCCCTAAAAGTTCAGAAGATGATTCAGACAAGCAATGCAATCTTAAACTTCTATACTTAAAATACCCATAAATAAAAATATCAAACTCTCTTTTTCTATTCTTCTTTATATATGTAAAACTTGTTTGTTGTTTGTCAAGTCTTTAATAAAATTATAATTTAATTTTTTAAAAATTGAACATATATATATTTGTCTTTGGTAGATATAGTCAAGGAACATCCACCATTTCTATCATGCCTTTTCCACTGTCGACCACCACATATAACTTTTGAAAAAAAAAGAACATTTTGACCACAGATATTCCCAGTTAATGGAAGGGTGTTACCACCAACATGAAAAGAGAATTGTTTGCCGCCAGATAGGAAATGACTAGATACTAGTAAGATTGTCATATAGTTGTATTGTCATAAGTTGTATAGAGTTAGCACTTCAACAGTTAGGGTAAAAATCAAAATCAGCATCAAATCAGAAGAAAAATACAAAAATGACAAGGCATTACATGCAATTACAATGGCTCCAATTGAATATATACTAATGGGCTACTGATACTGAAAATAGAGTTGGATAAAGGAAAAAGCTTTGGTTTCAATTATTAACCATGTTAAAAAGGATCTGTGATTTAATTGGTTTAAAGCACTTGCCACAACAAGAAATCCAAAGGAACCCAGAAACCACTTCTGCCTGGTGCCTAGACTACTTGCCCCTTTCCTCTGACCCACAAGTTAATCTGGTTACAGTAAATTACCTGATTTCAAACTGCTGGCTTGGTCTTTGGCTTTGCTCTCTACTTCAGTATTTGTCCATACTCTGATTAAAAACGAACCACTCATTTCCTGAATACCTGCTATCATCATGATACCAGCTTAAAGGTAAATTTATTCTGCTTCTCTATCTACCCCTACACTATTCTTTTAGTCCAAATTGGTTCCACATCTAGGCTTCACATTCACACTTCACATTATTGTCCAGATACTGGCACAACCTTCTTTAGATCAAATTGTTCAGACTTGACTGAACCTGCACGTAGCAGAAAAGAGTGAAAAAATTAAGGGTGAGGTGCAAAATCGAAAAGTATGACTAGAGTTGTAATGACCACATTCATCACCTCAACAAAAATAAATGTAGTGTAAACCCAGGCCTCTAAAGGCTGGGAGCTAAGTATGATCCTTTTAGTGGATCTTTTTAAAAAATATATAAGTGTTTTTGAAGGTGTTGAAGATAGGGTAATAAGAGATTCTTCAACACCTTCTCTTTATTAAAGTTTTATATAAGAAAAAATAAACATGGCTTCTAAGCAGGAATTAGATAAAACACTTTAAGTATAAAAGATCCAGTTCTACTATTAAGATACTATCAAACCAGAAAAACAAGATATAGAATGACTACAGGAATATCAATGAAAAGAACATTATAAGGAAACAGATCTCTGAATAATTGTAGTAAGTAACCTTCCTCTTAGACAACAGAAAATGAAAGAAATTTCCCTCCTTTAGGCAGAGGCAGGGAGCTGTGGAGCAATAGGTTGTCTCATATGCTGGTCATATCAATGTTTTTTTTTAATGTTTTTTGTTTGTTTCAGAGCAGAACTTTGTGTCTCTAGGTGGGGTTAAGGATGGGTAGGCAAGGACATAGAGGCTGAGTGTGTTCAGAAATGACTATGATACAGAAACAAAAGTTCACAACAATTTTTTTTAATATCATATATACTCTTTAGAGATAGCAACTAGACCTGTGATTTCATTGGTATAGGATACTCCAGATAGGGAAATTCCACCATTACAGGTAGGTATCTTCACTGCAAATTATAGTCTTAAAAAAGTTACCCAGAACACTGGAAGATTAAATAGCTCTCAATGACTATATGATATATATCTATATCTATATACACATATATATATAACTTATACATATATAATATATATAATACACATCTGTGTGTGTTTATGTATGTATATGTGTATATGTAAATGCAAATGTACTATTATGTATAATATATGCAATATCCTGCCTTCTGATGTACGCTATTTATGTGCAGATCCATACATATACATATATATAATATACACAAATACATGTCATAAAGAGAAAGGCAACGTGTTTTTACATCAATTATGTTGTATATGAGCATGTGTACATATGTAGCTTATATTATCATATGTACATGTATATAATTTTTCATATTGCAAATGAAAGAATTTCACAATAAAACTTTTTTTCAAAAATATTTAGCTGGCATTGGAGTGTTTCATTTCATCTTCAGCATTCCTGTCTTATTCTCTGAGATGATCTTCACATAAATCTTTTGGGGATATTATTGCATAACTTAATCGACTTTTCTTTTTGAATTTGCAGCCAATAATTCTCTTTTCATATTGATAGTAACACCTTTCCATTAATCAGGAATATTTGTGGTCAAAGTATTCTTTTTTCAAAAGTTATATGTGGGTGGTGAGGTTGGGAAAATATGACAGACATGATGGGTATTACTTGTCTGTGTCTACCGAGTAGGAAAAATGAAGGTTTGAGACAGAACAAACCAGTACACCCAGGTGTGGGAGACTATACAGACCAATGGTCCTCAACCTTCCTATTGCCACAGCCCTTTAATACTTGTATGTGGGTGTATCTGCATGTGAGCAGACCCACCTGGAGATAGATAAGGGAGCAGTGTCTTGGTTCCTAAAATCATCAGAAATACATGTTTTCCAATTGTCTTAGGCAACTCCTGTGACCCCTGAGAAAGGGTCGTTCAACCCCCAAAGGGGCCGTGACCCACAGATTGAGAACCACCATAACAGAAAACACACATATTCCCATCTCAGAAGGACAAGTCTGCAAAAAGAAGTATATGAGATCATATCAAAATGTGACATACGCCCCTCAGATGAATAAAAGCACTCTGACACCAACTAAATATGTTTGGAAAAATGTTTCATTGAGAAATTCTTTCATTTATGATGCAAAAAACCTCACACCTTTGGATCAATTTTAATAATCTTAAAACCATGCAACTGGACTAACTCTTGCTGTGACAAGAAATTACAAGATCCTTGGAACCATAACCTTAGGGAAAATAACCTATTCTAGTTAAAATTTCTTATCTCTCAAGATCTTACATATATTTTCAACATGATGAGCCAATCAGAATCGATTTTCAATGTCTTGACAAAAATGCTGTTTTAATAATTATAAGATGAGCATTGTTAATAACAGATTTTGAAAACTCTTTCCCCTGCTTTCCAGTCTATTCATAGCAAGCCAGCAAAAAAACACTTGAATAGTTTGGATTATACGATAGGATCTTAGAGTTAGAGGTAAAAAGGACCATGGAGGTCATCCAGTAGATCCCCCTTCATTTTAGAAATGAAGAAATGGAGTTAAACTATAACAGCAATAACAGGTTAAGTGACTTGTTTAGGGTCCCAACAGTCCCAAGAAGCAGCAAATATCTTAATCAAAAATGCCAAGCCAGCATGGAGAAAAATCTCTCTTTTCTTAGAAATTCCTTCAGTTAGAATTGAGCAAAAGGTCTGAAAGAGGAAATTGGACAGTTTTATGCAGTGAGAAATGCTGTCCTTTTCACCATGCAGATGTAAGTTATAGAATCCATGCTTTACCTCATTTTCTCCCTCCATCCTGAGGTTTCCTTTTCCTCTTATAATCTTAATGTACTGGCCTGTGTATAAAATGATTTTAAAAATAAAGGTGATGCTTTTCCAAGATTCTTCTTTTTTAATGCGTTCTTACAGCTGGGTATCTCTGAATCAAGCTAAAGCAGGCAGAGTGTGGAATGAGTTTTGAATTTGGAGACAGAGGACCTGAGTTCAATTTCTAATTAAGTTGCTCAATACCTCTGTGAGTTAGGGAAAGACATTTAATGACTATCTTTTGTTGTATCCTAGGTGATAGCTAAGCACAAATCCCAACATATAACAAGAGCTTAAAAACGCTTATTGACTCTCTCTCTATCTCTCTCTGTCTCTCTGTCTCTCTTCTCTCTCTCTCTCTCATACACACTCATACACACACGCACACACACGCACACACACACACACACACACACACACACACACACCCTTTCCCTGAGTCCCAATTTCTCTATTTGTAAAATGAGAGGGTTAGGTTGGATGGTCTCTAAATGTCTTTCGGGGCAGCAAGGTGGCAGAGTAAACAGAATGCCAGGTCTGAAGTCAGAGAAGACCTGAGTTCAAATTTTACCTCAGACACTTATTAGCTGTGTGACCCTGGCCAAGTTACTTAACCCTGTTTGCCTCAGTTTCATCATCTGTGAAAGGACCTGGAGAAGGAAATGGCAAACCTCTCCAGAATCTTTGCAAAGAATCCACCAAATGGAATTATGAAGAGTCACACCAGACTGAAAAAATAAGTTTCTTTGTAGATCAAAATCTGTGATTCTGTGATCAAAGATGTTCCAGATCTCTGTGTCTTGAATTCTCATCATCTCAAGTGGGGTATATAGTGGAAGCCTGGGACCTTAGGGATCATCTAGTTCTACCTTACGTTTTATGGATGAGGTAGGTAACTAAGGCTTAAAGGGTTGAGTAAGATGAGCAAGGTAGTAAACATCAGAGGAGGGATCTCAGCACTGGACTCTAGAGGTTTTGGACTAGGAACCAAGACATTTCTGTCTTTTTTTCTATCTTTGCTATTCGTCAGATAATGTAAACTTGGGTATAATCACTCAACCTGAGACAATGTAGAATAATGCAAATAACATTGACTTTGGACTCAGAAAATATGCTTTTGACTCCTTAGTAGCTAAATGATCTAAGGTGGGGGAGGGGAACTTATGGCCTTGAGGTCACATGTGGCCCTCTAGGTCCTCAAACGTGGCCCTCTGACTGAATCCAAACTTCATAGAACAAATAGCTGCAGGTTTGCCCACCCCCACCCCCACCCCCGATCTAGGGGGAAATTGAATTCCATAGGACAAGCCACTCGACCTCTTTGAGACCATGCCCTCATTTATAAAATAGTAATAACAATGCTTATGTTATTCACATTGTGGGGATGGTGGTATGAGAAAAACTCTTTGCACATAGTAATGATGCATGTACATATGAGATAATTAAAACCTTTTTGATCCCCACTTTCATTGTAAATTCATTAAATTAAGAGGTTACGTTAATAATTCTCCTGGGTTCATTAAAGTTCTAACTTTTTCTGATTCTATGAAATTGACCACAGATACAGGTTGACCTGTGTGTGATGAATAGGTATGTCACCATGGTTTGCCCAATTGAGCTGATGAGCCAAAAATTGTATTTAAAAAATCGGGATTAGTAGGAAGCTTTCTGGTTAGAAGTATGATGCTAATCCCTTAATATCCTTATGAGCATGGATAACAATAATTTCTCTTTTCTTTTCCAGACACAATACTTTAGTTCTGTGGAAGCATATTGTTTAGGACAGGTTCATAATTTCTCTTGCTCTACGATCCGCATCACTGACTCTTGTGGCCAGTCAATGAGGTAGAATTCCCAGAGCTAAAAGTAGGATTTTTTTTTCACTGAGAGCAAAAATAGTTGAATGGGTTTGAGGTGGAATCCATCAGCACAGAGAACAATCTGACCGTGGGTGCATTTGCACTGAAAGAAGAGGAGGTCTTGTCCTTAAATCTCATAAGAGTTGGAGAGGAAAATGGGCCCCATAATAGCAGTAAAGGGAGATGAGACTGTAGGGGTGGCAATTAGAAGGGGAGTATCATGGAAAAGCAGAGGACTAAAAGGCAAGGTGTGGGTATGGCAATAACTGTAGAAAAGATAAATGTCTCTCTCCACCCCCAGCATTACAGCACCCTGAGACAAAGTGCTATTTGCCTCATGCTAGTGATAGTTTGGGGAATTCATGACTACTACAAATCAGTGTCTCACTATTTATAGACATGACATGCTACTTTTCTGAGAGATGCTTATCTCCCTGAATTTTCCCATCATGGAATTTCACGCCATTTTTCATTCTTTATCAGACAGATAGGGGTAGCTCCCTAAAAACAATTTTAAATAAGGCAGTTCATGTCTTTAACATGAATGGACATGATTTCTAGAATTACTTCAACACAGAATCCTTCCATTGCAGTATCTTTCAAGGCATTAAAGAGAGCATGGATCTTAAAAATATCAAAGGATCTTTTCACATTTGCAATTGTTAGGTGGCACAATACTGTTTGAGAGACATGAAGCTTCAATAAGCAGGGGAATCTAATGAGTAAATTCAAAAGGTCCCTGAGCTACAATGGTGAGCACAAATAGAAAATAAATCTATATTGTATATAGCATAGCGGAGAGCAGCAACTGCCAACTAAAACCAGAAAGTTGAATATTTTTTTTAAAAAGAGTGATCTTTTTACATTTACCAAAACTTTAATCCACATAATCTGAGACTGCATAAATACATCAACATATTTTTTATTATGGTGTATCACAATGAATAGAGGGAGCCACGCTAAGTATTTGTTAATTTAAAAGAATGTATATTCCCAATTCTATTTCATAAATATAAAAAGCCAAGATCACTCTTTTAAGTAAATTTATTTTTATTACTCTATTTTTTTCATATGTTTCCTATGTCTTCAGTGCCCAGGATGCCCAGAAAAGCAAGGAATATAATAGATGATAAATGGCTAACAGAACAACTACTATAATACTAATTAACACAAAGTCTTAAATATATGTGTATATATGTGTGTATGAGAATATATGTATATACATACATATACATATACACATTTATTTTCATTTACAATCCCATTCATAAACCAAGATCTGAAAGACTCAAGTTGTGCCCTAAAGATAGAAGTTTCATGATTGCCAATATTATTCTGAAAATATTATGAATGGAATGTAAATCTTGGAATTCTTAACAGAAATTCTCAATCAGATCTTTACTTACTTGAGGTTTGGTGGATGATAAGTTCTTGAAGATTTAACAAATCCCTATTCAACAAATATATACACACATGCCATGTATGTATGTATATATTTACATACTGTATATGTATATATGCATAAACATATATGGAGAGAAAGAAAGAGAAAAGAGATATAGGAGGGGAAGAAAGAAAGCAAGGAGGAAGAGGAAGGGAGAGGGGGAGAGAGGAGAGGGGGAGATAGACAGACAAAGAGAAAGACAGACAGACAGAGAAAGAGAGAGAACAATGGCCCTAGAGCTTGCATTCCTCCTCCATAAAAAGATAAATCAATCTAATTTTAAAATATATTTATTTGTATTTAATTCAATCCCACACTTAGTAATAAACCACCATTTACATTGATAAATCAGTTCCCAAATATTATTTTTTCTCTACAACATCTTTCAAAGTATACCTCCCCTTCTAATCACTTACCCATCTACCACCCTTTTAGGTCCTTATCACCTCTTACCTATTCTGTACAGTAGCCTCCCAATAAGCCTCCTTATCTTAAGTCTTTCTGCTCTCCATCCTCCACACCATTAGCAAAAGAATTTTCTTGAGGCTCAGAAACTCTGAAGAAATACCAATAACTTCCCATCAATCACTTCCAAGATCAAATATGATGTCTCCTGTGATTTAAAACCCTTTAACAACCTGGTCCCTTCTTACCTGTCTAGTTTTCTTACATGTTAGTGCCCTGCATGCACATTAGAAACACAGTCACTCTGGCTGACTTGCCCTCCTCATGTATGAAGCTCCATCTTTCATATCCATGTTCCACATCCATGACTTTCCACTGGCTTTCTCCCTTGCCTGGAATGCTCTTTCTCCTCACTTCTGGTCTTAGGGTCCCTGACTGCTTTAATTCCCTATTTTAATTTCTACCATCTATAAAAAGTTTTTTCTCAGTTCATCCAACTACTAGAAACTCTCTGAGATTAATTTTCACTAGCTCTTTATGTATCCAATATATATACCTCTTTGTGCACATGTTGTCTCTCCCCATTAGAATATAAGCCTTTTGAGGACAGGAAGTTGGCCTCAAAAAACTCCATGAGCTTTTGTTGTTGTTGTTGTGGTTGCCTTTTCTTTAATTTTTTTTAAATGAACTTAACAAGATGCTTAGCACTTAAGGAATGCCCAAGAAATACACATTAATTATTTGATACAATACAAAATAAGAGTGTTAGAATTGTTCAAAGTGCATGTGAAGTCTAAAGAAGGAAAATTCATTAGCAGTTGAAACATTGACATTTAAGTTGATCCTTAAAGGAAGAGGAAGAGGAAAAGGAGAAGAAAGAGGGAGAAGAGGAAGAGGAGGAAGGAAAGAAGAAGAGAAGGAGGATAGTTGGTATATAGCATTTTAAAACTTCCAAAGGATTTCACACAAAATATCATACTTGATCTTCATTATAATCTTGTGACTTAGGTAGTACAGGTATTAATAACCTTATTATATATTCATAAGTAGAGAGTCCAAGACGTAAAGTGATTTTCCCATAGGAAGGAAATGGAAACCCATGTATTTCTCTTATTTAACCACAGCAATCCTTCATGATGGTTGAAAAACAAAAGTAGGAATATTCTATCTTCTCACCTTCAGATTTTATTTCCTCTCCTTTCCTCCTCAATCACTGCAAAATTCGAACATTCTCTCACAGTCTTGACTGAACACACACACACACACACACACACACACACACACACACACACAGTACCAAATTTTACCTTCAAAAAGTGGATATTTAGAACTATCAGTATGATCGTTTTGCTTTTTCCTTTGGTCTAAGGTTCCATAATTGTTGCCTGTTTTTACCCCAAGGATTGTTGTGAGAATCCATTGAGATAATATTTGTAAAGTGTTTAACAAAATGCCCCAGCACAGGGTAGGCCCTTAAAAAATATTGTCTGAGGAAGGGTTAAGCAGAAAGAAAAAAGCATCTATAAAGCATGTACTATGTGCCAGGCAGTGTGCTAAGTGTTTTCCTTTGTTTTTTAAACAAATGTTATCTGACAAAAACCTTGTGAGACAGTGTTATTATCATCCCCACATCAGAGCTGGGGAAACTGAGACAAACAGAAGTTGAGTGACTTGCCTACGGTTACAAAACTAGTCTGAATCTGAGGCTAGAGTTGGACTCAGGTCTTCCCAACTTCAGGACCAGCATTCTGGGCCACCTGCAGCATCTTAATTCCTTTCTTTTTCCTTCCTTCTCTCTTCCCTTCTTTCCCTCCCTCCTTCCTTCCTTCCTTCCTTCTTTCCTTCCTTCCTTCCTTCCTTTTTTATTTGAAGCTGGTGGATATAGATAACCACACATAGGTAGATAGATAGATAGATGATAGATGGACAGACGGACGGACGGACGGACAGACAGACAGACAGATAGACAGATAGATAGATGACCAAAACCTATTGAAAGAGTTTTTATTTTTTTTAATGAGAGCTAATGTCTATGTAAGCACAAAACATTTACCAAGTATAATAGTTAAAATCAGCACACTCAGGGGGCTCCATATCACACTTAGAACACAGGGTGGGAGGAGCAATGAGTTAAACAATATAGTTCAATCTAATTAAGCCATTTTTTCATCCCTGAAATCATTTTAATTTGCTACCATATAATTGACAGCCAAGAAGAGGAAAAAATATTATCAAGTCAGTGGCCCTATTAAAATTTACCCTGAATTGAAGTATAACTAGCAAGTGTGATTACATTATTATAGAAGAATGGGTTAGTTCAACTAAGAAAGTGATAAAGAGGGAAGACTAGTCAACATTGTCTTTCCCATGAATAAAATAAGATAGAATTTGGAAATTGTATGTCTAAGCGAATATTTCCATCAGAGAACTGACACAGGAGCTTCTCACCTAGAGAACAATGAACATAAATGTTAGACTTGGCATGTAATTAGTTGCAGCCACACTGAAAGACATCCCCCATCTCATGTCACAGCAGTTCTGTCTCTCCCCTATTACAAATTATCAGTAATTTTCTGCTTTCCATATGCCATGTATGCATAGCATTAAAAGATAATTATTAGGGCATTATCACAAAGGCATAATTTTGCTAGATTTTTTAATGTTGCACATTTTTTAACAATGAAAATGGTCACCATTACCAATTCAATTTTTTCATTTTTTTTCCTAAATAAAAATAACATAGTTCATTTTAAGAGAACAAAATACATTTTAGGAGTTTTATTTCTGAGTCAACACATCAGTGGAGGCAGTGATTCTCCAACTTATATATAGCCCCCCTCACCTCCACCTCCCCAAGCTTTCCAATATTCTGTGACTATACTATTACACATTACAGAATTTTTAGATAAATTAAACCAGAGCAAAATTTATAATTAGTGCTGAGTGGGTGTAGTGTTAAGAGCTAACAAAGCAAAGAGGAAAAGTAGAAATACTTTTTTTAAAAAAACATACAATTCAGGTAACTTCCAAAGCTGGTTCTCAGGTGATTTCTGAGACACTGGATTTGGTTAAAACATTATTTATTCTGAGAAATGGACACCATCTTCCTCATCATACAGAAGCCTCTCTTTACTAACTCCAATTTGAGAGAGATATTCTGACCCTTGTGTAAGTAGTTCTTTCAGGAAAATACTGTACATATGTTCAAAAAAGTATTTTGATAGTTTTAAAAATAGACTATGATGTTTGAAAGAAAAAAGATGACTCAAAGAAACCTCCTTAAGAGACAGACTGATCCATGCAGCCACCTGCCATTGTCTGGTAATCTTTCAGATGAGCAAAGGCATAAGCAAAGTTTGGTTTAAAAACTCAGGAAAAATACAGTGACCTTTTCATAGTTAAGGAGTATTTATAGAGCCCTTTAAGGTTCTCAAAGTGCTTTACAACTATTAACTCATTTTGTGTTCACAACCGCACTAGGAGGTAGGTGTTATTATTATCCCCATTTCACAGATGAGGAAACTGAAGCAAACAGAGGTTGAGATTTGTCTAGGTCTAGGATCAATTAGCTAGTAAGCATCTGAGGCAGGATTTGAACCCAGATCTTCCTGACTCCAGATCCAGTATTCTTTCTATCCGAAGTATCACCAGATTTCTCTGAAATTACAGCTATCCCTTCCCCATGGTGACTTTTTCCATTATGGTTTCAATATATGGTGAGTTGGCATAAGAAATTAAATGGGAATTTGGGGGGAGTTTTCCAGAAACCACAAACAACACATGAAGGACAAAAGATGACACAGAACCTATGATCAAATACTTAACCTAAATTTTACTATAAGGTACTATAAACACTCCATTTAAAAAAATCTGATTTCTCTAGTACAAAGGCAGAGTTATAAATTTTTACATGGATTTTATAGGTTGCAGGGACACTGCACTCCTAACACCTCTTTAATGGTATTGGTAATTTGAAGCTCTTCCCTACCCCTTAATAAGCCTAAGGGAATTTGAAGACCTTCCCTGCTTTGAAAATAAACTCTGCTCCATGAATGTAATCGCATGGAACCTGTGATAGGAGGAGTTTTGCTGAAGTGTGGAGCAGAGCCCACAGGAAGCCAGAGCTAGACTAGATGGTTGGGAAAAGAACATGCTTCCCTGGGAGATGGATAGGTTTGTGAGTAAATATTCGTCTTGTGTTGGTTTGTGGGAAGGCTTAAGGATGCTGTGACTCTCTGTGCTGTTGTGGCTCATTAACTTCTTTGCTACTATGGTGGAATCAGCTTACTTGTCTGGGGATTTGGTTTTCTAGTGTCTGAATAAATGTTTTGCTTCTGTCTTCTACGTGAAGAGTCTATTTTTTTATGAAGAGTTTCTTTATGAAGAGTCTATTTTGCAATCAAGCACTATGCAGGTATATTTATAGTGACCATGGGCACTGTAAATATTGCATTGGCATTATAACCCTCCACCCCCATGATATGGAAGGGATAACTGTAATTCTTTTAGACCAGTCCAGTAGATTAAGCCCTGGGTAAGATTGCAGTGAGACATTCATGAACCAAAAATGCAATAAAACAACTTTATTGATGACAAAATATATAAACGATCTAACTCCTATTGTTAAAATGAATACTTACTTGGATAAAATAAAATAATCTTACATTTAACACAGTAGCAGGCTGCTTTAGGTCAGAAAGGCTTGATCACAGGCCAATGAGAATTTCCCTAGAACCTCCAAAATTAAATTTCCATAGTCAGGACCAGGTTTTAATGTTCAAAAAAGTCAAGGAACATTGATGCCTGCTTAAAGGATGAGCCTAACCTACATAAAACAGGTGGCACTCCTCCCACATATATCATGCTCAGTTTTATAAGGCAAAAAATAATCACGGGAACTATTAAGGTGAGGTCAAGGATATGATTGTAAGTCTTTAATTTTATTTTATGGCAAAAAAAGTTTATTTATGTCTTATGAGATTGAAAATTATACTGGCAAAAAGAGATTGTATTTCCTTAAAATGTAAGAAGAAGTAAATCCCAAAATATTATTATCCTGAAGAAATGTATATTATTGGAGGTTCCCCCAAAATTGTTTTTATTTCTACCCCCCGCCAGCAGATTTCCTGAGGATAGAAATAATCCCACAGTTCTGCTGCAGGTGCTGAAGTTTCATATAGTAGGTGCGCAACAAATAAATATTTTCTTAATTTGTTATTGCTGTTAAACCTTATTAACTGCAAAAATATTCATAATGTTATGCTAGTGTCTGATAGATTTTTCATGCTCATCCTCAGTATCAAATATTTTCTCTATGGTCCTTTCCTGTATTCATATGCTTCTGTAATAAGTTGAACCTGAGTCAGGATGGCCCCCTGATAATTTAATTCCAACAAGGGAATGAAATGAGGCACTTATATATGATGTGACAGTTAATAAATGGAGGTTTATTTAACCATTGCCTAGATAGTCAATAAAGTTATAGTACTCAGCTCGGTTAAATGAGGGGCTTTCTCATCCCCAAATGGAGCTTCCTCTGGTCAGATACGGAAAGGTGTGGTATTTAGACTGGCTTTAGTATATCCACCAAGTTTGACTGGCCTCGATGCCACTTGCTATAGGGTTTTGATATTTTTGTTTTGTTTTGTTTTTTAGTGCCCTTAAATAAGTAGGAATCCACATCAATATGGCCTGAAGGCATCGGGAAACTGGAAAAACAATGAGTGTATTTTAGTTTTAGCCCCGTGGCCTGACATATTTTTGGGATAGCTTCCTTGGCTTTTAGCAGAACTACCCTCATCTTTGTGGGGGAAAAGGGCATTCCCAAACACACACATGCATACAAAGCTACATGGTACAATGGATAGAGTGCCTGGCCTGGAGTAAGGAAGACTCATATTTCTGAGTTCAAATCTGACCTTAGACACTTACTAGCTGTATGACCCTGGACAAGTTGCTTAGTCTGGTTTGTCTCAATTTCCTCATCTGTAAAATGAGCTAGAGAAGGTATTGGCCAGGAAAACTCCAAATGGGGTTACAAAAAGTCAGACATGACTGAAAAACAACAAAGATATTAACAATTAGATTTAAAGATTCTTTTACTTAATCCCTACAAACTCCATAGTTTGGATAATTGCTAGAAATCTGTTCTCAAATTATCAGCAGAGACAACTCATTGAAGTAAAGTTTGGTGAAAGCAAGGATATTTTTTGGCCAGTGTTTCCTAAATTTACACATAATCCTTTGAAGGGCTGGTTTTGAAGTTAAAGGACAGGGGAAAAACTATTGAAGTCCCAGTCCTGGGACCCACTCTAAACATGTGGGACGCATTGTCACCTTGCTTTTGTCTTGGGCTATTGTTTGGAAAACATCTAGTCTGAATTGCACAAGGTGACTGAAATAATACTTTAGTTAGAACCGGGTTAAGTGTGTGTGTGTGTGTGTGTGTGTGTGTGACAGGCAGACAGAGACAGAAACAGAGAGAGATACAGAAAGAGAGAGGAGACAGAGAGAGAGAAAGAGAGAGAGGAAGAAGAAGAAGAAGAAGAAGAAGAAGAAGAAGAAGAAGAAGAAGAAAAAGAAGAGGAGGAGGAGGAGGAAGAGGAAGAGAGAGAGAGAGAGAGAGAGAGAGAGAGAGAGAGAGAGAGAGAGATTGTTTCAGTTTTTACTTTAACTTAGGAAAATAATAGCATCCATGTGCCAAGATTTTTCTGAGAATCAAATGAGATTTGTGTGTACATACATGTATGTACATACATACATATACATATATGTACACATATATATTAGAAAGAGAGAAAAAGAGAGAGTTCTTAGTACATTGCCCAGCACATAGTAGGCACTACATAAATGTTCTATGTTCTATCCTCTTCCCCTCTTTACCTTTACTTCGTTTATAACACTATGCTTGAGCATCTCATTTTTTCTTTCCCCTCAACCCCCACTCTCCCTTTTTCTTCTCACACTTTTCTGCTTTTCTGGTACCTGAAATATCCTCTGACATTTATTGATTGCATGGCCCTGGACAAGCCACTAAACCTCTCACTGTCCCAAGAAACTCACTCAGTCTTCAAATTGAAGATCAGGCATTCTGCTCTGTTTGATAGAGAGTTCATGGACCATCAAGCTCCCTGCACTAACAAGTCTGGATCAAAAACAACCGTAAGACTCCCTAGATTGTTTCCACATCTAGAGGTCAGTGCTGAATATATATGGTTCATACTTAGAAGACTATATAAAGTTTCTTACATATCAGTGCCAAGACTAGTCTGGCACTTTAATGGTCTCACACAACTTTGATAGAAACTTCCCTGCCTCATAGAATGTCTTCCATTGCAGAAGCCACAGTTCCTGCTTTCAAAAGAAGAAAAATTATCTGTATAAACTCTGATGAGGTCTATTTATAACATTCATGTGTGCACGCACAGGAACACGAAAGAGAAAGAAAGAGAGAGAGAGAGAGAGAGAGAGAGAGAGAGAGAGAGAGAGAGAGAGAGAGATCTGTGTGAAGCCAATCAGTATATACAAGAGAGGAAATGTTACAGACAAAAGATGCCTTAGTATTTTTTTTCTGAGTCGAACAACAAAAATCACATATTATTTAACTGAGATAAAAACCAGACTATTAAGGGTAGAGGTCAGAGCTTTCCAGGATTTACAAAATGAACTTGAAGAGAAATAAAATCCATTTCTCTTTCCAAAATGTAAAAGCCAGAAGCAGTAACTATTTGAGTGGCAAAACTGATGGTAAATAGAGCAATAAATAAAATCTCTGTTTACCTAGCTCAATGTCCAGCCAAAGCTAAAAAAAAGACTAAAAGTTTCAGGTTTTAGATCAGTGTGACTATTCAAGTAAAATATAGTTATTGTTGGGGAAACAGAAACCTGCCTTGGGAGATTAGTGTTAATAGGCTGTTAATAATAACCAGGATGAACAAACCAAATTGTCTAATGGTTATATTAAACATGTAATTGAACTAAAATGATTATTTAGTGAGAGAAAAAGGGTTATAAAAAGTGGAGGAGGAGAGAGAAGCACACTATTAAACTTTCTTTAAGGTTACATTTTGTTTGTTCCACATCTTGGTGTAAATTATGATCTTGGTTTTTACATGTCATAGAGCATTTAGGTTTCACTGGCTGCTGAGGAAATTTGGAAAAGTCATCATCTCAGGGAAGCTAGGTGGTTCAGTGAATAGAGCATGGGCCCTGGAATCTGAAGGAACTGAGTTCAAATCTAGCCTCAGACATTTAACACTTACTGGCTGTGTGACCTTGGGCAAGTCACTTAACCCCAATTGTCCTACCTTCCCCATTCCAAAAAAAAGTCCTCTCCTTGCATATCATAGCAGAGGATTTACTGTGGACTTCCTTATAAAAATATCAAGTGTTGCTGCATCTACCTACTAAACTTTGAACTTCACATTACCACTAGTTTGCCCAGAAAATACTATGGCAGTTATATTAATTAACAATGTGTTGCAACAGTTGGTAGATTATAGAAGAAAATAACTGGGGTTTTACACGATCAATCTTAGAATGCCATGCAGCATGACAATGGATGATGTAATTTGTGAATGGTACCCAATAAAAGAGAATAGTTTAATAGAAATGTTAGGGCCCTCAGAAATGATCTAATTTACTCCCTTCATTTTCTAGATGAGGAAACTAAGCCCCAGAGAGATTAGGACACTTGTCAAGGTAGATTGTGAAAAATGAAGAAGAGAATGGAGTTATTTGTGAATATCGAAGTGCATTCTGTTAATCTGGAGTTCCTTATTATAACTTGTTTTTCTAATTATACAACTAAAATGAACATAAGAACAGAGAACTCCAGAATCTGAGTTGGAATGGACTTGTAATCAAACACATGCCTGAACAAAAACTTCCTTGAAAATAACCCAGTATTTATTCAACCTTTTCTTGAAGACTTGCAGGGAAGGTCAACCTGCTACCTCCTAAGATATTCTTTATTACTTTGAAATACCTTGGAGTTGATAGCAAGTTGTTTTCTTCTTTTCTGGTATTAAACTTAATTTGCCTCTGAAATTCTACCCATTGTTTGCCCTTTGGGGCTAAGCAGGAAAAGTTTTATTTATTTATTTGTTTTATTTATTTCAGGTAACAACCCTTCAAATAATTGAAGAGAGTTAAAATGTTCTTATTTTTTCTCTATAGACTAAAATCCTCAATTTCTTCAACTAATCATTAAATAGTACATGTTCCATTATTTAATATAATTTATTTCCCCCAATTACATGTTAAATTTTTTTTAACATTTTTTAATGTTTAAGCTACACATTCTATCCCTCCCTTCCTCCTCTTCCCCCTCTTCCCCTCCACGAGACAGTAAGCAATAAGTTGTAAGCTATACATAGCATGTGTCTATTGATGAAAGTACAGTTGTTTTTTAGTTGCTAATATTTCTTTCAGCCTCCCCACCCACCAAAAAACCCTGTTACTTATTTAAAAAAACCATAATACATCAACAAATTATAATATTTGGTGCACAAATATGGTGCTTGTTTTGAACCGCAGGACTGAGACAGACTATATCGTATTATTATTATTGGACTGGATTTGTGTTTTCATTGATGGAGGAGACTTCCAATGAAAGCTTCCAAAAAACAACCTACTTTATAGATAAGGATCAGCAACTGTGTTACAATTTTTAGTCTTAGAGTTTTGCCTGGGACCAGTGAGAGGTTATGAGAGCTAACTAATGTAATAGTCAGTTTGTATCAGAAGTGATTTTTAAACTCAGGTCTTTTAAACTCTGAAATCAGGTCTCTATCCATTTCCATCTTGCTGCCTCTCAGATACGTTTTAGAAATTCAAGTCTATTTCTTCAGAGGTTTTGAAGTTTCAAGAGAAATATGTTTTATATTTTGAGGATTTTTCCACCAATTTTGGGAAAGTCTTAAGTTAATTTTATCAAGACATAACCACTTATGTTTGCATTCTTTCTATTTTTCCTAAAGTGTGAGTCTGAACATTTCACCCTCCTACTCAAAAAATAAGGTTCAAAAATAAAATGCTTAGTTTGGCATTCAGAGCCCTTTGTGACCTGGCCCCAATTCTCTTCCCAGTCTTTTTACACATCACAATCCCTTCTCTAATATATGCTTCTATCCAGTGACACTGGCCTTCTCAAAGTTCCTACCAACAAGATACTCCATCTTCTGTTTGGGGGCATTTTCATTAGCTGTCCCCCGTGCCTGAAATATTCTTCCTCAACTCTGTTTGTTGGCTTCCTTGCTTTCTTCCTAGTCTCAGATAAAATTCTCCATGTAACATGAAGCCTTTCCTGATCTCCTCTCATCCTAGTACCTTTCTTCCACTGATTATGTCTAAATATCCTTGTACATAGCTTGATCATACAATAATTGCTTACATGTTTTCCCCTCCATTAGCCTATGAGCTTCTTGAGAGCAGGTAATGTCTTTTGCTTTTTTTTAATCCTCTAAACTTAGCAGTGTCTGACATGTGGTAGCCACTTCAGAAATGCTTACTGACCAGATAACTAACTGTTTTTCTGCACATTAGAAAGTGTTTGATAGAGCCTGTCGCAAAAGTCTTAGTGTAAATTTGGCGCTAAGACTTTAGGGGCACCTTATGTCCATTCCCTCATTTAATCCTCAAAACAGCTCTGAGAGTTAGGCAGAGAAAACAAATACCATTTCTTATGCTTTAGAAACTAGGGTGTTTAGGTTTGGAAAGGTTAAATCACTAGACCAAAATCATATAAGGTAGTGAGCAACAGAAATAGAATCATAGATTGGAGGCTGGAGGAGATCTTATAGAGGCCATCCATATGTGTTGTCTTTCTTGCTGGAAATATGAATGCCTGAAATGTGGGAACTGTCTTTCCCATTTTTATTCACACTACTTAGCACGGTGCTCTCTCTATGTGTAGGAAGTGTTCAATAAATGCCTTTTCCCATTCATTCATTTATTCAATCATCTTGTCTAATACCTTCATTCTATAGAAGAGGAAACTGAGGCTCAGAGAGGTTAAGTGATTTACCCAAGGTCAAATAACTGAGCAAGCAGGTAACATGGTGGATAAAGTATCAAGCCTAGAGTCAAGACTATTCTTCTTCTTGAGTTCACATCTTGCCTCAGACATTTACTAGATGTGTGGCCCTGGGTAAGTCATTTAAGCCTGTTGGACTCAGTTTTCTCATCTATAAAATGACCTGGAAAAGGACATGGCAAATCACTCCAGCATCTTTGCCAAGGAAAGCCCTAAATGGGGTCACAAAGAGTCGCACGTTGCTGGAAAAGTAGCTAAACAGCAAACAATGTGTAAATAGCGGAATTATAATTAAAATCCAACTCATTTTCCTTAGAATGAGAGAATAATATAATGTAAAGAGTCCTGAAAATGGAGTGGGGGAATCTAGGTTCAAATTCTGGAGCTTTCATTTATTAACCTGGCTCAGCCTGGGATAATGATTTTGCCTCTCTGATTTTGTCTCTGTTTCCTTAATTACAACTGAAGTGGTCAGACTAAATGACCTCTACGGTCCTTTCCAACTCTAGATCTTAGGAGACAAATGAGAACTCCTCATGCCATACCCCGTCTCCATGCCACATAAAAAGTCATGTTTTATTCAATTCCATTCATACCATTAAGATGGAGCATCTATCCTATTTTTGCAATTTTCCTACAAAAAACAAAACATTTAGCTGATATTTGATGGGGAATAAGGGGAAGAAAGGGGCAGCTAGGTGGTACATGGATAGAGTGTTGAATCTGAAGTCAGGAAGACCTGAATTGAAATATGGCTTTGGATACTACTAGCTACGTGACCCTAGGCAAGTCACTTAACCCTGTTTGCCTCAATTTCCTCATCTATAAAATAAGCTGGAGAAGGAAATGACAAACCACTCTAGTGTCTCTCACAAGAAAACCCCAAATGGAGTCACAAAGAGTCAAACATGACAGACATAACTAGGCAACAAGGGGAAGAAAAATGATTCTACATGCCGATGCTATCCCCTGAAAATAAGAAGCTAAAGTTAGAGTTATACAAAGTCAAAAGCATTCTCATGTTGCC
The DNA here is from genome assembly GCA_028646575.1 of Pseudocheirus occidentalis. Lineage (NCBI taxonomy): Eukaryota > Metazoa > Chordata > Mammalia > Diprotodontia > Pseudocheiridae > Pseudocheirus > Pseudocheirus occidentalis. Next base: position 236,735,284 of record CM053593.1, on the reverse strand, counting down.
TTTTCATTTTAATTTAAATCCAATCTGAATTTTTTCCCCAATCACCACTGCTGCCTCAAAGAGTCAATTATTTCAAATTATCAAATATAATTATTGTGTAGCCCACAGAAGAAGAATTATATTTTAAAACAATCATTGCATGGGAACATATATTGCTGAGCAAACACCAGATGAATAGGAAAACACCTCGTTACAGTCTGCTTAAAGAAATCCCAACACAGACCACGTCACAGTTCTCTACACTTTATTCCCAGGAGTCGCCCACAAAGCACAGAACAGAAAGTGATGCTCTCATTATTCCTGATGCACAAGTTGTCTGGAGGCTGCTCTGTCCGGGGCTGCAGGATGTAGTCGGAAACTCTTGATTAGCAAAGGATGCTCTTTCACTGGCCAAACTATTGCTCACTCATTACAGCAAAGTTTGAGTTCCCTATGCTTTCATATTTTAGTGTTTAAAAAGTTTGGGAGATCTAATTTCTGGGTAATTTAATAATTTTATCAATTAGGTCAGTATGTTTATTAATAAAAGGATGGTCACTTGGTCACGTCTCTCAGACCTAAGACCATTTATGGTGGTGGACTCACGGTTTATATACTCTTGGAAGAGCAGCTCTTCCTGAGGGTGGCAATCAATTCTGATTGATCAATTAATGATAAATGAATATTACAATGAGAGACTGAATTATATTCCAATGAGGGTCTTCGGGTACATGACTTGCATCACCCAAATGTCAGTCAAGGAAAGTTTTCAATTTCCATATCACCTGACAAAGAGAGAATCCGCATTTTCCCAGACCTGTCTGAGCAAACACAATGAGCAGGAATGCACCCATTAACACAAACTTAGAGCTTCTTGTACTGTCTTTGACTGGATCTCAGTCATCATGACTGCGTATGTCTTTAAGAAAGATTTCCCACATTGGTTGATTTTGGGATGAGGAATGAGAAAAGGAGAAAAACCTTGGCTCTAATGCAATAATTAAGTTGCTAATAAAAGAGAGAAATAACAATTTCTCACAATATCACTAAATCTTAGAATCTTCAGCCCACTTCCACAACCAACTCAAATGCCACCACATTCATGAAGACTTTCATAAGCCACTGAACCCCCCCAGATATTAGTGCCTCATCCCCAGATGATTTTGTACTTACATGGTATATATTTTGGATTTATGTATATATTTACATGTTTCCCCAAATAATATGTAAGCTGTTCGGGGACAAGGTTACATTTTATTTCTGCCTTTGTATTGCTAGCCCTTGGCACATAATCATAAAATCCTAGATTCTGAGTTTGAGGGGGACCTTAGAGTCCACCTAGTTCAACCTACTCATTTTATACATGATAAAACTGAAGCCCACAGAAGCAGCATGATTTAACCAGTGTTACATAGGAAGAAAATAATGAGCAAGAATTCAAATCCAGACCCCCTGATTCCAAATCCAGCCCTGCTTTTTAGGTATACCATTTCCCTTTCCAGAAAAGACAGCCTGGATTTTGATCCTGACTTACAACTTACTACCAATTTTTACTACCTTGATTTGCCTATTACTACCAGTACTTAATGAATATTTATTTATTGATACTAAATTATTAATTCATTGTATTATAAATACTAAAATACTACTTTTTTCCACTGAAATTTAGCTCCCTTAGCTTCCCACCTCCCCACCAATCACTTTTTTCCAACTGTGGAGTTCTACGTGTACTTATTAATTTGTTTGTGGGTTGGTAGTGGAAAGGGAGAAATCATGACTTTGTTTTTGAAGAAAGTTTAGTAGGAATTTTCTTCTTCAAATTCCCCATCATATAGTTTTACTGAGTGAGTATTATCATCAAGGAAATTCATTTGGCAAATATTTGTGGAGGGCATAACATGTGCGTGGTGCTATGGGTGATACAAATATGGTTAAGACAAAGGCCCCTCAGAGAGGCTACAGTTTAGCAAGGAGGAATGCAAAGCATTCAAATTTTTAGAGCATGAAGCGGGAGTGCCATTAAAGAAATACTAACACATGGCTATGAAGATTCAGAAGAGTCAAAGGACTTCTACTATGGTTGATCATTAAGGAAAAGTTTCATGGAAGAGATGGAACAATTGGAAGTGACATGGTCTAAGTGGAAGAGGGGTGGGCCAGAGTCAATTCAAAGCTTGCAATGCAATGCCCCCCCATGTCCCTAGCTAAATTTTTAATGAAAGAATATAAACCTTAGAAATCAGCATTTGCCACAAATCAAGGTTTGATTTATTGCCATGTTGATTGTCTAGATTTAAGAAAGTGTTAATAATAAAGACAGATTAAACAAATAATTTTTCCCCTCTTCCTCCTTCCCTGCCACCCTCCTACCCCAGGCTGGTTGTTAAACATACTAAAACACCCCCCTATTGCTTTATAGACAATGCTTAAATTCAGTAGAAATGTAGCTAAAAGCTCATAATAAGAATAATAGGCATTTCATAGTAATTTAAGCTTTAAAAAGTTATTTACACCCATCATCTTACTTGAGCCTTATAACACCCTTGACTGAAACTCATAGAACTCAGATCTGAGTCCCAGTTCTGCCACTACCAACCACTTTGAGCCCCAGAAAGTCATTTAAACTTGCTGAGATTGTGCTGAGGAAGTGCTCTGTAAGCCTTAAAGTGCTGAAGAGAAAAAAGTGTATATAGTAGAATGTAAGCCCTTTGAGAACAAGGACTGTTTCCATAATTTTTTCTATTCTTTTCATTCCAAGTGCTTAAAATAGTGCTAGGGGATTTTTGTTGTTGTTGTTGCTATTGTTCAATTGTTTCAGATGCGTCCAACTCTTTGTGGTCCCATTTGGGATTTTCTTGGTAATGATACTGGAGTGGTTTGCCATGTCCTTCTCCAGTTCATTTTATAGATGAGGTAACTGAGGCAAATGAAGTTAAGTGACTTGCCCAGGGTCACACAGCTAATAAATGTCTGAAGCCAGATTTAAACTCAGGAATATGAGTTTTCCTGACTCCAGGCCCTGTACTCTATCCATTGCACCACTTAGCTGCCCTCTTAATCAATGCTTAATCAATGAATTTGGTCAAAAGTGTATATAAATTTGTATTCTTAATTGTGAATAGTGATGAAAGACAGAGATGTTAACAGATAGGTGTGTAGAGGGGGTGAGTGTGAAGGGGAGGAGAGGGACAGAGTGATGATAAATAGGCTGAGTTTTCCATTATACATATCAGATGTTGAACAAGTTCCCAGGAGAAGGGTAACTTATCTGTGTACCTCCTACTCTTGGAGTCCAAGAATAGGCTATCAGCACCAAATGTTTGACATATTAGCTTCAATGCTGAAGACAGCTTTTTTCCCTTTCCCTTTTAGGTGATTCTGACAAAATGAGAGCATGATTGAATAGCCTTGAAATATTTAAGGTGGTAGTGGTTCAACCTAAAGAAAGCCAGTAAGGCAAAAATGGTAAGGATCTTGCCTCCCTGGGGCCACCTCAAATGTTGTCTCCAAACACCACTGATCATTCCTATGGTTGGCTGCCTGCTCATCTTATCTTTGTTCCTTCCTGTCTTTCTCCATCCAACTGTTCTTATAACGACAAATTGAATTCCTATGCCTCAGAACATCAAAAGCATGAGGATTTCATTTCTCATTGACAGATCACCAACGTGTTTTTAGAAGACCCAACTGTTTCTGTACACTCCCTTCCTTCACCCTCCCCACCCCATCCCCTGCAAATGCCATGGAATTCTGACTGGCATTTCCTACTCACAATGCCACCTGCTCACAACACTCCTACCCACTCTCTGTTACCATCCTCCTGTCACCCCAGCCCTGTTCCAAAAGTGAATACCATGTGCTTGGAGTCTGGCTTCCATCCCCAACATTTAAGTAAAATTATTTTCTAAGGGTACCTAGTGACCTTCTAATTATTAAACTCATTGTTTTATGAGTCAATCCTCACCTTCCTTCACTTTCGAGAAGCAACTGACATTGTCTTCCTTGACTGCTTCGTCTTCTTTTTATTTCTGTGACGATGGGCAATTATGGTTTTCTTACTTCTGTAACTGCTCCTACATGTCCCATTTTTTCCTTTTCCTGTTTTCTAAATATAGCCAACACCACATGACTCATGCACCCATCTCTTCACTTCCTACACTACAGTCTCTCCCCTGTAGATACCATCATTTCCTGAGGTTGCAATGATTATCTCTACATGGATGACCCTCATCTCTAGCCCCAACATTTCTCCAGTACCTTATACTTCCAACTATGTGCTGGATGGACATCTCTATCAGGATGTCCCAGTATGTTTTGAACTAGATGAGGGCTTCTTAAACTTTTTCCATTCAAGACTCCTTTTCCCTTTTTGGCAGCAGTCATTGGTGTCATATGGCCTGATGGCATGTACAATGCAAAGCACACATGGTCTGTATTTACAACCAAGGTGGCAATGAAATTGCACTATGCGACATGGACAAGCACTGTCAGAAACACCTCGGATTCATCATATGTTTGGTTTTTAGTTAATTTTGGTCGTTGTGCCTTCAGAAATTATATGGACCTGTGACCCTGTAGCACCAATGCAATATGCACAGTGACAACTACAACTGTAACTATGCTGGCATAGGTCTTGATCAAAAAATATAACAGACTCTCCCTATAGAAGATGGAAGCAAAACATTAATTCAGAAACCAGATGCAGCAGAGAGCTACACCATCCTTTAGTTTTCCCCACAAACCAACACTCACAATCCTAGCTATCTCCGTGGGTGTGTTCTCTCTTCCCTCCAACCCTAACTGCTCTGATTTCCAGCTTCCTGTGGGCTCTGCTCCACCCTTCAGCAAACTCCTCCCATCATAGGCTCCATGTGGTTACATTCAACCTAGTAGGGGACAATGAAGATCTTCAAAACACCAAAGTTCTTCAAATTCCCGTCAGTCTATAAAGGAGCAGGGAAGATCTTCATATTCCCATTACAATTACAGACTCACAGTTTAAGAAGTACTGAACTGGGTGACCACTTGGATATTTTCCAATTTTCCAATTTTCTTCTTTGATGATTTAATATTTCAAAGTCTCAGTTTTTTCATCTCTTAAATGGGGGAGTCAGACTAGAAGATCTCTAAGGGTTTAAATGTTATAAAACTCACTCTAGATCTGGAATTCACACATTAGAAGTACCCTCCACCCATGCAGCATCCAAGTCTGAATGAATGATTCCTCCCAGAACCTCCACTTCAGGAAGGTGCCCAAGTCAGCCATGTCTTCATTCATTTTTCTCTAGGTTGAACTCTGTGCTTTTTCTTCTTTAAACATGTCCTTCTCACACCCTTTTCAGTTTTATTTTTTTGTGTTGTTTTTACCTATCAGAATCAAAATCCCTTGAGGGCAAAAACTGTATTTCTACTTGTATTTTTATTCCCAGTAGTTGGTACCATGCCTGACACATAGTAAATGTTAATAAATGCTAACTGAAAGATCCTTTGATCCTTTGGTTAAAATTAAATTTAAAAATATCACCTCCCCTCCCCCCCGTCCTTCTTCTATAATTTCCTTATTTCTGGCACAACCATTTATTCAATCACACAGGATGGAAACCAAAGAATCACACTGCTGCCTCACGTCCAACAATTTACAGAATTCTGTTCATTCTACCTCTGAGATAAGTCATCTGTTCCCTCATCATTCCTATTACCCTTACCCTAATTCAAATCCCTATTCCTCTTTCTAAGACAATTGAAATTACCTCCTATCTGAGACATTTCCTCATATCCCTCCAGGCTGCACTCATTTTGGATTTCCTTGACTTCTCTTCCATGCCTCTCATAAACTCACAATGGGAAAATCTCACCATTGCAAGATTCAGTTATCCTTGTTACTTTCACCTCATCAGTACCCTCTGACCCTCTGAATAGAAGGTAGAGTCATAAGCTCCTCCATTTATTTGACTACTCCATTAGTACTTATTTGGTATTTCTTTGGTATCTCCACCATGCCCACATGCCTGGTACCTCCTTGTTTCATCCATCTAACTTCCTTTTAAATGCACATTGTCTTCCTTCAGAGAAATGATTTTCATTTTTGTATTTCATATTTGTTTCGCCTGAACTTAGAACAGTGATGGGCACATGGTAGGTGATTATTAAATATTTATCAACTACCTAGTAACCCTGCCATCAAACTCTCCATTTTGGAATCCATATTTAACACAACTACCAGTATACAGACATAATGATGTAACTTTCCTACTCAAAAACCTCCAATGGCTACTCATTACCTACAGAATTAAATATCAACTGCCTAGTCTGTCATATAGTAACTTCCACAATCTTAGCTGTATTAATGTCTTTTACAACTTTATTCTACATAATGCCTTAGTAAAACTGGATTGCTATCTGTTTCCTAAGTTTATTCTACTCTCTCTGGCTTCCATGCTTTTCTATCTTCTCTGGAATGGATTTCCTGAACCTGTTCATATCCTTCTCTTTCTTTGGGGATCAGTTCAGGTACATCTTTTCCATGGAGCCTTCCTAGATTCCTCAAAAAGAGATCTCATGACTCCCTGCCTCCCACATTAAGTTTTTCTTGTTCTTCTATAGTTAATCAAATTCTAACTTGTATTATAATTATTTCTTTGCAAGACTCATTACTTCCTCCCTTCTCTCATTCACTAGAGTATAAACTACTTGAAGGAAAGTAATAACATGATATTTTATATTACCAACATTTAGCACAATACATGGCATAAAGTAGGCCTTCTAGGAAATGTGTGTATGTATATGTATATGTATGTGTATATGTATATATGTAAACATGTATGTGTGTATGTGTGTGTATATGTATGTGTGTATATATGTAAATATGTATTTGTGTGTGTATATATGTGTGCATGTGTATATGTGTACACACACACACACACACACGTGCTTTTCCCCTCAACACACCTCCAATTGAAGTTGTCCTCTCCTGTCTAATAATGCCACCTTGATTTTTTTGTTGTTGTTGCACTTCTTTGTGCTAAACATTTTGACATACTTTATGTCATACAGCAAATAAATGGTAAGCACAGGACCAGAACTCAGGTTTTCTAATTCCTAGCCTAGCATTCTTTCTGCTACACTTGTTACTTAATTAACATGAAGCTAAGTATAGCTGAATATACTACTGCAGAGTCATGCTGGTGGAGTCAGGAAGACCTGAGTTCAGATCCAGCCTCATTCATTTACTATCTGTGAGACCCTGGGAAAGTCATTTTAACCCTGTTTGCCTCTATTTCCTCATCTGTAAAATGAGCTAGAGAAGGAAATGGCAACCCTCTTTAGTATCTCTGCCAAGAAAGCCCCAAAAGATGTCACGAAGAGTTGGCCATGACTGAATGCTTCTTCTATTATCTCTCAGTGCTCATTGTCCCATACATATCTGCATATCAACATCCTAGGGTAATTTACATTGCCATAGGCCAATGTCGTATGCCTTTCTTAGTATCTGGTGACTAGTTTATGGTACATCAGACATATTAGTGAGAAATCTTGGAGTTAATGAAAAGGATTACTTCCTCCTATTCCCTTATTTTCTCTATTCTCTGCCCTCATATCCTTCCAGGGATGTGTCTAAGGTTTGTTGATTTCACTTAATAGATATGGTTTGGGTCATTTTTCCTTCAGAACAACTATGCTTGACTGCAAGTACCCCTCATGGCACAATGACAGCGAATGCAGGTGAATATTAGTTGAAGTGGGATCCTAATTCTTTTCAGTACTGAAGATGAGCTCTGCCCAAGTTAAGCTCCACCCTGTTCTCTACAAGTTCTATAACTGTCCCTTGGTCTCTGTCTCTTCCCAAGGTCAATGTCCTAGTTCTAGTCATCAGGTTTCCTTACCACCACCAGTTGTCTCTGAAAATGAAATTGCTGCTAATGATTTTGTATTACTTGGGAGTGGTTCAGGTTAAAAAGAAAATATTAATATTAATGAAAGCCTTGAGAGTATGTTTTTTTTCAGTCCCCTTGGAGAGCTCCATTGTCAATAACCTTAAGAAATACTTATCTCATATATTATATGTGAACTTTCAGACCTATATAGTCCATCCAACAAGTTGTTGTTTTAGTAGACTTGGAGCTAAAGATACCAAACCATTTAAGAGTTCCTCAAATAGATATGGTTCTAGGCAGTCAATCAATCATTCAAACACCAAATATGTATTCACTACCTACTATGTAATCAGCCACTCTGCTAGACATTGAGGATATAAAAACAAAATACTAAACAGTCCCTGCCATCAAGGCACTTACAATATTTGAATAAAATATTCATAAAGACCTATTATTTTATCGATTCAGGTTCCCAATGTTGATGCAGAAAGCAACCCATCAAGGTCTGCCTATCCTGTATCTTTCTTATTCATGTCTTCCATATTCACAACAAAGTGTCCACCCAACTTGCTGGGGTTTTTTCCTTGTTTTCTCCTGACATCCTGAGGATACCAGGAGAAGCACTCTGGTCATTCACCTGTTATCCCTCATTCTCATCATGTTACTAGTTCATTTTTCTGCCATATATTTCCTTCATAAGATATTTCACTCCTGTTATTCTTCAGAGTTTCTCCATAGTTATAGGTTGCAGTCTGTTCATACCTATCATATATCTTTCCATTGACATCTATGATGTTTAGCTTTAGCTTTGCAGAGGTAGTGGTGTTAAATGCCTCTCTGTCATTCAGCAGTAGTAAGTGTTTGCGTTGAAAAAAAAATGAGCACTTACTTTTATGAAAAGTTTAGAGTCCGTAAAAGTGCTTTACAATTCCGAGGAAGCAATCCAACTGGGCTCTTCTCCATTTCAACTCTGGGGCCAGTTTATTGTCCATATATACCATCTTTCCTAAGTATACATACTGTTGGGCAAACTTTTCGTGTGTACATTCAAATACATATCAAAATCTGACATTTGTTATCCACTTGGTCTTTGTTGTGTAGATAGAAAGGCCAATTCCTTTGAGTGATTACAAATGTCTTCTAGGGGTCTTTGAAATGTCTTGGGGTTTCATAGAATCAGTACAATGCCATCTACAAACAGACTCAACTAAGGAACCTTACAATCCATACACAATCATTCCTTGACCTAGACTTTGCACTATATCATATCCCTTCACAGTGGTGAATATACTTGATAAGTCAATATCTCTCAGTTTCATGCCTTGCTTAATATTTATTTTTAGATGGATTCTGCCTAGGGTTATTTCTATTGTTGCATAGAAGCAGTCCTGAATGACCTTGATATAATAGGAGACAATTTGTTATAAAAGATACTGTAAAATGCCATTTTGCCCTGAGATCATAATCAAGGGAACAAGTATTTGTCTGGCACCTATTTGCTACACATTGTGCTGAGTATTTTATAAATATTACCTCTTTCTGTCCTCAAAACAACCTTGCAAGGTAGGTGCTGTTATTATTCCTATTTTACAGATGAGGTAACTGAGGAAAGCAGAAGCTAAGTGACTAGCTTAAAATGACACACCTAGGAAGTACTTGAGGCTGTGGTTTGAATTAAGGTCTTCCTGACTCCAGACCCAGCACTCCATCCCCTGTGCTGCCTAATAAAACCATAACACAATGGGATCTTATGGCCTTTAAATCTATAAGCCAATTACGAGATGGTCAAGATGTGATCCATTTTTGCATATTGCTTTTGAAAGTCTGTCTTTTTCTTTTGTTCTTCAGTCTTTTTTCAGTTGTGTCCAACTCTTTGTAACCCCATTTAGGGTTTTCTTGGTAAAGATTTCGGATTGGTTTTATCATTTCTGTCTCCATCTCATTTTACAAATGAGGAAATTGAAGCAAACAGGGTTAAGTGACTTGCCCAGGGTCACACAGCTAGTAAGTGTCTGAGGCCAGCTCTGAACCCAAGAAGATGAGTCTTTTTCACTCTAAGTCCAGCACACTATACACTGTGCACCTGGTTGCCCTTTCACCCTAATAGATGTCCTCAATTCATAATTAGATGATCTTCATAAAGATTTTGTAAGAGCTGGCTTATAAATCAGAATTTATAGACATTCTCTTAGTTACCTATTTAAAGTCTTAAGATCCCCTATGCCTTTCATATCTTCCCCTCCTTTCAATAACTTTATTATCTTTAGCACAGATCTCTATATTCATGCCAGCCAAATAAATCCTACTATTTTACCTGTTTTTGTTATCTTGAGTTTGTTTGTTTCTATCTCCTCTACGAGCCCCTCACTGACTGTGACGTTATGGTCCAGGAGTGGTAGTTTCATCATCCATGACAGGAAAAAAAAATTGAAATATTTATCATAAATCTTTCTTTTGTTTGCAGTTATCTTCCCATTTTCAGCCAATCAGTTGTCAAGAATTTAGGGGCTTAGTATGTGCCAATCTCTGTGATAATTACTGAGAATGAAGAAAAAGATAAAATTAGCCTCTGTTTTCAAGGAATTCACATTCTAATGACAGAGGCACCATATGAACAATTAGCTCCATACATGTTACATACAGAATGGATGAAAAGTCAAAGGGAAGGCACTAACAGTTGGGGAGGGGAGGTAGAAGAATGGGAGGAAAGATTTTTATTAAACTCCTGGTATGTGCCTGACATTATGCTAAGTGCTTTAAAAATATTATTTTATTTGATCCTCACAACAACTTTATGAATTAGATAATATTATTATCCCCATTACACAATTGTGGAAATTAACTCAAATAGAGGTTAAGCAATTGCCCAAGGTCACAGAGCAAGCGTTTGAGCCTTGATCTGAAGTTATGTTTCTTTATTCCAGTCACAGTACTCTATCCACTGCACCATCTGTTAAGATATAGGAACAGGAATGGAGGAGTCACTAGCAGTAATGGGGGGATAGGGGAGAATGGCTTCCTAAAGAAAGTGGAATTTGAGCACAATCTTTAAGGAAGGCAGATAAGCTAAGGGGCAGAGTTAAGAGGACAGAGCATTCCGGCTGTAGGAACACCAAGTTCAAAGACATGGAATTAGGAGATGGAGTGTCATATTGGAGGAAGAAAAAATAAGGCAGTGTGGCTAGATCATGCAGGTGAGCAAATTATAAGAAAAATGAAAAGATAAGAGACCAGAGTCTGAAGAAATTGTTTATTAGAGAAGACACCAAGTTTTGTCGAGGAAGGGTATGACATTACTTGTACTTTAGGAAAATCACTTTAGCAACTGATGGGAAGATAGGGAGTGGGTGAACTTGAGGCAGGAAGACTAATTAGAAATATATTATACTAGTCTAGGTGAAAGATAATGAGGGCATCTACTTGGAAGGTAGTTGAGTGAGTGGAGAGAAGGGGGAATTCATACAAGAGATGTATGAATTTAAAGGTCGACATGGTAAGACTGAACAATGGACTGGATGTGTGTGGTCAGTGAGAATAAGGAATCACGAATGATACAAGGATTGTGAACCTGAGTGACTTGAAAACTTGAGTGCTCATGACAATAAATAAGGAAGATCAGGACAGAAGGGTTTTGGGGAAAAGATAACAAGTTCTACCTGACCAACAGGCATTTGGTATTGCAAGACTGAAATTCAGAAGAGATTAGGTCTAGATGTATAGATCTAAAAATCTGTCTTCAATGGGACGTGGATGAATAAAACTGACATATGTCCCAAGAAGATTTCCTCAGAGAGTTTTTAATGAAAATTTTCTAGAAAGACATATCGAATCTATTGCATATTTTGTTCTGATGATTTCACACTCAGTATATAATCAAAAATCTTTGTAAAAAGACTGGCGACTGTTTTGAGGGGGATGAGTGCCACTCTGGCTTGAAATAAGTAGCATGGCTCTCCTTTTTTTTCCTCCCCCTTAGTTTTTTTTTGCTTTTTTTTGGAGGGCAGTTGGGGTTAAGTGACTTGCCCAAGGTCACACAGCTAGTTTTTGTGTTAAGTGTCTGAGGCCGGATTTGAACTCAGGTCCTCCTGACTCCAGGACCAGTGCTCTATTCACTGCACCACCTAGCCACCTCTCTCCCCCTTAGTTTTATTGAGTTAAATATAATCAATTTCCCTTGTGGCTATTTGGGACTTTAACACAGCAGCAACCAAATTTGGAATAATGTCAAAAATTTCTATGGTTATAAATCTTTCATTGGAATTGTCAAAACTGTAGTGGAAAGCAACTTTTTTCTTCCTTTCCTGTGGATGAATAATTGAACCTCTTAGGAACCATCACTGGAGGAATCTGAATACTGAAAATGACTGTTTTTGAATCTTTGTAAAGATTTCAAAGTCTAAAAAAACTAAGTGGTAACTTTCTACTATGGACCTATCTTTTTAATGACTTAAAAAAAAAAAGGAAAGAACAAATTGGGTAGAATCCCAAATGTAATGTCTTTCTGGGAAGAAAGAGAGAAGAAACTTTGCTGACTGAAAGAACAAATTGAATCCACTGAGATTTTTCCTAATTATTAAAGTCATGATATTTTAAATGGAAATTCACCTCTATCTCTCCTATAGGGAATTTTGAAAGTATTTACTGAAATATTTGAAAGTATTTAAGAAAAGCTTGGTGTTAGAGCCCTATAGTCAGTGCCCTGACTATAGGTATCTGATGTATCAATCTAGATTTTTGGTTAACTAACTCACCCAAGAGTCTCAGAGTTGAAAGGCAAATTGGAGGTCATCTTAGAAGCCAAGACATACCTGAATAGGAGTTCCTACTGAAACCTTAAAAAGAAGTCACTTAGTTTTTTCCTTGTATATCTTCAGGAATTGGGAAGTCCCTATTTTGACAGATATACCATTCTACTTTGGGATAAATTTGTTTGTTAGAGGGTGTTAAAACTTTTTTTTTTCCATACAAGAAGCATTCCTACTGCTTCCATCCATTCCTTCTAGGTCTGTCTTCTCCAGCCAAGCATAACCAAACTAAATCCCTCTTCCATGAGACAACCCTTCAAAATATGTGGAGACAAGTATCACATTCCCCTAATTCTTTTCTTCTCCAGAACAAGCATGAGTCACCCCAACTGACTAATCACCTGGCATGTACTAAAAGCCTATCCACATTAAAAGGAGCAATAACAGTTTGTCTTCAAACACTTGAACTCATGTCTTCTGACTCAAAATTTGTCACTAAAAAAAAAAGTACTAATAATATACACAGGAATAGCGATTGGACTCATGAATTCATTAATATAATGAGAAATACAAGGGCTCCCTATTACCTCTAGGATTATATAAAAAATCCTAAATTCAGACCCTTCTCACCTTGCCAGACCTCATACCCCTGACTCTTCAGCATGCTCCACCATCCAGTGACACTGACCTCTTTGCTGTTCCTCACACAAGATAGATTTCATCTCATAATTCTGTTTATTTTCACTGGTTATCCCCTATGCCTTGATCTCCCTACTTCCTTATCTCCATCTCTTGCCTTCCCTGGCTTCCTTTAAGTATCAGTTAAAATTCCATCTTATACAAGAAAGCTTTTTTTAGATTCCTGCCCCCCCCAAACACAGGAATGCCTTTCCTCTGAGATTACTTCCAATTTATCCTGTATATATCTTGTTTGTACATAGCTGTTTACATATTTTCCTCTCTTTTATACAAGGGATCCCGAAAGTCTTAGTGGGGTTTTAAGCATTAATCATTTTAAATTTTGTGTGCTTAAATGCACTAAGACTTTTGGGACATGCTGTATTTTGAGTTCTTTGAGGACTGCAGTGTTTTTGCCTGTTTGTGTCCCCAGCTCTAGCACATCTCCAGTACATAGTAGCAACTTATAAAATTGTTGTTGTGTTGCCAATGCATGTTGCCATTTTCTTGCAATTCATAGTCTTGGAGAGCTTCATAGAACACTGAGCTGTAGTCAGAGAGAAGATCTGAAACCTTTCAACCTTTGAAACCTTTCTGCTTCCGAGGTCTATTCCCCACCCACTATTCCACATAGCCCTTATTTCAAACTTTTATGCTAATACATCAAGGGCCTATTTGTTCATTAGTGAGAAAACTGTCTCCACCAATAGTCTAAATTATAATTTTGTTGAGTTATTTGAGACTCAGAGGGATTAAACAACTTATCCATGGTCACATAACCAGTAATTTTATGGATGAGAATTTTGATCTTCCTGACTCAAAGACCAAGACCTTATCCTTTATGTTTCACTGTCTTTATTCTTAACATACACTTGATGAATAGGTAAGTCAATGAATTTAAATTATTAGGAGTCCAAAAAGTTTTAGGTCTTGCCACAGATGAAGTTTTCCAAAGCAAAAATGTGCCTTTAAGTTTTGCCCTCTCTCTTACCAACCATTACCTTCAAAAGCTGGCCCACTGTGCTTTAGATATTCCCTTAAACTTAACTGCTTTATGGGTTTCTCTTCCAAAATTGGCATGTTTCTTTTTTATCCCTCTCTCCTCCCTTCTTCCTCCCCCCACCAGGTTTTAGTTCATATTAATCCAAGGATATCTTAATTTTTAAGTACTTTCCTATATTACCAAAAGACATGTAGTAACAAAAGTAGTGGGCATAATGATCAGGGAGAAGTAGTCTCAATTTCTACTTAGGTCACATTTCCTCTGAAAAAAATCATGGGCAAGTCAATTAACTTGTTCAAGGCTCAACTTACTTTTTTGTAAATTGGAGAATATATTAAATACCTCACTGCATGCACACACACACACACACACACACACACACTCCAGTGGCAGAAATAACACATCATCATTTAGAATCACTGATAATTTCTGTCATTTAATGGTCAGTCCCTAATAAAGACGAAAAAACAAAAACAGCTCAATAAGTGTCAGCGTGCAAAGAGATTTACCCAGGAGCTCCTGGCCGAATTATGGTTAAATTATTTCGTAATTTTTCAGTATATACAGGATATTAGGGAATAATATTTTTCTACCATGGATTCAAATCAGAAGTGCCTTAGTCTTTCTAGTAGTTCTTTTAGTGAAAAGCTGCAAACTTTACTATGGGCTTACTACCATTGCAGTTTATTGTCTGTTATAAAATTTAAGTTTCTGATGAGAATAATCAGAGGTAATATGAAGGTTCCTTGGAAAAAAAATCCTGAAACAGAAGTTATAGACATGCCAGTCTTGAAATGGGGTGTGCTATATTGACTTCACACACTAACTTTGATTCTAACACAAGGATTCTGAAAACTCCCCAACATTATTGAAGAAATATAGTTATTCCACAGCAAAGCTAAAGATAAAATCTATGTGAGAGGCTCAATTTCTTTTTAAACGTTCATTACTATTTGTGCTTCTTTTTCTCACAATAGATCAGCAAGAGCAGGGAAGAATTTGAGCTAAAACCATTTCTTCTGATCTGTGATCTATTTCCATGAAAGCAAGCCTGGAATTGGCAGCCAGCAGGGGAGACAGTAAAAAGAATCCTAAATTTTGTCTTTCGCTGTTAGCTATATACCACAACTGTGTTTAAAGAGATTATATAGACTCTTGGACTCAAAGATTTTATGAAGTCAATACTGCTTTTGCTTCTGCAGGATAAAAAAAAAGAAACTAAAATCCTCAAGTCTTGAGTAAAAAAAAAATACAAAATTCTTTTCAACGTTTCCCTTTAAAAATGTCACCGGGAAATAATTTCATAGATCACATTTAATTTTATAAAATGCTATTTAAAACTCATAATGTTTTGCAATTATAGTAGGACTTCCCAAGTATCTGGGATTTTTATCACAACACAAAAATGTAACAAAATCAAATGCATAATATATATATATATAATTATCTTTCTTAATATACTTCTACACTTAAAAGTGCATAGAACTTACTGGACATGAAGTAAAGACTGAATCAGGAATGGAAACATCTTTACTTATACTTTCTCAATAACACTGGCAGCTAGGTAGGTCAGTAAAAACTGTTAGATTTTTCTGTTAAGAAGACCTGAGTTCAAATTCAGCCTCGGAAATTTACCTTTGTCACCTGGCAAAAAATTTAATTTCTATCTGCCTCCTTTTCCTCTGTAAATGGAGATAATAGCAGCACCCACCTCTCAGAGTCTTAGTGAGAGCAAAATGAGATTTACACATGGAAAGGACTTCACACACCTTTTGTAAATAGTACCTATTTTTATAGTTACTGTGGTTTATTAATCTTAAACAGTCATTATAGTCCTGATAAATTCATTTAGGTAATGCTTTATATACATTGTGTCATTTGAGCCTTACAACAATTCCCTTGGGTCAATGAGCGTTTTTTAAGTCAATTTATTTATTTTTAGTTTTCAACATTCACTTCCATAAGTTTTAAATTTTATCCCTCTTCTCCTCCCCACTCCCCAAGGTGGCATGCAAACTCATATAGGTTCTACATATACATTCCTATTAAATACATTTTCACATTAGTCATATTGTATAGAAGAATTAGAATGAATGTGAGAAACCATGAGAAAGAAAAAAAAAGAAAAGTCTTCACTTTGCATTCAGACTGCATAGTTCTTTCTCTGGGTGTGGATGTCATTTTCCATCATGAAGCCTTCAGAATTGTTTTAGGTCCTTGCATTGCTGAGACGGCTAAGTCTATCAAAGTCAGTCATCACACACTGTGGCTGTTACTATGTACAAAGTTCTCCTAGTTCTGCTCACTCCACTCAGCATCAGTTCATATAAATCTTTCCAGGTCTTTCTGAAGTCTGCCTGTTCATCATTTCTTATAGCACAATAGCATTTCATTGCATTCATATGCCACAACTTGTCCAGCCATTCACCAATTGATGGACATCTTCTCAGTTTCCAGTTCTTAGACACCATAAAAAGAGCTGCTATACATATTTTTGTATATCAAGGAGAATTTTTAAAGCACCAATTATGTGCCAGGTACTGTGATGAACTCTGAATATACGAAGAAAGCCAAAAGGCAGTCCCTACTCTCAAGGTGCTCAAAGTCTAACGGGGGAAATGAGGGGAGAAATACGTACGAATGATGTATACAGGAAAAAGTCTAGATAATTGCAGAGGGAAGACAGTAGCATTAAGAGGAATCATGAAAAGCCTTTTGCAGAAGGTAGGATTTTGCCTGGTACTTAAAGGGAACCAGGGAAGTTAAAGAGATGCAAATGAGCAGGGAGAGCATTCTAGGTATTGGAGTGTGGAATAACAAGGGGGCCCAGCATCTGGACTGCTGAGCAAGCCAGGGGGAGTGAGGTATAAAGAGACTGGAAAGGTAGGAAGGAGCCAGGTAATGGAAGGCTTTGAGGACAAACAGGGGATCTTTTTAGTTGATCCTTGAGGCCTTAAGGAGTCACCTGAGGTGATTGAATGGGGGAGGTGAGGGAATATGGTCAGACTTGGGCTATTAGAAGATCAGTTTGACAGCTAATTGAAAGATAGACTGGGGGTGACTAGGTGGAGAAGTGAATAGAGCACCAGCCCTGGAGTCAGGAGGACCTAAGTTCAAATCCAGCCTCAGACACTTAACACAAAACTAGTAGTGTGACCTTGGGCAAGTCACTTAACCCTAATTGCCCTACCTTCCCCCCTCCAAAAAGTAAAAATAAAATAAAATAAAAAGAAGGATAGACTGGAGTTACAGAAGACTTGAGAGAGGTAAACCAATCAGTAGGCTGTAGTAATAGTACAGGTGTGAAGTGATGACAGCCCAACCTTCAGTGGTGATAGTGCTCGGAGGAGAGAAAGGGATACATACAAAAGATGTTACAAAGAGAGAAATGACAGGACTTGGAAATATATTGGATATGAAGTGGGGGAGAAAGGGTGAAGAACTGAGGATAACACTGAACTTGGGAACCTGGGAGCTTGGGAGGATTCTGGTATTTTGTGACTTATATGCTAGATATATGATTCCTATTTTATAGGTAAAGAAATTGATTTAATCAATAAGCACTCATTAATCACTTTTTAAATGAGAGTACTGTGCTAAGTACTAGAGATACAAAGAGAAACCTAAAACATGCCAGGTTTACTGTTTCAATAGGGAAGCCATTATGTAAATAGGAACTTGCCATAATAAATACTGAGTATATGGAGGGTAGCTGGAGAGGGGAAAGTACTGGGCTCAAGGCCATATGTGACCCTCTAGGTCCTTTAGTGTGGCTTTTGGCATATGATTCAGTCACTTGAGAATATAAAGGGCCACATATGGCCTTGAGGCCATAGGTTCCCCACCCCCAAATGCAACTCAGGAAGAATGAGGCAGGCCTTTGCAGAAAGTGGTGCTTAAACTTCATCCTGAAGAAAGGTAGGGATTTTAAGAGGCAGAGATAAGTAGAGAGAGAATTCTAGGTATGGAGGACAGATAGTGAAATGGCAAAGAAACCAGAGATGAAGCATCAAGTTGGGGGCAGGATTGGTTCCAATCTCTTTCTGTCTCTATTCAAATGACATTTAAATGGTTGCCATAAGGGCTGCAACACTATCACTGATTCTGGTTATAATCAGGCTTTTTGAATTACAAGTATGAAGAAACAATGACTAGAAGCTATAGGATAAATAGGAAATATTTAAAAGAGGGAATTAAGAGGATTTAGGAAGGCAAAGATGTCAGTAATCCCAGCAGGGGAGGGAAAGTGATCTAGGAATGGGGGACAGCCAGAGAGAATACCCAATGCTAAGAGATGGAGTGTTGTGCTTATGGAGCATCCAGAAGGCCAATGTCACTGGATCAAAGAATACCTGTTGGAGGGTTAGGTGTAATATGACTGGAAAGGTAGAAGGGGGTTAGATTATGAAGAGCTTTGAATGACAAGCAGAGGTTTATATATTTAATTCTGGAGGCAATAGGAAGTCACTGGAGTTTATTAAGTGGAGATGGGAGGGGGAAGGGGGGAAACATTCCTTTTCTCAGTATAATGAAAACTTATTAAGAGCTCATTGAAGAGAAGGTATTCTAGAAACGAGCATTAACCTGTCATTCAAAGCCCTCATTTATCTACTTCTCCAACATTATTTCACACTTCACTCCTGATTCTCCCTTCTCAATATTTCATCTGTCTCAGATTGATCTTTCTAAAGCACTTATCACATTTAACTTTAATTACCATTAGCTGTGTACTGGCTATGAGACCTTGGGCAAATCATGAAACTTTTTAATTTTCTGGCAACACTAATATAATAAGGTAGAGAAAAAGTGTCAATCTGCATTGGTAGAGACAGCTTACTAGATTGCAAGTTGCTTGACGAAAAGAGATCAAGTCATCTTCAGGTTAGAATCTCTAGCACCTAGAGATTCACACAGTGAATTTTAGCAGCTAGATGCTCAACAATTTTGTTGTTGTTGTTGAAGAATATAGATGAATGGAAAATGACAAATGCTGGAGGGGATGTGGACAAACTGGAGCATTAATACATTATTGGTGTGTGAACTGACCCAACCATTTTGGAGAGCAATTTGGAATTATGCCTAAAGAATTTATAAAACTGTGTATATACCCTTTGACCTAGTGATACCACTATTAGGTCTGTTTCCTAAGGTGATTGGGAAAAAATGAAAGAACCTATATGTTCTAAAATATTTATAGCAACTTTCTTTGTTATGGCAAATAACTGGAAATTGAGAA
This sequence comes from Pseudocheirus occidentalis, assembly GCA_028646575.1. Taxonomy (NCBI): domain Eukaryota; kingdom Metazoa; phylum Chordata; class Mammalia; order Diprotodontia; family Pseudocheiridae; genus Pseudocheirus; species Pseudocheirus occidentalis. Next base: position 236,715,769 of record CM053593.1, on the reverse strand, counting down.
GATGCCCATCAATTGGAGAACAGCTAAACAAGTTGTGGTATATGATTGTGATGGTATACTGCTGTACTTTAAGAAATGATAGCAGGTTGATTTTAGAAAAAAACATGGAAAGACCGACACGAAATAATGAAAAGTGAAGTGAGAAGAACCAAGAGAACATGGTATACAGTAACAACAGTACCATTCAAAGAATAATTTTGAAAAGCTAAGCCATTCTGAAGGCTATAAATACTCAATTCAACCATAAAAGGCTCAGGAAGGAAAATGCCACCTACCCCCATAGAAAGAACTGATACATAGAAGTTCACATAGTATGGTTTTAATGGAATACTAATAAAACTGCTCCCAACCCCAATATTCTAACTTATTCATGGGTCCACTGAACAGTAGGCATGTCCTGATGTAACCACATAATCTGGCTTTAACCACACCACAGGCCCCTAGACTCAATATGGCCACTGCCGCTAGCTAGTCACTGCCCCCAGATCCAATTCACATATTGAACAAGTGTGTTCTTGTACTCAACCACAATCACATCATCCATTTAGCCCAAGACAGGGCCATATACCTAACTATCCATCTTGATCAGATACAACCACAACAGCTAGTCAATCAGAGGGCAGCACCACCTGGATGTTTTAATGAGGCAGACAAAAGTGCTGGACTCAGATGAAGCAAGCAAGATGCAGGATGTAGCCAGCCAGAAAACTGATCAAAGAAGACTATGCATTGAGGTCCCCACCATCCACTTACCTGTGTGCTTTCACAAAGTACCTCCAATTCCAGAACAACTCTTCACTTCCCCTCTCCTGTTCTGTTTGCTTATCTGTATGATAAGGCACCACCAGCCTCCCTGATATCCCAGGCATTTTGGAGCTATGTTTGTTTCTCCCATTCTCTTGTTCCTTTTCCCTCTGTTCCATAAAATTGTATTAAACCAGACACCTAACACCATGGCCTTTGCCTCCTATGGGAAACAAGGGCCACTCTCCTCCCTTAGGGCAGCAAGGCCTGCGTCCTATACTCTGCCTCTCCCACATGGGATAGGGCCCGCTTGGGTGCATCACCCCAATAAATGCCTTTCTTTAACTTGGACACTGTCCAAGGGAATTATTTCAGGACAATAGGACCCACATGTCAATTCCTCATCATTTCAGGTGGCACCTCAGTATTCTTGGGGAGCACCCTGAACGCCTCATTTCAAACACTGAACCATAGAAGGGACCCCTCCCCATTACTTAATTCCTTAACAAGTCCCTCCTACCTTTTTAATATCATAAATTAAGTTGTGTAATCAGCATTGTTACACTATAAATTTGCCTGTGGTGTTGTACTAAGTTGCTAGTTCCTCTTGGAACCAATCTCAGTAAATACCTATACTTGGATTAGAGGTGGTCTGACTGAATTCTTTGAGATGGTACCACCACAACACACCATGAAACCGTAACAGTTCTACATACACTTATAAATCTGCATCAAATGGTAGTCTTCTTTAGTTCAGGGTGGGGAGGTAGAGTGGGAGACACTTTAGAACTTAAGATGTAACAAAAAAGAAATAAGATTAAATTTTAAAAATAAGAAGAAAGAATATAAGTGAATAATTAAGTATAACTTATTATGAAAGGGAGAAAAATGTTTATGGATCAAGTGAAATAAAGGTAGAGTAAAAAAAGGTAGAGTAAAATAAAATAGAGTAAAAACTGAACTTTTTAATCTTTTTTTTTTTTTTTTTTACTTTATGGAGCCTTTCCAACATGGATTGACCTAAGACAAAGTTGCATATTCAATCCAGTTTAGGTTCTACTTTCTTTCTCCTCACTTTCTTCTCAATCTTTGCCCTCATTCACACCTAACTAATTGGAGTTTCCTTTTTAAATGCTGCTCTGTTCCAGTGAAATCCCAGATGTAGACCCTAGTCCTGTCCTTCACCTTATTTGTGTACTTGATTTCTCTGTCTAACTAAAGAGGAAACTGCCTGAGGGCAAGGAATGTAGTCACCTTTCATCTCTAGGACTCAGCATAGTGGATTGTAAAAGGAGGTACACAATAATTTTCTGCCAGAAGAATGAAATAATAATTAAATAAGTTAAAGAATGGGGAAAATTTGGGGAATCAGGTGAAATAAAATCATAGTAAAATGACATAAATTATTTTTTAAAGCAGAATATTCACACACAGAAATAGGCCTGGCCTAAGGGAAAATCATGAACTAAATTCAGGTTTTCCTTTACTACCCCTTGACTCTGAGGCTTCAGATTGCTATTGCCATGCCTCAGGTAAGTCTGTTCACAAAGTATTCTGGACCTTTCCCTAACAACTCTCCCATATAGACTATAACTTGCTCAGCGTCTCATTTCTCCTCGGGGAATGTAAATGTTCTAAACTTGATAATGGGTTTCCTCTTCCAAATGATGTAATGCCTTAACTCCATCAAAATCCATATTATTTTTAGAAATTCCATAAGGATTAAATTCAATGACAGAATCAGATTCAGTGATAAAACAGGCCAGGCAGACCTTTTGGTGTCTTCGGATGCCCGCTGCATTGACAGCTGCCTGCTCTGCTTATGAAGGGGGCTTGCCCTGCTTAGAACCAAGCAATTATAGAATGTTTAGCCTCCTGTCCTGAAGGCTACACAGAAGGCTATTTTTTCTCCCCTTACAACTACAGAGATCTGTTCTCTTTGATTACGTTCTTTCAAATCCACCCAAGTCACCACGATTATGATTGAAATGAATGTACAAAGAAGAGAAACCCAGGTGGCAAAATCCATCTGCCAGGATAGCTGAGTTAAAAGACCCCCTTACCCTTCAGCTATGTCTTTTTAGACTTCCTCTGGAAATACCAATAAACTATTTTTATATAAAATCTTCACGAGAATTGTTCAGACATTTTTCTGTCGTGTCTAACTCTTTGTGACCCCAATTGGGGTTTTCTTGGCAAAGACACTGGAGTGATTTGCCATTTCCTTCTCCAACTCATTTTACAGATGAGGAAACTGGGGCAAGTACCTTGCTCAGTGTCACACAGCTAGTAAGCATATGAAGGCAGATTTGAACTCAGGTCCCTGACTCCAGACCAGGTACTCTATCCACTATGCCTCCTAGCCTCAATATTATTTTTTATAGTCTATAACATTATGATGCTCTTTATTGAGACATTTTTTACAAGTAACTATCAACATCCTAACTATAAAATTAGTTGTTCAGATGTTTATGTTAATACCATTATTGCATAGGAATGAATTAAAAAGCATTTGTTAAACATTAGTATATGCCAAGCACTGTGCTAAGCACTAAGAATGAATAAAACAAAGCAGAAAAGCAACAGTCCCTACTTTCAAGCAGCTCTAATATGAGATAATACATATAAGAGGTTTCATCTTCTAGTCACATGGAAAGGCATTGTTGTCCTTAGGGTAATTTCAGCTAGGTGGATGGTAATACATCTTCCTTAGTGAAATTTCCACTGATAAGATCACATGGCTATCTGATGTTGATCCAGTTGACAGTCTGAGAACTTTCTTTTCTGGATGTTCAATAGCTGTCCTGAATGAGAAAGAGACAGCTAAAGCTTTTTTTTTTTTCCCCCAAAGGAGCTGCCAGATTATGTCTCTACAAGAGTTGTTCCCCTGGTCCATGACTGCTGGGACCAGACTGGCTGATTATATTGTACTCAATATCAGTCTTTGTTCCACTCATCCTACCATTAAAAATCAACTCTGTTCTTTTAGAATATTCCTAAATACTCTCTATTTTATTTTTATTTTATACTTGCAGTACAGTATTATTCTTCTCCATGAGAAATCTTGACACATCCGGAGGAGGGGGGAAAGAGGGTTTAGGGATACAGAGGTAAGGGCAAGGCACTGATATGAATAAACAAGTATCATTTCTGCAGCTTGCTGCAGATGCAAGAGTGTACACGTCATGACAAGAACTTCTGAGGCTCATTAGAGGTCCTAGTACATCATTTGGCTGTTTTAGATTCTAGATGCATTTCTGACAAAATATATTAACCCAATAGCAAAGGGAAGGGACTCAAGGGAAATGTACTGAACAAAGGATTATATGTTTAGAAAAGTAAATACTTATTTTTTTATGTTTTATTGTATTTGAATTTATCTTGATAAACACTTCAAAATTACATTTTTTTCTTTTTAACATTCATTTAATTTTTTTATTTCTGAATTCTCTTCCTCCTTCCCTTACCCATTGAGAAGGTGAGCAATATGATATCAACTATAGGGGGCAAGAGTTGATGGAGCACTGACCTGAGTTCAAATCCTGCCTCAGACACTTACTAGCTGTGTGACCCTAGGCAAGTCACTTAACCAAGACTGGTGTGTGTGTGTGTGTGTGCGTATGTGTGTAATCATGTAAAACACATTTCTACATTAGCTTAATGTATGTTTAGGAAAAAATAACACAGGTTTACAGATCTATAACTGAAAGGAACATAAAGTTCATCTAATCTAGCATCCACATTTTATAGATGAGGAAACTGAGGCCCATAGATATTCAGTAATTTGACCCAAATCACACAAGTCATAAATTTAATACTGAGTTTCAGACTCAGGGCCAGTAACTCCAACTTCTACACTCCATGCTCAAAAATTTTTCTAATATACTGTGAAGAATTTTAAACCCTAAAATATTTGAGAAGCTTGTTGTTTTTAACATATGTAAATTGAAGGGAAAGAACAGAAATACATTTGCTATAGATTGTCTAGTTTGGAGAGGAATTGGCAGAAGAGCCTGTTGACTCATTGCCCATGTGATGATGGAGAAGCTGAGAAAGGAAGCATTTAATTTTCCATCATGCTGAAAATGGTATTGATTTAGGACAAGACTGTCAAACATTACTTAGCTTCCATTGTTGGGTTATCTGGCAGATTGTAGATTCCCAAATTATATGTATGCATAAAATTCTAAGTCACAAAATATATTTTCATCTTGATAGGCAGGGAATTGTGCACTGTTAACCAGGGCGGGGAGGGGGAGGGAAGAAAGTAGTCTTTTCACAGTTAGACTGTTAAGTAATTGCATAGACTTTTTAGGTCAACAGGTTTCATCATTAGAGTATGGGAAAAATCATTCTACTGTTTACAGCACAACAACATTTTCCAACTATTTGTATGCTAGTTGACTGCCTTATTAGAAACATTGAGAGAAACAGTATGGTGCAAGGGATTAGGCACTGCCAAGGGCCCAAAAGGTACAATAGCTGCAGGGAAATACCATGCCTGGAATAATTCACTCAATGCAACCCATGGGTGAAATAAAATACTATACATATCCCTAGCATCAACTGTGATTCAGTGATCACTATCCCACAGGAAAGTTCTCCAATAGAATACTTTCCAACTTTATTTAAAATAATGCAATAAACGAAGACTTTTTAAGCACAATCAAAAAAATAATAAACATCTTCCCTTCCCAGAACATTCATGAACTTGAGAAATTATTGGTAATAAGACACAGATTCTTCTTGTATTCATTTTCCCATGTGATTTGAGCAAAAAACAATACATTAGAAACTTGTTTATTACTGTGCTTTAAGGCCACAGAAAAAATGATGCTTTTCAGTCTGAGAATTTGAATCAGAAATTCACAAATATGAAAAGATCATTAAAATGGGGAAAATCTTCCTATATAGTTTCAATTTATATTTTGGCTTGTTTTTCCTAATATTATAAACATTGGCTCAAACTCCCAGGGGTCTTATATTGTAGGCAAACTATCACAGACAACAAAAGTCACTATTCTACAGATCTTTAAAATATAGAATTCTCTTATCATGATGTCCATATATAGAAATCAAATCACATTAAGAGAAGAGAAAGCCTAATATTAATATCAACAATGAAAAAGGAGAAAGGTAGAAAAAGAGAAAGAGAAAGGGGGAGAGAGAAAGAGAGAGAGAGAGAGAGAGAGAGAGAGAGAGAGAGAGATGACACAAAGGTTAAATTATTTCTCTAATTTTCATGACTCTGTAGCACAGCAAGGAACGTACATCAAGACACTTGACTCCAGTCCACCACTTTTACTGTGAGATTGAGCCCCCATAATTAATAATAGCTTTTTTCAGAGGCTAAAAGTCTATGGAATTAATCATCTAATTCATGAATATCCCAATCCACAGAGAGGAAAATAATTGTCATTGAAATCAAAGGTTGGTTTCTTGAGAGGGAATAGGCCAATCGCATATTTCATAACAGCAGGATGTGTTGCATCTTTGAAAGGGAAGTGTTATATCATGCTGTGACCTGGAGGTGGTCTTGTATCTTTCACCAGCAAAGAGAATTGGAAGTCAAAATCATTGATGGGGTGTGGTTCCTTCCTATTTCTTATCCAGCATTTGATAGGGAGATGGGACAGAATTCCAGTAAAGTGAAAGGGTACTATAATTGTACATGAATTAATGTATGGATGGATGAATGAATGAATAGTTGAACTTCTACTTATTATAAAGAGTAGTTTTGAGCAAATTTTCTGGGTTGTCTCTGAGAAAGAGACTGAGAGCTTCTTGCAATGAACCATATGGAACTTTGACTAAGAGGGCAGGTAATATAGAAGTGGGTGAGGGCCAGTAATTTGAGGGAGCCCACCTGTTAAGGCTGTTGTATTTGAACAGTAGGAACTTTCTGCCCCAGCCATAGCTGCCACTTACTCTGAGAAGTCATTAAATTCTTCAAAAATAACGAACCACAACGATTCCTAGGACACAACTATAAGAGATTCTGTGCATTTGTAAAGTGGCAAATATTGTGAATAGGAAATACACCAAAAGGATTCCTATGCTGGGTTTACAAGCACATGTATCTACTCAAAATTCTTCTATCATAGTAAAATACCAGCCAAACAGTGTTACTTCTCTTTGTTTCCTTCAAAAAAAATTAACTGACCAAAAAATTTAAAATGTTATTAATTGATTAAACAAAAATTAATAAAGCAAAAACAATGAATAAGATGTGGTCCCTCAAAAAACTTGTAATCTAGCAAGGGAAATAAAAATAAAATGATATAGAGAATTAATGCATTATAAATGGCACAAACAAATTGTAGGAAAAAGATAATTTTCTTGTTGAGGTGATCAAGGAAGGCTCCATTGAAGAAGTGACTTTAGATTTGAGCCCTGAAGACAGGCTATTATCTGGACAGATCTGTAGATGGGTGATGATCACAGAACACAGTAGTGTGTTTTGTCTAGAGTTTTGATTGATAAAGGTGGCATACCGTGATGTTTTAAGGGATCTGTATTCTCATCAATGATCTGCTCTCTTTCAACACTGTAGATCTCAAACTCTATATGCCCTATCATTCCATGTAACTCATGTCTATGTTCTCCTGGAAGTCTTAGATAGAGGGTCCACCTGTCTAATGGGTTTCTTGAGACTATATATCAATGGACGACAAAAATTGTGCACTTATTATCCTTTTCTGGAACTGCTGGAACTTCTTCTTCAACCATATGTTTCTCTTATAACATCCTTTATGTTTCTCTTGCATAATTCTAATCAACAAGTATTTGTAAGCACTTATGTGCTGGGTACTATGCAAACACTGGGGATACAAATAAAGTCAAAAAGAGAAAAAAACAAAACAAAAAACAGTTCCTACTTTCAAAAAAACATACATTTTAATGGGAGAGAGAATATATAAATATAAAATATCTAGATACAAACAAGATATGCAGATACGTATAAATAATATCATGTACACACATACATACATGTGTGTGCATATGTACACATATGTGTATATGTGAGAGGTACACACATCACACATATATCTATATCTGCATGTGTGTGTAAGAGAGACAGACAGACAGAGATAGAGATAGACAGAGACAGAGACGGACAGAGAGATAGGATTTGTAAGGGATCAACTTCTTCAGGCTAACATTTGGCCTATCCCTCAATGTCTTCTGTTCATATAGAAATAGCAGTGTATATACACATACTTCAAGATATATGTTATTTTAAGATAGATCTAGATCTATACATTTATATATCTATATAGCTATAATTTCAACAGTGGGAAATAAGCTACTTTTTCTAACTAATAATAGAAATCTTTCTACCTACCTACCTACATGCCTGTAACAGCAATCAGTTTAACAGATACTTAGCACTTAGTAACTTAGGGCTAAGTATGGAAGGTGTGAGCCCTGTCCTATGTTGAGAAGGCGTGAACTCTCCTGTTGACGTGGAAGAAGGGAGTTGGCTGAGACAGGAGGCAAGTGTGTATATAAAGAAGGATTCTAGAGACAGAGAGACAGAATTGGAATTTTCCTGTTGGAGGAAGTAGGATTGTCTCAGCATCTGGGAGCTGGGCTGCTGGACTAAAGAAGTGAGTTGGAGTTTTCTTGAGAGAGAAGCATGACCAGGATAAGACTTTGCTTGTTTATAGCCTGGCTGATCCTTGAGTCCCAGGAAAGAGAAGTGGTGAAGGGTTTGAGATGTGCTAAACCCTGTGAAATTTAGTGCATGCCAGGGACTGCCCTGAGGACTGGACAAGGACCTGGAAGCTGTCTGCTTCTGAATCCAGGTAACTGTTTGGTGGATTCAGGAGGGAGCTGGGACCATGGAAGGGGATCCAGGGAATCAGAGAGACTACCCAGAGTCAAGATGAAGAAAAGACCTCCCCTTGGAGGAAATTGAGGTTTGCTGGACACCAAGGGGTGAAGGGTTTCTGTAGTTTCCTAATGATTGTATTTGTGATTAATGATATTTAGTAATTGTGAATCTAGATTAGTGACTGATTAAGTTAACGGTTGCCCCATGAGTGGAAGATTGATATATTGTGAATTGATTGAATGATTAAGTGAGGAGGGTTTCCCCCTTAGGGAAACCAAATGATTATTCTTTTAATCCTTGTTCTAAATATTGTGGCCCCTGTAGTGAAAACTATGTGGCCATTCTACTGTTAAGCTGTTATGAACACCATACTGTGATTTTCTGTGATAAGATATAATGTTGTGAATATTATATTGTGATATATTGTCAATGTTTGCCTTGATTTGTAATGGAATAAACAGAGTGTTCACTATGCTGTGTAATCTGAATCTTAAAAGCTGTTCACAGTAGCATTCTTTTGGGAATCTACTTGTGCATGGTGTTATATTACCTAGCTACCTTCCTACCTACCTACCTACCTACCTGTGTGTGCTTAAATCAAGAAAGTACCTCATGCTTTTTTTTCCTAATGCAGCAAGTCCATTAATTTTTTTTCCATTTCTGCCAAATTCCATGGGACTGACACATTCAATGAATCCTGTTCACCCTAGTGTAATCTGAACATTGCATCTGAAACTTCTTAGAGGTTGAAAAAAATAGACATGGTACCTAGTCCTTTGTTTCACAAGTAGTAGACCCAATAAACACCTACTAATAGAAAGGTGGGCTTTTTTTTTTTTGCTTTATTTTGTTTTCTTTTCTGAAGGCTGGTTGAAGGGATCACAAAAAACGATAATGATGATGATGATGATGATGATGATGATGATGATGATGATAAGAAAGATAGATGAAGAGCTCCTTGTAAGGAATTCTTTCTACCAATACAGGCCAGCTTCTACTAGACAATTTAGTCTTACACAGTAGCCTGAGGTAAAAGGAAAGCCAGTCACTTGTCCAATGTCATATAGAAGTCATATCAAATCTTGAACCCAAGTGATCATGACCCTGAAGTCAACTTTCTATCCACTATGCCACACTACTTCTCAGATTATTGTTTTTAAATTATTAATACTGATTATTAACTATACTTGAAGACCCTAATATGATGAAATTTGATATTTCTCTTTATAATATAAAATATACTATAGTATACTATACTGTACTATACTATACCATAATGTAATATAATATAGTATAATATATAGGAAAATAGTATTAATGTTATTTAGTAAAAACAAAAAACTTTTGTCCAAAGTTGCTTATTGTGTCAGACTTCAGGACTACCCTTTTCATCTCAGTTTCCCTACCATTTGCATTTTATTTATGTATTTACTTCTCAGTGGTATTGAAATATCTAGAACTGAAATTGCTTAGGTGAACACTTAGCACAGGTGTTTGGCACATAGTAGGAATTTATTAAATGCTTGTTAACTTGGCTTAATTGGCATTTTTTACCTTGAGGAAAAAATGGCTCAAAATATACCTTCTATTCAATTGGAGGAAGATCACAAAAATATAGCCTCCAAATATTGCAAGTCTACAATGTAAAGATAGGGTAGTGATGGGGGAAATTTGCTGGAAATGTCATCCCCATTTACCCAACCCTGGTTATAGCCCTGGTAACATTATTAAATAATGATCCCTTAAGTCAGAGTAAATGAAAATACTGTAGATTAATGCTTTTTGAAAGAATTAATTCGAAGCATTGATATCTCAAAGTCATAATCCTTATCTAAGGAGATGGCAATGCAACAACGTTGGACTAGTAGTCTGAAAACATGGGTTAGAGTCTCAGTCCTGCCATTTTCAAAACATGAGGCAAGAAGTTTAAATTCTCTGAGCCTCAGTTTCTTCATCTGTAAAATTATGAAAATATTACTGCCTTTCCTATCTCACTAAGAAGCAAATGAGATACTGTGCTTGACAAGATTACATACTGCAAAGGTGTAAAGGAACAAAAGACAGATATTATGTAGGAGGAGAGAAGAGATGGGCCATGGTGGAGGAATAGTAATGATAATAGCTACAGATGACTTAGCTCCATTTCCCATAAGATTCTGTTTTAAGACTCGGCAAAGACATGGGAGAGATGGGAGAGCACCTGCCGAGAGAGAGAGAGAAAGAGAGAGAGAGA
>CM053593.1:236652420-236704455 GCA_028646575.1 Pseudocheirus occidentalis | reverse complement strand
ACAGATTGTGGGAGGGGTCTTACAGTGTGATCAATGTTCTGGGCTGGGGGGTAGGGACAAAAAGGGGAGAAAATTTGTAACTCAAAACCTTGTGGAAATGAATGATGTAACCAAGAAAATAAATTAAAATTTAAAAAAAAAAATAAATGCCCATTGAATTGATTTGACCCCAGTAAAAAGCACTTCATTATAATTTTGGCACTATTTTTGGTAACTTTGAGGGGAAAAAAGCCTTTTCTATATTTTACATTAATTTTCAATCTATAAATCAAGTCAGGGAATGTCATTTTACATTTAAATAATACCTTTAAAAGTTTTAAAAAATATTTTAGTATAACATTCTCTAATTTCAACAGCTATTCAAATAGAACTCTTATGTAATTATGACCAAATATGCTTGATGAACAGCAATTTTTTAATACAATACTAGATATGGTGATAATTGCACAGTTATAAGCATTCCCATCCATCTAGGATGAAATGATTAGCAAACAAACTGTAGAGTATGAGTTCACCACTTCTGAGTAACACGGGAAAATGGCCTGGGACTCTAGGATATTGTTTGTATATCCTCAGTAAATACTAGATACCACACAATTCCAAGGAGCACGAGTTGCTACCATTGGGCAGAGAATGAAAGCATGAGAATTTGTAAGCCTAGCAGAGAAAAAAAAAACAACAACCATGTGAGCAGTTAGCTCTTTGTCTTCTCATTAGCTTTCACCTCCACTGGAGGCAATAAGCCTAAGCTTATAAATATCAAAAGCACAGATACTTCAGAAGCAGGTGAACTATTTGGCTAGGTTTCTTAAAAGGAACTTACAGGTCATCAAGTTGACTCCTTTATTTCACAAATGAGGAAGTGGTTGCTGAATTAGCTTTACCTAGGTCAGACAAGTTAGCAGGAACTGGGATTCAACTTCAGATTCTAAGAAAGAATAATGTGGGAGAAATACTCCCTACAACTTCATAGCATTTATATTTATATGGAAACATGTGAAAGTAAGAATTCCCTTAATTTCTTCCACTATATCATGCCATCCAACTCTTGAACAACTTTTTAATGAGTACACTACTGGGCGTGTGGGAAAATTAAAAAACAAAATGTTAATAGACCCTTTCCCAGATGGAACTGATGGGGTTTAGGCTCTGCAAACCAATTTGAATCCTCTCACTTGATGATTTGCCTGAGGCCATAATCATTTCTTTACAGTTAGGCCTTAATTTCTGTTACTCTTTAACTAGCCTATCCCTCCATCTCCAGGTAGCCTTCAACTCTTTCCCACCCTTAATCCCATTCTCAGAGTCTAACCTCAGTTCCTCAAGATCCTCCTTAGACTCCTCCTCAAGAGCCTCCCCAAACCCCTTCTCTAGACCACCCCTAGATCCCTCCAACAGTCTTTCTGTATATAAAATCCATCTTTCCTCCATGAAGGCACTGAGATTAAATCTAGTGCAGGCTCAGTCTGTGTCAGATTGTTCTGGCCTGCTTGTCAACAAAAGCATCACAAATACTTAGGCTCTTTAAGAGTCTACCCGTTATGGCAAATTTTTAATAAAGATTTGTTTTATTTTGACCAAGACAAGATTTGAATCAAATTCATTAGGCAAGTCCCAGCATTTTGGTATTTGGGGGTCTCAAGTATCCCTGGACTCCTAAATCTCAACATAATGAATACTGGACTGGGAGCCAGAAACACCTGTGCTCAAATACCACCTAAGAAACTTACTAACTTGTCATCATAGGCTGCTTTCTCAGCCTTGATTCTTTCTTCAGAAAAATGGGGATAATAACTATAACACTTGTTTAAAGAAGTGCTCGTGAAAATTAAATGAGAATTATCCCTAGTTTTTGGAATATTTTTAAAGTGTTCTAAAAATATCAGTTATCACATTTAGCACTATGGTAGGCAGTATAGAGCACACAGAATATCAGGGAAATCATAATCATCACATTCAAGGAATTTTTAATTTATTTGGGGAGAAACATCCAAGACACAAAAGAAACACCCTAAAGGACAGTATATACCTGTGTGATATCCACTATAAGTGCAGCAGGAATTTGGGGTTTGAAGTAGAAAGGAGGGATGATCCATTAGGGCTGGAGTAAGCAAGGGAGACTTAATGGAGGAAGCGGGGGTTAAGGTGAACCTTCGTATCATAGCATTTAGCTAGTTGGATACAAATGGAGGACTTTTTCAATGAAGGGAACATGGGGCAGTGTCTTATGCATTCTGTCATTTAAATATGTTTAGTAAATAATTTTGCATTTTTATGACACTTTAAGTCTTTAAGTTTTACAAAACACTTCCCCAAAAATAACACAAAGGGAGATTATGGAGTGATAGGACCTGGACCTCTAAAAGGATAAGACCATGTCTTTGAAAGCAACCCCAAACCTGAATTTTCCCATACATTTCAGTAGCCCAGATCACTGGTGACATGGCCAAGGCATCTGGCCCACCCCACACCATATGATATTCCTTGAACTATTGCACCTGGTCCAGCCCAGACTACTTACCACTCCTTAATCCCATCCAGATCCTTTCACTATCCCTTTTTGTATTTAAGCATCAGTCTTCCCACTCTCATTAAAAGGCACATTCACTAGGAATCTAGCCCACTTCTCCTGGCATTACAATAAACTGCCCCTTGACTGGAAGAAGGTTTGAGTCTGTGAATTCATTCCAGGTTGATGCTGCCCTGTACCCTGGCATTTCAGGGTTCCAACCAGCTCAAATCACATCAGGAGATATAGTAGAAAGACTGACACCCCCATTCTACAAATGAGGAAACTGAGGTTAAGGAGGTTAAGTGATTTGCTCATGGTCATATAGTAGTATCAGTCTGACCCATATCTAAGTCTCACCAGGTAAGCCAACCTGTCACTCTCAACCCACCCATCGTTGAGCCTAAACTAGTGGAGGTAACTCAAAAACTTACGGTCAGGAACTCAGGAATAGCAACAGCATCTCATACCACTTCCAGAACAACACCCTTTCTTCTATGTCCACTTTATCAGCCATCATCCAGGGGAGCAACACCTACAGAGACCTGAACCCTGGCCATTGTCTCTGCCTGTTATAGCCTTGGTCTTCCTCAGCAGTAACAGCTACCAATACAACAGAAAGTTCTTACCATCAACTGTTTTTTTTTGCCACTGTCCAATAGTCAATGGGGAAAAAGTATTAGATCTATAGAGAAAAAATTATGATCAAACAAAAAATAAATATAATATAGAAGATAATATGGTTAATTTTAATTATAGAAACTTTTCAGTTTTTGCATAATAATAGAGATGATGATAATAACTAATATTTTTGTATCACTTGACACTTTTCATTTATTATCTCATCTGGTCCTCACACAAACTTTGAGAGGTAGGTGTTATTATTTCTCTCATTTCGCAATTGAAGAAACTAAGGCAAAGAGAGGTTACATGACTTACCTATGGTCACATAACCAGTAAATATTTGAGGTTGGATTTGAATTTGAGTCTTCCTGAGTTTAGGGCCAGCCACTCTAATAAATCGAAGATTAAAAGGGAAATGATTAACAGGGGGAAAAATTCTTTGGAGCAAGTTTCTTGGCTAAAAGTCTCATTTCCAAGATATATAAGGAACTGATTCCAATTTATAAGAATAAAAGTTGTTCTGCAATTGATACATTGTCTGATATAAACCACAAAGAAAACTAGGTTATCTATAAGTCATATGAAATATATTCCAAATCACTACTAATTAGAGAAATCCAAATTAAAGTAATTCTGAGATTCTACCTCACACCCATCATATTGTTAAAGATGACTAAAAATGAAAATGAGATTTTTTTTTGGGGGGGGGGGGTTAATGCTGTGGTGGTAAGGAAAACAGGAATATTGATGCATTCTTAGTGGTCCTGTGAAGAGATATAACCATTCTGGAAAGCAATTTAGAATTAGATATAAAATGTGACTTTGGGCAAGTTACTTAACCCCAATTGCCCTCCAAAGAGCAAAAAATAACAAATGAAAAAAAGAATAAAGCCAATGTGTAGCACATATATCTATCTAGTTACATAATATATATTAATATACATATATGCAGAGGTATGCATATATAATATGCAAATGTGTATATGTATGGGCATATATAGATGTTTACATAGATATATGTACATAAAATCTCTTCTATATAGTGGCAAAAACCTTGGAAATATGGGGATATTCATCAGGAATGGAATGGATAGCTGTGATGTATAAATATGATGGAATACTATTGTGTTGTAAAAAAATGATGAAATAGATTATTTAAAAAAACATGGAAAGACATATAAACTGATGAAAAGTAAGTAGAAAGAGAAGAATGATGTACACTAAACATCAATATTATAAAAAATAAACAAATTGGAGGACTTTTTGAAAATGGTAAGAACTATGATCAATATATGATCATCCATGATTCCTAAGGACCAGTGATCAAATGTACTATACAGATACTGCCAGTTATTCTTATTGTGAGCCTTTTAGCTACATTTGTACTGAACTCAAGCAATGTCTATAAAGCAATAGGGGGTGTTTGGCTGGACTATGAATATTGATTACAAGGAACTCACCATCTATTTATTTGTTTACACAGCTATTTATCTATCTATTCATTTGTCTCATTTATGTATTTAGTCATTCATTTGTTTATCTTTTTGTTTCCATTGGGATTTGGGGAGTATTTGTGAGAGATAGTATGCTGGGCTTTATTAAAAAAAATAAAATAGAGAGGTTGTAGGGCATAGCTATAGATGGGTAATGTTGTATTGTGGTGCTAGTTTTGTTTAGTTGTTTCACTTTGTTATTAAAGATTGGGAAGTCTCTTATGGAGTATATGGAGAAATCTGTAAATGTAACAAAAACTTGAAACATCAATAAAACAAAAAAAATCATATGATTCAAGATTTAAAATGCATATGGTTTAGAGAATGACAAAGTCAAAACTAAAAAAGATTCATTGCTTTTTCTTTTCCACCCCACCTTAAAGACCCCCCAGGTCTTTCCAGATGTCCCATACTTAGACCTTCTTATATATAGGATGCTTCTCTTAATTATTATCGTTCATACAACAATTTAAAGTTTACAAAGCAAAGTGCTTTTACAAAAATTATCTCATTTTAACCTCACTACAATCCTGGGAGGTAAGTATTATTTTAATCCACATTTTACAGATGACTAACAGGAGGCAGACCATGGTTAATGGGCTTGCCCAGGGTCACAGAATCAGTAAGTGTCTGAGGCCTGAATTCAGATATCCTGACTCCACATTCAGTGTTCTATCTAGTGGGAGCTGCCCTCTAGAATCTAAGTTTTTTAAGGGCTGTCTCACTTTTCTGTATATACCAGTGCTTAGCACAGTACTTGGCACATAGTAAATGGCAATAAATATTCATTCATTCATTTCTTTGTTCCTTCATCAATTTACTTTCTTTCATGCCCTGTACATTTTTTTTTTTTGCATTTTGGAGGGCAATTGGGGTTAAGTGACTTACCCAAAGTCACAAGGCTAGTTAATGTGTCAAATGTCTGAGGTCAAATTTGAACTCAGGTCTTCCTGACTCCAGGGCTGGTGCTCTACTCACTGCACCACCTAGCCACCCCTATGCCCTGCACTTTTCGTATGGTACTAAATGTGCCTCCCTATACTGGGCCAGGCCAGTTTTTCAGAGAAGGTGCCTAGCAAGCTATCTTTGCCTCTCACTACTACATCTTCCAGCCTATTCAATTAGTCACTAATTCAATTCAATTAACTCCCACAAATATTTATTAAGCACTTGTGTGTAAATTAAGCACTTATGTGTAAGCACAATCAATCTTATCTTTATAACATCTCCAGTCCCTCATCACCCTTGCCAGAACTATTATAATGACTTTCTAACTCATCTCCCTGCATCTTGTCTTTACTCTTTTCAATGTATCCTTTGTTCAACTGTGAAAATGATCTTGCTCATGCATAGATATGTGACAAATGAAAAAAAAAAACCAACCAGAGACAGTGTCTGCGTAATTAATAATCAATTTGTCAACTAGGATAGTTAATAAGCAATAAATTGATGGTCAGTGGCTTCTCTCAGCAACAAAAGACCCTCGGGGAGACACTGAATGCTTCAAATACCTTTGTAAAAGGAAATGCCCCTGACAAGTGAAAATCAACCTTGGTCATTTAATGAGGAGGTGGGCTGCAAGTTTTCAACTACTCCTGCTGGGAACTTGGCTTAATTATGAGAATTAGTCACCTCCAGCAATCTGGATGAGGGAATCCATTTCCATCTAGATCAGTCTGGTTGTTTTTCTTCTTTAAGAGTTGGGTCACCTTAAACTTTAATGGAGGGGTACACGGACCTCATTTCCTTGGATAAATACTTGCCTAAATTAGATTCTGTTTATGGTACAAACTAAAGTAAGGTCTCCTAATTGGGTGGGGTCTAGCCCAAAGTAGAAGAGCATGTTCCCCAAGGGTTAGAGGAATCTCAAACAGCCATGTCCTTCAGAGACTTATCTTCTATAAGAGCTGGACCTCCATAAGGAAAGAGAGGAGAAAAGTCTGGATACTAATTTAATAATTGATTATTAATGTAATAGAAAAATAATTTCACTCAGACATGACCATATCATTCCCTACCTTGATGACTTTCTAAACTTCTTTACTGACTATAAGGCAAAATATAAACTCCTCAACTTTGTATATAAAGCTGCTACAGTCTACTTGTAAATCTTAATATCTAGTCATATTATATTACTTCCCTTCATTCATGCTATGTGTAAAATGTGGGGATGCCATTATATGACAACTTAAGTCTCTTCAAGTTCCAAATCCTGTTACACTACCCAAGCTAGAATTACAGAGGGAGAAAAAGGTGATCATGTAGGGTAACTGCAATAATAAATGACTTGTAAAGGGTCACATGGTCATTTTGTACCAGACGGAGACTTAAAGATAGGTCTTTCTGACTCCAAGGGAGGTTCCCTTTCCATTATGTCAGGGTGACCCTACATAAATAATTTGATTACTTAAAACCAGATATTTTCTAGTTTGATATTCCATTACCCCCCCCCCACACACACACATTTTTGGAATACCCCAGGAATATTTCCACTTCACCTGTGAAAGAGACAGACTTAAAAAAAAATCTTAAAAGAGCCTATACCACCATCTCAACTTACATTCAGAAAATTCTTTAAAAAATATTTTTCCCATATCAGTAAGACAAGGTGACACTTGTGCTAAGATTGTGTTTTTCCCCACAAATATGAAATGAGTACCTCACCTAAGTATACTCAGCAGTAAAAGAAATGGAGTGGCACCAAGCCAAGCATTATAACACCCCTGAGTACAGCACAATGGATACTAAATATATGCCCTCATATTGCAAAGAACAACCAGGTCTTGCAATAGAGGGGATACAAGTGCTAGGCTTAAAGTTAGGAAAGCAGAAGTTTAGAGCCCACCTCTTTTCCTTACATAGGGCAGCTAGGTGGTACAGTGGATCGAGCACTGGACTTGGAATCAGGAGTGCTAAGAGTTGTCTACTAAATTATAAGCAGATTGACCAGATCACATATAGCAAGGAAAGGCACAATTCTAAACTTGACATGGGTGTTGCATGTGCATATGCACATGGATCCACACCCATACCCACACACCTAACTCATTATTCCAGAATTCTTTGTTTTCCAATTCTATACATTATTAGAGAATATTGTATAATTAAACATGAGCTAAGGCAAGATAAATTTTTAAAAGCACATGTATAGAAATATTAAAATTATATGTAAGTTTGCCATAAGATTTCTTTAATGAGGATAACAAACCCCCTTATAACTGGAAAACATTTCCCCCATAAATCTTTCTCCATGGAAGATGGCTTTGTCAGCCACTAAAAAATTAGCTGAAGGCTCATAGGAAGGATGACCTAGAAGAAGGCTGTATTTGTTTATGTGAAAGCTGGCCTATCTGGACTAGAGATCTGATTAAGGGAATGGAAAAGAAAGTCTATTGTTAAAAATTGCTGGCTAGGAGGAAATGTCTATATATTTCATTTCAGGAGGAATGTTATTTATTTTATTGTTTTTTTTTTTCATCTAAGGGTGTCTTTTCTTGCAACAGGTAGTAGAATTGCAAATTATCTTATAAAAACTTACCTTGTTGCCTTTGATATACAATGACATAAAGCCTAAAATTACATGTTGTTATAAGCTTGAGAATGAAAATATTCATTTTGCTGTTCATTGCTACTGCACTTCCATTATGAATTACTCGATCATCTCAATACTTCATGATGGTATTGTTCTCTCTTTATAGCCTGTCTCGATGAGGAATTCAAAGCACTCGTTAGATGCTGGATCTCATCCTACCTTTGAGAATGGAGAAAATGTATGTGGAATGGAAACATTCATTCATTCAAAATCACAGAATTTGGAGTTGGAAAAGACCTTACTGGTCCTTTCAACTCATTCAACCCATGATGGTAATTCAACCTTGTAACACCAAGTACAAGCAACTTCCAGGTTTGGATTACGAGCCTAGAAAACTCTCCATTTATTCAGTAACAGATTAAGGCAAAACATTCACAGAAAAGAGAAAATTAAAATACAGGGTAACTCAATCATTTAGTAAATTCTCAATTTAATCACAAAATATAAAGTCAAAGTATTCCACCCCTGGCTAGTGCATTAATATAGTCAAACACAAAGTCTCTCTTCTCAAGTGCAAATTAGTTTCCAATGAGAAACAAAATATATTCATTTGTTCAATCACAAAGTACAAAGTTTAGAAATTTTCCATCCCTGGATCACAACTGAATTACAATACTATCTATCACCACCAACACTCTGTCAAGAGGCAGTGGAAGGCCATCCACCCCCAGGTAAGAATTAGGTTACAATATCATCACAGCATTCAATACCCAAGGAGAGGGCTTTTCTTCATCTTGACCCAAGGCAAGTTCTCAGCACTTTCTGTTCCTGGGAAGACAAGGCTTAACAAAGGCACAACAGAGATACACATTGCTGGTGTCCTCATCAATTCACTCTCTTCCTGTGAAATCAACCTAGACCCAACAACAAGGTCTGAGGAATTAGCACAAATCATTACTACAGTCCCAGGACCCCTGAAAACATCAATAAGACCCTCCTCCAGGATTTCTGTAAATATACAACAAGAAAATTCTCTTTGGGGGCTTCTGAACCAACAGCAAGTTCCCAGGACTTCTGCAACAACAGCAATGTCCTCCAACAGCAGATGAATCTGACTGACAAAGTATCATCATGACAGAGAGACTAAATACCAGCACCATAGTCATGCTTCCTCCAAGTTCAGTGCTCAATTCTCATTTCTCTCTCCAGCAGTAGTAGCAGCCTCCATAGGCTGGCTCCCAGAAGTTCTTCTGGCCTCTCCCTACTTGGGCCTTTCTCTAAATCCACAGAACCAGCTCCTCCCAGTTCAGTCTCCTCTCTTCACATCAAGAAGTCCATCCCACAAGTGGGATTCACAAGCTCTGGGTTTTAACACTTAGGCCCAAAACCAAGTCAATGCAATGGGATCTTTCAATTCTATTACCATTACAAACCTATATCCAAAAAGAATCCTCACTTCAACAAAGACAAATTATCACCCAACCTCTGTTTGAAGATGACTTTGTTTGAAGGCTGCTCAAGCCACTCCTTTAGACGTGTTTAAATGTTTAATTTCTTCCATGTTAACTTTACTAGATAGGATTAGTGAATGTATCTCTAGACACTGAGGACTGATAGGTCACAAAATGGTATGGTTATAATTTATTAAGTTGTTAGCAAAGCTTTTGACTAAATACTTCCAAGCATGTATGTTTGAATGATGGAATGAATAAATGAATGTACAAATGCATGAATGCATGAATGAATGAATGAATGAATGAATGAATGAGATTTATTATGTATAAGGCATGGTGCTAAGTTCTGGGGATATAAGTGTAAGCAAGCAAGGTAGTGCCAATTCTCTTTATATTCTAGTAGAAGAAGGTAATACATATAGAAATGGTAAATGCATAGGAGGGTTAGGTGAAGAAGTTATGGGAAATGGTAGTTCAGGGAAGTCAGAGGGAATGGTAATAGGAGTAACAGCAAATAACTGACAAATTCTTTTAAGGAATTTTAGTGATGATTTAATTACATTCATGCTATTTCTGTGGAAAAATGGAGAGATGTTGATTAGATAACAGTATAAGTAGATGGATTTGGAACTATTTGAAAAGATAAACTGAAAGAATAGTCAATAACATCAACTTGGAGGGTTGACAGATCTTGAGAGGAATGCAACTGAGGCTTGAATGAAGGAACATGGTATATGTAGCCTAGAGAAGACTTAAAAGCGAAATAGGTACCCAGTGAATGGCCTCAGGGATCTGTGCTTGGCCATGTATTTAATGTTTTTATTGATGATGAGGATGAAGGGATATTTAGCACTTTTCAAATCTTAGAGTGACACAAAGCTGGTGGTGATAGCTAAGATGTTCTGGAGGACAAGACCAGTATTCAAAGAAATTTCAATTGACTATAACATTAGTTCAATCTAATAAGGTGGAATTTAATAGAGATAAATATCATCATATCTGGACTTAAAAAAACAACTTCAAAGGTACAAGATGGATGTAATGTGGGTAGACCAACATGGCTCTTGACCTTTTACTCATTCAGGCTCAAAAACTCACCTAATCAATCACCAAGTCCTTTAGATGCTCCATCCAAACTTCCTCTCACATACACTCTTCCTGTTCCCACTGTTAGCACCCTTACTCTTTTTACATCACAGCTAAATGAGTACAATGGTTTTAGTATACAAAAAAGGAAATCTTTTTCCAATTGGAGGTAAGTAGGAGGAACAATCAATAGCACATTGGACTTAGAGTCAGGAAGAACTGAATTCAAATCCAGCCTTAGATACTCACTAATTGTGTGACCCTTGGCAAGTCACTTAAATGTCCTTTACCTCAGTTCACTTAACAGTAAAATAGGGATAACAGCATCTACCTCATAGGGTTGTTGTGAGGATCAAATGAAATAGCATTTGTAAAGTGTTTAGTGCAGTGCCTGGCTTATATAAATATGAATTCTCCTTCTCTTCCCCACTGTCTATGGAACATTGTAAGAAGGCTGCCAACATGAAATCCTGCTCAGAAATCAACTGTTCCCCACTGCCTTAAAAATAAGATTCCACCACTTGAACCTCCTCAAGACCTTTATAATCTGTCCCCAACTTCTTCTGTAAATATGGTACAACTTCTCTATATTAAGTGCATTGAGAAAAGATGATGACCTGAAATGGCAGAGGGAGTTTCTTCATCTGGAAATTCCTCATACCAGTGAAATTGAATGACTAGTCTCAATTCCTATCCCTATCCCTACATGTGCACATATTGTCTCAAATTCCTTGAGGATTGTGACTGTACAATATGTGTCTGTATTTCCCCAATGCCTAGAATATAACAAATACTTATTGCTTGATTGATTGGCCTTAAGGGTCCATGGAAGTGGTGCTTTAAAGGATAGGAAGAATTTCAATAGGCGAGAATGGGTAGGGGATGGAGCTCTCCCCCAACCCCTTCAAATACTTGAAAAAAATGATCTAAACAAATTCTAAAGCAACAGAACCCACAAAATGACAGAGTTAAACAAATTTCCACCCCAAGACAACCTGCAAGGTAAATAGGAAAGGACTGGGAAAGGAACACAGACCAAAGCTGGCACAGACTGGACACCCTCCCCCAGCAAACCTGGAGCAGGCTTCAGGTGACTGAATCATTGGCAGTTGTGGTAGTTTCCAGGCTTCTCAACCCCAAAACACTGAAGACAACTTAAAAGGTCAGTAGGAAAAGCCCATCTGACCTGGGTGAGAGAGGAGCACAGTTTGGCCACAGTCTTAGGCAGCAGCAGGAGCAGTTGCTTCAGGAGTTCTTGGGCAACAGATAGTGGGGGGAGTCAAGTAACTGATCTGAAGGGGATTGCAGGAATTTCTTTGTTGCTGAGGCAAGATTCTTTTGCTTTGTCCGTGCTTCCATGTGGGTCACAGTGCTGGGGCTAGGGGGAGTGCTAGCATGCTGGAGTTTGTGATGGTGGTGGAGAGGGAATCCTCCTGACATTTCCAAGGCAGAAAAGAGTGCTTGTGGTCACTCAAAGACCAGACAACAGGCCAGGAAAGGAGGAAACATATCTCCTTTGATCATACTGCCTTAGAAGAACTGAAAATTTACGCGCCCCTAGAAATATCTCCGAAAACAGCTGTACAAAACCTCTCAAGCTTGGGACAGTACACCCTCCACATTGGAAGCAGAATGAAACCTTAACAAAGAATTTAAAAATCAAGTAATAGGTGGGAGAGGACTAGAATGAGAGGAGACAAAGAGAGACAAAATGGGGTTAATCATCCCATATAGAAGAGGCAAGGGATAACTGTTACAACTTTACTCTCAATTACTCTCATTGAATTTGGCTTAGGGAAGGAATGGCATAAACTCTAAACTGGGCATCATGCCAGACAGGAGAGTGGGGGGCATGGGGATGAGAGGTGGGATGATGGAGGGGATGATGGCAGGGTCTGGGGGAAGGATTCTGGAAGCACACACTTCAGTAAAGGGACAGGGACAAGGTAGAGAACAGAACAAGGGGGGTAGGGATAGGAAGGAGGGATATATGATCACTGTCACGATATGTCCACTATGAAGATGTCCTGTGTAATTACACATGCACAGCCTGTATTGAATTGCTTGTCCCTCCAGTGGGGGTCGGTGACAAGGGAGGGACCGAAGGAATCTAGAATTTAAAGCTCCGCAATACATGCAACTAGGAATTAAGATATACGGGGCTGGGGTAGGGAGACCCTCCCTGCCCTACCAGAAAGTTAGAGAGCAGATCAAGGGAGGAGCTACACAGTGGGATATCTGTTTTGGGGTTGGGGTAGGAGAAAAATGGAGAAAATTTGTAATTCAAAAATCTCATGGAAAGAATGATGTAAACAAGAAAACAAAAAAGTTATTTTTAAAAAAAGAAAAAAAAATCAAGTAATAGGCTGGGAAAATGAGCAAACAATGGGAAAATTTTCTTTTACTATAGAAACTTACTTTAGTGACAAGGAAAATCAAAACACACACTCAAAAGAAGGCAACAAAGTCAAAGTTCCTACATCTAAAACCTCCAAGAAAAATAGGAATTGTTTGCAGACCATGGAAGAACTCAAAATTGACTTTGAAAATCAAGTAAGAGAAACAGAGGAAGAATTGGTGACATATGGGGAAGGAATTTATTGTTCAAGACCTCATTTGAGGTTTTCTAGGCAAAGATACTGTACTGGTTTTCCATTTCCTTATCCAGATCATTTTAGAGAAGAGGAAACTGAGGCAAACAGGGTTAAGGGCATTGCACAGCTAGTTAAGTGTCTGAGGTAAGATTTGAATTGAGGTCTTCCTGACTCTAGGTTTAGCTCTTATCTACTACTCCACCTAATTACCCAGGGGAAAGCATAAACTTCATTACAGTTTGATAGTTGTGTCTAAACCTTGATGTGGATCAAAAAAGTAATTTCATGATTTAAGATATGTAGCTACTCTTAGGCAGGGATTCTCAGAGTCTTATCTGGCTGCCCCTGTGCCCCTCATCTTCTGAAACCTTTTCAGGTAGTCTGAAAAGTTATAAAAAAATTGGGGGGTAGGGGAACAACCACCCCATCATTTTCATGAAAATATTCAGATTTTTAAAATTTCTACTATGGTAAATATCAGTAGATATATTCAACCTAAACAAAAGTCAATAGAGGAATCTTTAATAATTTTTAAGATTGTAAAGCATCCTGAGCTCAGAAAGCTTGAGAATCTCTGTTCTTAGATATCTGAAAAGCATCATGATTTTGTGTTGAACTTTGGAAGCTCTAAGTTCAAATGTTTCCCTCTGACACTAGCTGTATCATCTACTGACCATCAAAAAACTCCACAAATTCTCTTCCTCCTCATGCAACATTTTACAGCTATATTTTCGGAAAGGTTGTGATCTATGTCAGTCAATGGAGCCCCATAATGAATGAAAGCAGGATTCTTGATGTAATGTTATACTGATCCACATAGTAAATTCTTTGTACCATTTTTATACCATAGGCATTCATTTCAAAATTCTTTGAGCACCTACACTATGAAAGGTACTGTGCATCATTCTTCTCTACAGTACATTCTTTTTAGTATTAAAGGAATAAAAGAACAAATGACAAAAACAATTTTCTTTCCCTTAGAATTAAGGTGAAAAATTATGGATGGAGACTGTTGGATATGCTATATAAAGTCACTTTATCACTAGGTTTTGATGAACTGTTCTTCTTTGTACTCTATTAGAATGGTCTACTGGGGAATGAAGATGGTATAAAAACAAAAGGCATTAATAAAGTTAATAAGAGAGGAATAGTATTAGCCAATGGGTATAGACTCCTTCAGTGTTGGCTTTCAGGCATCCTAATATTGCATCTTAACTGTCTCTTTTCTCAGAATAGAGCAACTGTTCTCACTCTGGATACATATATTCTGCTACAATAGGGTAGCAGATGAAAGATCCATGATTCATAAGGAGACTAAACTGGCTCCCAACCTGAGATAAACACTTTTCTGATAATATTATTATTGGCCCTGACTCCCTCTTTTATCTTCTCTGTATGTACTTTGGAAGTCAGTATATGATATACTGTTCTCAGTAAACAACGACCAGGTGATCAATCAATAGATTCACATTCAGCTAATCATCGGTGTTTATTTGGTGTCTCTGAAGTACGCATGAAAATGTCAACTGTGTGCTGGTTAGTTTAGTTCTAAGGTTGTGTCTGTTAAAAAGTTCCTAGATTTTTCATTGTCCCTTTTTAAAAAGATCTGTTTTAAAATGAGTGGTTTTTTTTTTTTCTTTCCCCCACATTGGTCACCTGACCACAGTAAAGTCTTATTCCAGTGCTTCATCATGGTATGAGAGTGACGTTGAAGACAATGTCCAAGGAACATACACTCTGGAAGATAAAGCAAAACTGAAATATGCTCATCACTAGTTTGGTAAAAGCATGATGAATCGGGGGCATGCAGTTATTCTCAAAGGCTGTCTAACAAGTTGAGGAGGGGTTGTAAAGGGAGTATCCATGCTGAAGAAAGTATAAAACTTAAAGTCTTGAAGGCAGAACAATGTGGATTAGAGGAAAGAGCCCTACATTTGAAAGTTAGAGGACCTGGATTTAAATACTAGTTCTGACACTAATGAGATACAATAAATGTAAATAATTTTCAAAACGTAAAGTGTTTTATACTTGTTTGTTACTATTTATTATTTTTTATTATTTCAAGGATACTGTCACACACTGGATACAGAGCTGGTCTCAACACCAAGGTCTAGATTCCATTCCTGCCTCTAATACATACTCATCATATGACCCAAGACATGTCATTTAATGTCTCAGTTCTCTAGGCAGTTCTCTAAGACTATAATTTGTGGAGAAGACACTGACTTGCACGGGTAGAAGGAGTTTCCTCATCTGTGAATGCCCCTATACCACTAAAAATATAAGTCCAGTCAATATCCCCTGTTACTATTACTGGTATTAACCTACATGACATTGACTTAGACATATTGCCTCGATACCTTCATTTCCTCATCTGCAAAATGAAGTTAGACTAAATGCCCCCAAAAGTTCTGTAAAGCTATGTATCTATGACCTCATCATTCAAAGTATTTGTATACCTCTATTAGCTGAGGGTGTCCCAACATCAGTAATATTATTAATTCTTAAAGTATTTCAAGAGTTCTAGAATACATGGCTTTTCACCCAAGCTCTGCTACTATTTAGGTGTATGACCTTCTTGCAAGTTCTTTCATAATGTGCTATAGGCCATTCTTGATTAGTTATTGGTTTATCTGGATCTTTATTTTGAGCCAGCTTCACAGCCCTACTCTATTTCATTGTTTTTTATTTTATATCAACTCTGTTTTAATGGTGTTTTCTTTTTCTAGTAGGATCTCTTCTATTTCTCCTACTCTACACTTCAGATCTCAGTATGTGGCTTTGAATATTGCTAATTATATACAAAAGGAGGTGGAAGAATTTCAGCAGCAAAATAATTTGACTGAAAGAATAAAATTTACAGTGCTGATATTAATGTGCTTCTTAATAATAACATTTTCCCTTCTCTATATGTAGAAATAGGTTCTTTTTCATAGTGGAAAGAGGCTGGGATTTGGAGTCAGAAGGTATGCATTTAAATCCTGACTTTGCTATTTGTTACCTGTGAGCCCTCATAAATATTACCTGACTTTTCTGGACCTCAGTTCCCTACCTATAAAATAGAACCATGAAAAGTAATGAATAAAACACCAGACTTGCAGTGAGGGAGATGTTCAAATCTTTTCTTGGACATTTCCTACTTATATGAGCTGGGACAAGCCTGTTAGCTTCTCTCTGCCTATGTTTTTTTTTAATGTAAAATAAGGAGATTGGACTTGATGATCTATTGGGGTCAATCCTACTTCTAAACCTGAGATCCTATGAAGGAGTTGGACAATTCAACTTTGTCTAGTTTTAAAGCTATTATCCTGGGATGTAATTCAAAGGCAAGTAATTCAGGAATCTTCAAATAGTTCTCCATTATTTTATTTTTTAAATGGTTGTTTTTATCCTTTGTTCTCAACAAGGACCAAAATGACATCACTATGTTGGGGTCAATATACAGTATTTCTGATTGTGCTTGATTAGACCAATAAGAGCTCAGAACATTCTACCACAGGACCGGCACAGATAATCCATATAAATATTTAGAGTGGAGATGTCTCTAATATCTCTACCTCAAACACAAAATTTACACAATACCTTTGTACTTTTACATCAACCTAAGCATCAATTATTTCATGCAATACATTTTACTAAGTATGGGACAGAGATAAACAGAAAGTATTGTCTTTGTCCTCAAAAAGCTTACATTCTACCAGAAAATGCAATATAAACTTCAATAAGTAATAGTAGAATAATTTGTGGAGGGAAAGAGCACTATAATTTAGGGACAACCAGAAAAGACAACATGAAGGAGGTAGCAGCTGAGCTGAGACTTGATGGAAGACAGATAAAGAAAATCATAAAGCACCCTCCCCAAGAGAGAAAAAAAAAATCTTAAATCCATTACCTCCTTATTAAAGTCTAATATTCAACACAATTCAATGACTATTACATCAATTAAAAACAAAAAGCCCAAATCCCATTTTACCTTTTATTTAAACCCTTTTCAAATGCTAAATTCTATTTCCAAAGAATAACATTTAAGAATATTAAACTTTGTATATTTATGACAAATTTGTTTGCACATAGAATTTTGTATTTTTTAATATTTTTAATATGTGTTCAAGAGACAGTGTGATGTGGTGGATAGAGAACTGATCTTTAAGCTGGGAAGAGCAGGGCTTAAGGCCCACCCTGATAAGTACTACTGGGTGACCCTAACTATTCCTGTTCTCAGGGCCTTAATCTTCTATACCTATAAGTTACATAGAAGGAGCCAAGTTGCATTTGTTGAATTTTCTCAACTAGAACTGACTATACTAATAAAAATATAAGTCCAGCCCTTATCACCTAATAATAACTGACATTGCAATCATGCCTTAAGATTTATAACACACTTTCTTCATAGCAAATCTACATGGTTAGGAGTAAAAATGCTGTCTTTTTCATTGTACAGATGGAAAACTGAATCTTAGAAATGTTAAACGATTTGCATATGGTGACATAGCTAGCAAATACCGAAGCTGGATGGAGTCTAAGGCCTCTGACTCCAAGTCCAATATTCATTTCCTTATATATTATTCCATATGTCAGTGTACATATTAAAAAACTGAAAAAAGAGAAAAACTTGGAAGACATGAATTATAAACTTGGAAGACATGAATTACATACACACACATAGATAGACAAAGAGATAATACGACTATGGAAAAAGAGCTCGTCTCTGAACCAAGATTTGTGTTCAAATCCTACCTCTTATACATAACAGACTGCATGACTTTGGACAAGTTATTTGAAATCTCACTAAACCAGGCAACATTATTAGATTTTAAATTGCAGAGCTATGTTTGTCTTCATTGGTATAGAGTGTTTCCTCGTTGGCATTCCCCATATCAGTGATTTTACGGGTGTTTGCCAACAATTCCAAATAAAACAACCTGTTTGTGTATGTATACACACGCATGTTCACACATGTACATGCAAGAATACTTTTAATTTACTATGATAAATAAGTCATATGGACTATTGCCTACATAGCATAGAACAGGGGTGAGGAACCTGTGGCCCTGATGCCACATTTGGCCCTTTAGGTCCTCAAGTAGGGACTTTTGACTGAATCCAAACTTCACAGAACAAATCCTCTTAATAAAAGGATTTGTTCTGGAAAACTTGGACGCAGTCAAAAGGCCACACCCAAGAACCTAGAAGGCCACATGTGGCCTTAATGCTGTAGGTTCCCCACCCTTGGCTTAGAATAGTTTCCTCCAATATGTTACTTGAGGCCCACTCCTCTTTGTTCGACTCAACATGTTCCAGGCTTGGATCTTCCACTACAAAGTTTTCCCTCATGTCCTTTCCATTTCACCCTCATCAGCTTTTTACATATCTATGATCAGCCATCATTATTTCCTAGGGACTCCCCTCCATTGCCTTGCTATTCACTAAGGAAAAGTTCACCTATCTCTTCATATGCTCCTTGGTATTTCTTCACATATGATGCAAGACACAACAGGTTCATCACAGGAGAATGGGTATATACAGGGATAAAGTACATGTAAATTATTTATTTTAATCAGTGGTCCACAATATAATGGACCAATGACCAAAGTAAAAAATTGACATTTACTTCATAGCATATTCGTTATATATGTAGCCTGAACTATTACGGATAAGGGACCCTGTTCTGCCATATTCTACATTCCTTGGTCATTGCTCCTCGGTTATTCCTGAACTTTGTAGTTTCCCCTACATTCTCCCAATTTCACATCTTTCCACATAAGCCAATAGCACCTATCCCATTCATTTTTGATATTGATCTATTATTAAAAGACTTCAGTCAATAGTTAATCAACAAGCCTTTATTACACATTTGATTATTTGATAGGCCCTTGGCCAAGCATTCAGGATATAAAAAAGAGCAAAAACATGGTCCTTGCCTTCAAACTGCACAAAACAATCCATGTCATTGGATTTTGGTCTCATCAAATTTCCAAACTCTCAATATTTCCTTTTTAAAATTAATTTTGGCAATGCTATCCATATTTATATCATAATCATTTTAAAAATAACACCAGATTCAACTTTCCCCCTGTGATAGAGAAAAACAATTAAGCAAAAACATCCTATACAATGTCCGTATCAGACAATACCTACAGCAGCCGATCAAGATGTCCACCACCTCCCTGTTTTCTCAAAGGAAGAACTCTCATGACTTCATGAAAACATTTATACCAAATTTAACCTCAATTTGGAACTACGGTTGGTTGATGTTATTTCATCCCATCACTTTATCACGGATTTATAATTTTAGTTATTTAGATATTTACAAGGATGAATGTTAAGTACCAGGCAGTTGTGGTACTTGAGGGAGACAATTTTAGAATTGTGGTGAATATAAGCACCATCTTCCCATGATTAAATCCACACAATAATTTCCCACCCATGTATGTTGGTCCTCTTGAGTCCCCATGTTATGATTAAATGTGCATCTTGATGACTATTGCTGAATATAGCTGTGCCCTTGAGATCTGGAAAAGGGTGCCTATTAAAAGAAATCTTTGGAGAGCAACCTTCCTGTCAATTTTAAGACTGACTCAGATGTGCATACAACATCTAGGCAGAGTGAGAGGGCAGGGGATTTGACTTGCATTTTTCAAATCATAATTCTCAATTCATCTTATATGTCACTCTTTTCCCCATGGAAAAATACCACCTAATCTAGTCAAAGATCAATAAGTAAATTAATAAGCATTTATGAAAAGCACACCATACTCAAGGAACTGGGCTAGGTGCTGATAAGGTACAGAGAAAAGTATGACATGATCTCTGCCCTCAAGTTGTTTCTTATCTTTTAGGAGAGACAGAAGAAATCCACAAATGATTATGATAAAAAGAGGAATGTTTTCACTTCAAAACTGAAGTGAATAATGGCTAATAATGATAATAACTAGTATTTATATATTGTTTTAAGGTATGCAAAACACTTTCCAAATATTAGTTCGTGTGATCTTCACCACAGCACTGGAAGAAAAGGTACCATTATTATCCCGAATTTATAGATGAAAAAATTGAGGCAGACAGGTTGAGTGACTCGTCCAGGGTCACACTATTAAGGAAGCGCCTGAGGTCACATCAGAACTCAGAACATCTTCCTGACTTGAGGTTCAGTGTCCTACTGTGCCACCTATTAGCTTCCTCCAAGAAGTCTTCTTCCCTGTCATAAGTTGCAAATTTATTCCTCTCGCACTGTGTGCCACTTTGTACCATTTCTATATATTTATTATGGTTTGTTTGCTTTATTTTATAATTTATAATTATAATTTGATATAATTATAATTTATAATTATCTGTATTCATGGTTCATTTCCCCTTAGGACCATATCTCAGGTAGGATTATCCAAGTTTTGCTCCAGTGTTATAACAGTGCTTCTGTCCACTCTTCTAGAACTTCATGGCCCTCTGCTGACATCTGTGGTGCTACCATGAGTGGCTTTAGGTCATCAAACATAGGGAAGGATCTGTCTTCCCCCGCTGTGGTGCTCCTTCCCCTCTCCCCTCCTACTAAACCCCTTTCCTTTCCCCATTGCTTAAAGGGTTGAAGGTGATAAGCAGTGCAACAAAGGTTCAGGTCTGATTATAGGGAAGGCTGCTCCATCTCCTGGTATGACTAAATTGTATTGCTATTGGGCCTGCAATCTTGCATCTCACCTTTTATGGAGGATGCATAAGACAAGTAGTAATGTAAACGCTGGTCAGCCGACGTGAAATCCTGAAGTTTTCCTAGTCCTCAGATGATCTGTTACCCCATTCTCCAACCCAAAATGAATTTACCTTGGAGAACAGAGAACAGAGGTCACATCCTATTCAGCCACTGTGATCTGTTTGGCTCATTGGCACCTAGCCCAGTCATCTGTATATAGTGGTATAGGCACTTAACATTTTAAAGAAATCATGGGAAAAAAAATGCCCAAGTGAGCACTTAGTAATTTAGAGCATCTAAGTAATTTTAGAGTAAATTCTATCATACAAACGCATCAATATTATAATGGCTAATATATAGAACACAGGATGGACTATACACATTTCACTAGTAATTTTTAATACATTAATGTTGCTCAAATACACATTGTCATAGTCAATTCTGGATTCTCAGTTTTGATGTTAACAACAATGTGGTTAAACCCAATTCATGAATGATTCCCAAATGATCACATATGGTTTTGAATTTGTATTTGAGGATGGGTATGTCTGAAGTGCTGAGTTTTCACATACCCTTCCAACCAAAAATTAAGTCACATCACAAATTCCTAATGAGATGGAAAATACATAATTTATTTATGTCTGCCCTGGCTTAAACACTTCTTGGTTCTAATTCTGGCAATTGGAAGCATAATTTCTCAGACTAAGAAAAGTGCTGGCCCCAAACTCAGTGGTGTTTTCACTCTCCTCACTTCTTTTCTGTTTCTTAAATCACATTTGTGACCATTTTTATTTTTTAAAAATCATCTTTTTCTGTATGAATTAAAAAATGACAATGTCATAAAAATAATTGAAAATAAGTGATTTTAATGAGAAAATGAAAATGTGTTTTCCTATGGATAACCTGTTTCTGTAAAATTGAGAATAAATTGCATTTGCAAAAATGGAAATTTACTTCTTTGAATGAGGGCCTATAGCAGCAATATTTTCACATCTTTGATATTTTGATTGTTGTAAAAATTCACGTGGAAGAAATATTTTTAAGAACCATAACTAACATTTCAACAATAAGTGAAAAGATTATTTTGGATGTTTTATATTGAGTACAAATGTGTGTGTGAATGTGTGTATACACAGAGATTAATGCATATGTATATGTCCATTTGAGAAGCAGTGTGGCATATTGAATAGGTTATGAATTTCAGTGAATGAAAACTGAGACTCAGGTCCTGCCTCTGGACATGTACTATCTGTGTTGTAACTGACTGGTCACTTAAATCAGCTTTCTAATAGTATGGGTTACAATTTAGGTGTCAATTTGCATAAATAAAGGGATTTGCCACACTCTGAGATCCATGTGTCCATCATAGGTCTAGTCAAAAAAAAAAGAAGCAAAAAGAAAAGGAAATAAAATAAGAACTTATAAAATAATTTTCATCAGTTTGTCACTGATTAATGGGGATGCAATACAGAATTAAAGTATCATAGTATGGGGGAAAGGAAAACGGACTCCAACCAATCATGTAAATTTTAATTTGTCCTGATTTAATGATTCATATAGTTCTTCTAATGTGCCTAGATTATAGAACAAAAGTTTCTGTGACCAAATGTAGCCCAAGAGAAGAGAAATATGTTGAATCAGGAAAATTCATCTTCCTGAGTTAAAATCTGGCCTCTGACACTTACTAGTTTTGTGACTGTGGTCAAGTCACTTAACCCTGTTAGCCTCAGTTCTTCATTTGCAAAATAAGCTGCAAAAGAAAGTGGCAAACAATTCCAGTGTCTTTACCAAGAAAACCCCAAAATGTGGTCAGAGAGTAGGACAGGACTGAAAGGACTGAACAACAACAACAAATCAAAAACATAAAATCCCATCATGTCATACGTGCCATTTTCAATGCTATAATAAGAACTATGACAGCAAGGACACAGGTCTTTGAATCTTTCTTCTCTTATAGTTCCATACTATTTCTCAGTATTGTTCCTATCTTCTGACATTTGCCTTCTCATTCCCTTTTCCACTATAAAATATGCATCCTTGTCAACATCAGGTCTCAATGTGATAATTTTTGGCAATTTGACTTTCCTGTTTCTTATCTTCCTCATATCCAGAAAGATCAAAATACTACTATTAATTCATCACCAATATGATAATAATCACTTCTTGGGTCCCTTTCCATTTACACTAAATAAACTGATCTTTTTTTTGCAATCAAACTTCCAGTATCCTCGACTTCCCATGTATTTCTACTCTTCTACTTTTATTGATTCAAACCTATATCATTCCTTCCTTTTTAATACAGTTTTTTAAACATGATCCTATATCTATCTCCTATTACCCAATATGTGTTTTTCTTACTCTCCTTCAAATCAGTGCCTTTCATGTATAACAATAGCACCCCAAAGACAAGTGTCAGTCATTTCCAGAATGAAATACCTCTTTCCACCTAACAACAGAAATTATGGAAAGAATTAAATGTCTGCCCAAGGGCATCAGAACACAGTGGGGAGAAGTGAATCAGATGTAACAAATTTTCTGAATTGCCTAATATAAAAGGATATCTATTTTTTTTATTTCAGTTTTTTTGGATAGATGGTTGCTGAGTTAAACTGTCGAGAGAAGAGAGCACCAGAATGGGGGGTCTAAAGAGTTTTCCTCTAATTTGTTTTTCTCTGAAGTAACCTGTCTCTGGTAGGGAAAGGGAAATAAAGACTAGACTTTTTTTTTCTTTCCAGTCTCCCATACTCCTTTACCCCTGGTGAAATATCACCCAATGAAATAAAAGTCAACACTCTTCTTATTGACTATATTGAATTAGACACAATCTAAATATATGGTAACCAAAAGAAGTAGACAAAATCTTGGATTTAGAACCATAAAAGAGACTGAAAATGATTGCCACATCTAATACTGATGGTTTTAAAATAGAGATAAAAATGGATCTGGACTCCATTACTTCAGAACCTCTCTGACTGACAAGGAATCAAAAATCTTTTTACATCAGTGATGATCCTTTAATGGCTTTTTTTCCAGAGACTTTTTCAAGCAGATCAATATCAGAAAAAAGAATACACACCCAAAAATGCTGTTCACATACTCAGGTAGAAAGAAGAGAACATATGATGAAGAATATTGTGGCCTAGGAAGTATCAAGAAAAGCCATACTTTGAGGAGATTGCTTTCATATTAATATTGAAGATATATATCACCATGAAAAGAAGGATGTTTCCTAGAATTTGACATTCTTTCTTAAATGAAATTTCTTTTCACTATAGTTAAAGTGAAAAGGCTTCATTTTAAAAAAATATTTCTCTTTATTAAGAGAAAAACCTGCAATTTGATATTACAAATCCCTACTTCAGTTGTGAAGTTAGAAGTTAAATTTGATGTTCCATTTTGTGTGCAATTGATAGGCCATATGAATCCACTGAAATTTCCCATTTCAAACATTCATAAGTTTCCAAAAATATCCCTCCTCATTCCTCTTGTAGTTGTTATTGTTTCTTATTGAAAACTAAAGCCCTCTAGAGTCCTAGAATCCTTCTACAATCTCACTGAGCACCAGACCTCGACTTCCTAGGCTTTTGTTCAAGATCAGAGAAATTGGCTATTTTCCTAATAAGTGGTAACTATGTTACCAAATACCTGGAGATAATGGCTAATTGAGGTCATTAACATGGTCAAGGTAAATTTAAAGGAAAAAGAATTCTTACTGGGAAAAAATCTTTTTTTTTTCCAGAAGACATTTAATGGTATAGTTATTTAGATTTTTTAAAATAGCCATATTTTAATTGAATTTTAATCTATCCTCATCTGAAATATCTTTCTTCTCTCCAACAATATTCACTGGTGTGTGTACATTTCCCTGTCTTTACTTAATCTCCATATTAAGGTACAGAGGAGAAGGAAAACTATCTCAGAGCAATCAATTCTGCTTTCCTTTGTCGGATGAAATAATGGTAGATGAGGCAGTTTGTAACAGGTTTAAGTATTACCTATAGATTTTGTTTCTTTATCCTTATTCTTGTACAGAAGTTAATATTTATAGTGGAAAACTGATTATTTTTACATGTATTTATTTCCCTAAACTCCTTTGTCATCTCCCTCCCTCCCTTTCCATTTCTTTGTTTCTCTCTTTTTTCTCTTTATCTCTCTTTCTTTTTCTCTTTCTCTCCCTTTCTCTCTTCTTTCCTCCCTCCTTCCATCTCTGTCTCTTTCTCTCCTTACCTGGTCTAGACCTCTAATTTCCTTAATTAAGGAACTCCTTTTGTTTAGATATACCACCTATTTGTGTTAACATTCAGCATCTTGATCATGTCACTTCAACAGCTGCCTAGGACACGGTGAGGTGTCAATAACTTGGCTAAAGTCAGGAGGCCAATAAATGGCACAGATAGACTGAACCCACCTCTTCCTGTCTTCCAACTTCAAAGTTGGAATTTTCTACTAATAAAACATGAGAATTGCTGCTTTTCCTAAGCCCTGAAGAAAATGCCCTCTTTAGTTCAATTCTAATCATTCAAAGTTTTTCATTTTGTTTCAGTCTACCTCAATACAAAAATAAGATAAGCAGAAACCTTACTTGTGAAATACGTTTAATGAGCACTGAGGTAATTATTCCTCACTCAATATCAGTGATTTTTCACTACAGATGGTCAGGTCTTCTTTGCTTCTTTCAAATACATATTTTATAATAATGCATGTTATAAAAATTACCCTCTTAAAAATAAAATGCATCCATCTACCAATCATACAACAATATAAGCAAAGCCCTGTGCAAGAGAGTACATTTTCAGTCAATAAAACCAATGCCATACTCACGGTGAAGGTTGGTGGGACTGGTTTTCAGCATTCCTTGGTGTTTTGCGGGCTGCAGGTTTCGCCATATCCCTGACAACACACCTGGGGCGCATGATAGACAGCACAATTCACTATTAATGTTCAAAGGCCTAGAATACACTTGGAAATCTGATCAGTCTAACAAACAGGCCAATGTGGGGGAAAAGTCTACAAGGAAAGGCCTATAAAAGTCCCCCCCAAAAATAAGGCTGCAGGCCTAGGAAAAAAAATACTTTGCATATAGGTATATTCCTCAGGTTTAAACTTACAAGCTCTTCTTCCGTATCTTGGCAAGGCCTGGGGCCAGTCTCTGATCTGATTTTTTTTTTTCTTAGTGGAAATGAAAATGTTCCAAGCAGCTTTCTTCATAGCTGAAATGCAACTATGAGCCGTGGCCAACCCAGGGCCATTAGAAGAAGAAAGATGCGTGCTTAAAAATAGGATGGCAGCTTTGCTATGCTTCACCAATGGGCAGGCTTTTATCTAGCTTTGTCTATTTGAGCTAAAACACACACCGCTTTGGAGGCAGCTTCTTTATGCAAACAAAGTTAAGAAGCTTGGACACTGTTCCTCCTTTAAAAGCCCCATCCAAACTAATTCAGGAAGAGGTTGGTGGGAACTTTTTGTTATCTAGAATATTGGTTTTAAAACAATGATACTTATAGGGAAAACCCAAACTCTATATAATAAAAAAGAGTATGGTACTTTGTTCTCTTCATTACTAGTAATCAAATGCAGCGATGAACAATATTTCCAATACACTGGATACATAGCAGAAAAAGGAAGGGGGGGCCTGTTCCTTGGCGAAGAAAGGGAAATTAAAAAGCAAAGCAAAGCAAAGCCACAACTATCTTGACAGTGTTTGGGTCACTATTGAAATCATGCTTTCATGGGGGCCCCACTAGCAGAATAAGTCAATTTGTTTTCTCTATATCTAATAAAATGCAAGGAACTTGAGAGCAGGGACTTTGACATGAGTTGTTTTGGTTTTGGAAGGGGTTTTGTTTTGTTTTTTGGTCATTGGTTTTCCCAGTTCTTAACAAAGTAAGTAAAAGTAAATAAGTACTTAATAAATACAAAGTAAATACTTAATAAATACATGATGTTCCATTATATACCCATTTTGTTTCTGAATGTAGAAAAGAAACTTTAACCTATCACTTTATTGGCCCTTGAGATAATTTTAATTTTGAATGGAAATTAAACTTAACAAGTTGTTTCTTTTTCTTTTTCTCTCTAAGGCTCTTGTTTTTCAAGAGGGAGATTCCCTTATGCTAGATTTTTTTTTTAAACTGAGCCTGCCTACAGGACCCCAGGCTTTTAATAGTCTTTGTAGATGTTTTTAGGGGGATGAGTCAGGAATTCTTTCTGGTTGGTTTCACAGAGAGCCTCATCACCAACTTTTTCCTGAAACAAGTCATTTATACACCACTCAGAAGGAGAGCTAAGATCAGGCAGCAATCAATAACCAGCTTTCCCAGTAGGAAAAGCTGCAGGGCTAAATTCTCCACTTCTGAAAAAAAATACACAACTTCACGGGAACACAGTGATATACACACACACAATACACACACACAAACACACACACACAACTTGTTCTAATGTAGATGAACTAAAACATATCAGTACACTTTCTAAAATTTATTTTATCTAGTTAGCTACCAACTTACCTACCTTCTCATCCACCTCACCTGCCTACTCACTGGCCTACCACATGTTCCCATTCACCTACCTACTCATTTACCTACCCACCTACTTGTTTTGTCAATGATAAAACTCCTTTAGAGAACTCAAACTAGAAATTTCATTCATTTATATGTATCCACAGATCATCTGTGAAATTCTGCCTTATTTGTGTGGGGGCATAGAGAAATTCCAATAACTTACCCAAGGTCACATAACCAGTAACAGTCAGAGACAGAACTGGAAAGTAGGTTTTCCTGACTTGGCATGAGGGATACAGGACAAATTTTTTGTGTGTATTTGACTGTAGGCCTGTGTGTATGTGTTTATGTGTACATATGTGAGGCATGGAAGTAATTATATATAGAAAAATCTTATATGTTATATGTATTTATCCAAGTTTCCAATATAAAATTATTAGCAATGTAAAAAATGCCATATATACATACATATATGTATATATATATGTATGTATGTATAATATATGTATGTGTATACACACACACACATAATTATATAGCACAATGGGCATTGTGGATTAAGTGACAGACCTGGAGTGAGGATTATCTGAGTTAGAATTCTGTGTTGGATACTAGTGGGCTATGTGACCCTGGACAAACTACATTATCTCTCTGTGGCTTAATCCCTTTATTTGTAAAATGAAGGAGTTATACTCAAACTTGAAGGTCTTTTTCAGCTTTAACTATATCCTATGATCCTGTGTATGTCAATCTATGTATGCATATGTGTAGTATGTACATAAATGTAACTGTATGCATGATGCTGTCTGGATCTCTGTCCTTTACATGACACTGTCATCCTATGTAACATATATGAAGCGCTTTGCCAGTTAAAAATACTATGGACATTTATACATACATAGACACATACATATATTGCTTATCTACCTTTCTCTCATGTATCTGTCTCTATCTCATCTATATTTCTGTCCATTCGTCTATCATCTATCTTTTCCTCTGTCTCTCTCTTTTTCTGTGTCTCCATCATTCTCTTTCCCTGTTCTGCTGTCTGTCTGTATCTGTCTGTCTCTCATTCTCTCTCTCATTCTGTCTCTGTGCCCTTCTCTGTCTCTCTGTCTCTCTTCATCTCTGTCTCTGTGACTGTCGCTCTTAGTCTCTGTCTCTCTGTCTGTCTCTCATAAGAAAAATCTAGCTTCAAGTCTCACCACTGAAAATCCGTTGCTATCCTGTCTCTTAACCTGTTGGTGCCTCCGCCCTCCCCTCCACCGGCAACTTATGAAGTCTATACAATGCATACCAGTTGCTGATCTGTATTAATGAAAGACACTTCCTTATTCAGCGTTCAGCATGACAATAAAATAACAAATCTGGTCAAAATATCTATGAATCCAAGGCTAAGCTGTTGATTGCTTTACCCTAAAAGCATGTCTTCAGTGAAAGCAGGGAACTGAAGCATGAACTTCAGCAAAAACTGAACACATCTATCTGGTTCTATGAAGAGAGTGAAACTAAAGAATTAGAACTGACTAAGAAAACATTCGGGCAGGACCATGGTGGAAAGAATTAATGTACTAGAACTTCTGAGCCTTGAAATTCTGGTCTAATCTGCACCAGGGGCACAGTGCTCAATGAGGTAGCATGCACAGTACTAAGAATCTTTAGGGAGCCTTCCTCCCCTCTAAGAATAGTACAGCATATTTAATCTGTCTGCACTACTTTATGAAAATGCTTGAAATATCACAAACTTTGGTGAAATTTTTGAAGGAAGAACTATATCTGTATGGAGCCATATGCTTCCTTATTCCTTGGTCTCTCCTTCCTTCCTTCTAAATTTACAGATATTTGTAAAGCTTCAATGTGCTAGTTAATTGGCTTTTCCTGAAAGATGTTCTGGTGTGGCTATGCCTCTTCCAGTAACCAGGGCATGCCAGCAAAGCAGAAAGCATGTGTTTCTAAGTGAAAATGTTTATAACTGAGTGATGGGCCACATCCTATGAAAGAGTATTCATGTCTGAGGTGAGATTCCTGATTCAGTACTGTTACTGACTTAAATTTCTGTAGTTTTTTTTTTTAATACAAACTACATCAGAATGTTCTTCGTTCCTTCTTCTCTCCTTCTTTCCCTTCCTTTCTTCCTCCTTCTTTCCCCTCCATCCCTTTCTCTCTTCATTCTTCCCTCCACCTGTCCCTCTCTCCATTCCTTCCTTTCTTCCTTCCTCTCTCCCTCTCTCTCACCCTATTCCTTCTTTCTTCTTTCTGCTCCCTCCTTCCTTCCTTCCTTCCTTCCTTCTCTTTTTTACCCTTCTAATGCAAATAATCTCTGAATGGAGAATAAATAAATAACCCCAATTCTCAAATATTACAATTTTAAGTTTAAATATACTGTACTGAAGCAAAACCACCTTACCAAATGCTCCATCTGATGCATTCTAACAGGGTTAATCCTGGTCTCGTACTCTTTGAGCCTCTGTTTCTTCATGTATAAACTGGTATTCATTATATTTGTAGCTAAGAGGCAGTCTGGCATAATGATTACAAGACTGACTCAGAGTTGTTAAGACCTGGATTAAGGTCTTCCCTTGATATTTACTAGCTTTATGACTGACCATAGGTCAGTTGTTTTTGACCATGTATGTCTCAGGAATCTCTAAAACTACTAGTTGCAAGTAGTTGCAGATTTACCTTAGTGGAAGGAAAGGCATTCTTCCTACAGCTAAAATGTGTGTGTGTGTGTGTGTGTGTGTGTGTGTGTGTGTGTGTGTGTGTGTGTGTAGATCCTACTTCACAGTTCTTTGCTTATAAGAATCTAGATTTAGAATTAGAAGAGACCTTTGAGATCATCTAGTTTAACCCTTTCATTTACATATAAGGAAACTGAAATCTAGATATGTCTAGTGACTTGTCCAAGATCACACACTCATAAATGTTAGAGCCAAGATTTGAACTCAAGTCTTTGCTCTCTAGGACCAATCTGCCTTGACCAGGGTCACACAGTTAATATGTGACAGATGAGAGGCCTGAGTTCAAGTCTTCCAGACACCTGGGTTGGCCCTCTATATACTTTGCCTCACTACCTCTCATGATAACTAATGCCATATAATGTATATAAAACACTTCACAAACTC
Organism: Pseudocheirus occidentalis; assembly: GCA_028646575.1. Taxonomy (NCBI): domain Eukaryota; kingdom Metazoa; phylum Chordata; class Mammalia; order Diprotodontia; family Pseudocheiridae; genus Pseudocheirus; species Pseudocheirus occidentalis. Next base: position 236,673,851 of record CM053593.1, on the reverse strand, counting down.
TGAAAGTGCCACATAAACGTCAGTTAAATAGTCATCATAATCCATACCTGTATCCTCATCCCTTACCCCAGCTCTGTCTTCTACTTCCAGTTCTGACCACTAATTAAATCAACACTACAATTCCCAGAAAGAATGTGTTAATCAAATGCTCTATGATTGCCCTACCCATAACTGTGATACCATAGTAGTCTAAAACATCCCTCCTTTGTCACACTTACTAGAATTTAAGCTCCTTGAGGGCATGGAATATCTTTCTTTTTATATCTGTATCCCCAACATTTAATACAGTCCCTGGAATAGGAGAGAAGTGATTATTTCTCTTAAATTAATAACCAATTATGAATTAAGATTAAGATTTTCCCTATTTAGTTCCTCATTCAGAAATCAGTCCCTGTATGTTATTCAGTCAGATTCTGAAAGACATTACTGATAAATGAGATTGCCCAAATCCTCAGAAATGTGCCTTTTGATCTTGGGTAGTACTCTGCCAAACTAGGAGACCTCACAAAATTCAGTCTAAGTGAGATCTTGTTCTTCGAGAAATAAGTTCCTGTTTGTCCTTGGGAACTTTCATTAGAACTTAGGGTGATCTGGCTTATGAAGGGGAAAAACAAACCAGAGAAGTGTAGGTAGAGATGGATTCTTTGGCCAAGATTGCTGAAGGCAGCTGAGTCTCATAATTAGTTCACATTCTGTGCAGGAGAAGATGAAGACTTTTTGCCTACCTCCTCATTAATATGTTCACATCCTCATTAATTGGTAACCTGTCAGAGTTGATCTCCACACTCAGGTGGACTATACCCCCTTTTCCAAAGGCATTCAGAGGCCCCAGGGATCATCTTTGGTCTACAGGAAAAAGTCAAATGATCATCCTTTTTAAAATTATTCTTTAGTCATAATTAATAAAATTATTGTTAATCACCCAGAAATCGTGTTTCTCTCAGACTTTTCATACACCACAAATATTTTAAATACCCTTCAATAAATATATTTTCATTCATTCATTTATCACATGCTGCTCTTTATACTAAGTACTACAAATGTGTGGAAAGCCTACTTTTTGAAATGTAAAGTCTTAAGAAGGAACAAAGGAAAGGTCATTTCATGTATTTCATCAATCATCCAATGTGGGCAGGATATTTTAGCTACAAATATATGTACTTTCCTGAATTGTTCTAGTTTGATTTTCCTTTTACAGATTTGTTTTCCTTTATTTATTGCCTTTGTTTATTTTCTTTTTGTTCATATTCTCCTCGCTGAATGAGAAAAATTAATGTACAACAACTATATATCACAGAAGGCTAACCCACAAGTTACAGTGTAAATACCTATGTTAAGTGGGATGGGGGGGTGGAGGGGAATACCAAAATATACTACAGAGAGAGAAGCTTCCTTATAAGTCTATTTAGACCAATATTGCTTAGAGAAATGATACTGGGAGGGCTGTGTCCAAATGAACACAGATTGAAGATATGTACCTTTATAGGCTTTGACAGTTCTAATATATGGAAATTGTTCAGCAGGAGTAATTTTCCATTATCTATTATACATTACCCTCACAGTAATATAAAGCACCCCTGCCTTCAGAAAACAAACCATAATGATGTAGTATGCTTCTATTCTCCAATGCATGTCTTTCAAGTTGATTTATTCCATTCAACCAGCCATCCAGAAACCAACAAATTGTCACAACTGCTACCCCCACCCACTGATCAGTGACTAAGGAATGAAAGCATTTGACTTCTTCTTTGCCACCTCTTCTAATTGCATCCAGATTGATCAGACATCTTCTTCCCGTTTTCCTGCTACAAGTAAGCATTCTCCAGCATCAGTCAAGATTTATGTAAATGAGAGCTTCTGTAAGCCTCTCAGGGGGCTGCTCCTTCTGACTCCACCTCTGAGCAATGCTGTTTTTATGAATGACTGCAATCAATGACAGTGAATGACTGCCAACTGCCCACTCAACCACTTCTACTCCTCTCTGTACACACACTCTAGAGAAACTAGCAGTTACATGCTTGCAGATGAGCCTATGATAAGGCTTTTATCTTTCAAAACAGGAACTAAATTTGCTTCTGAGATACTTAGGCTATGGTAATTAGATATTCAAAATGTCTGCAAAATTCACAATTTACCTAATTACTTTCTCCCTTTTCAAGTTTCTATGTAAGAACATGCAATCGCTTTCTACCAAAAGCAAAATGGAAAAAAAAGAATATTTGAATACTTTTGATGATATTACTCCCATTTGGAGTTATTATTTAAACCTGCCATAGTTAATTTCAGATATTAGTTATAACTTGCAAAATATTAGACTAGCTCTATAGATACTTTTCGTCTCATATGCACAATAGAAAGAATTTTCAAGTTTGAAGACTAAAGAACAACTTCTCATGTGTGACCAAGTACAAATCACTTCCCTCTCTGGGTAGCAGCTTCCTTATTTATCAAAAAGAGCAGATTTGACTAAGTAATACCTAAAGACTCTAATTTTTGATAATTATTTAATAATGATCTTATATTTTACTAACAAGAAGAAATAGTGCAGTAGTCTAAGACACTTACTAGCTGTGTGACCCTGGGCAAGGCATGTGACTCTCAGTTTCGTTCTCTGTAAAATGGGCTAAAGAAGGAAATGGCAAACCACCTCCCATATCTTTGCCAAGAAAACCTCAAAAAGAGGTCATGAAGAGTCAGACAGTCGGACTAAACAACAATAACAAGGAAATATTTGACTAATAATGCATGAGGCAGGTGCCATCTCGTCTACCTTTGCATCTTATTTCTCATCTAGCAAGTGTTCTGCATGTAGATGCTTACTAAATATTTATTGAAGGAATAAATGAATGGATGGACAAATGTCTTTCCTGGAGGCTGAGATCAAATTAAGACCAGGTTTGTTGAAATCAGGAAGATAATAAATTGTTCTTATATTTACTCTCCAGTCCCCAATTCTAATTGTATTTATTGGAATATTTTTGATGGCCTTAAGAGTCCCAAAGATACAGTGAAAAGAAACAATGTTGAGAACAGAAATAATAAAACTGTTGACTAAATCGTTAATAATAAGCTCCAAAAGAATTATACCTCACTGCAAATAGAGCAAATGTAATGTGATAATAAAAATTATTTAGAACAGATTCTTACAATTATATCATGCTCTATAAAATATGTGCAAACGATAAGCCTCTCTATAGTCTATTCAGTTTAAGATGGGGATATTTCCATTAGTATTTTCCCCCAACTTTACTTAGGTGCTCTATTTTCAAAACAAAAAAAGGGTTTTTTTTTCTCCTAGTATATGTTAGGCAGGCATATTTTAACTGCTACCTTAATTCTTTCAGTCAATGAAAGCTTGATTCCATGTGTACCACAGTGGCATTTTAATTTTTATTATTAAGTTTTAATTAAGCGTTAATTAAGTGGCGGTTGAAAGTGAGTGACTTCTTTTAAAAAAAGAGGAGCAAAGTCAACTTGTGTGACAGCTTTCTTGACTTGGGTCTTAACAGCAAAGAATAATGAACAAAAAAGAATATGAGAGATGGATGGAGAAACATTGGATTTGGAGTCAAAAGGCCCTGGTTAAAGTCACTGCTGTTCTTTATTAGCTTTCTGACCTTGGGGAAGTGATTTCTGAACATTGCTTTCATCATCTGAAAAATGAAATTTTTAACATAGTGGGTAGGGAGTGGGGGTAGTGGATTGGAACATATACATTGAAGCTGGGCATGTGCTCTGATCCCTTTTGGTGATGGAATATATATTACATATTATATTTATTCTATCCTTTTACCTCGCTACAATGATACTTGAATATCTACTTCACAGAGTCGTAAGGAAAGCACTTTGTAAATTATAATACATGAATTAAATGTGGATGCTACTGTCAAATTGCTGAAATGAGCTACACACAAAATGCTGGCCACCAAATGAGATAACGGCCTTCAGACAGACAGTTTCCAATCTCTTTGGAGAAATTAGAGAAAGGAAGGAAGGAAACATTTAGTGAGGAACTATATGTGCCACCTTTTGTTCTATGTCATTGTTGTCATTGAGTCATTTTTATGTATGTACAACTCTTCATGACCTCATTTAGGGTTTTCTTAGCAAAGGTACTGGAATGGTTTGCCATTTCTCCAGCTCATTTTACAGATGATGAAACTGAGGCAAACAGAGATAAGTGATTTATCCAAGGTCATGCAACTAGAAAATATCTGAGGTTGGATTTGAACTCAGATTTCACTAATTCCAGCCCTAGTGCTCTATCCACTGTGCCACTTAGCTACCTTTAAGTGTGTTAAATAAGGGACTGGGCTAAGTGCCTTAAAATGTTATCTCATTTGATACTCACAACAATGCTGGGACGTAGGTGTTATTATTATCGTATTTTGCAGTCAAGAAAATGGAGGCAAAAAGAAATAGGGTGATTTCTCCAGGGCCACACAACTAGTAAGTGTCTAAAACCAGATTACAGTTCAGTTCTTCTTGCCTCCAGGCCCTGGGCACTATCCAGTGTTTGACCTAGTTTCCTCTAAGGACTAAAAAAGGGCTCAATGAATCTCAGAGAACAAAGACTCCTTAAAAAAAAATCAGTGATCTCAATTGCTAATTACCTCAATGGAAACAAAATGCAGGAAGGGAAAATAGCAGAGATGTCAAACAGGGAAATAGAACTGCACAATGACCTTCAGAAGAAATAGGAAAAAATTGCTACATAAAAAAATAAAGCCAGAGCTTTGGGAGTACAGAGGAAAGGCATAGCTGAGTAGAGCCAAGATTCATCCAAGATATTTCAAAAGCAGATCAGTTTGCAAAGCATATAACTAGAAAATACATTTAAATTACATAAAGCAAAGGAACAAAAGCCTCAAATAATGCTGTGTGTCCCTCCTCTACCAGATAAAAAGGGAGGAAATTTTGAAAACTGATGACTATGAAAAGGTAGAGATGTTTAATACTCTGTGAAAACACTGTTCTCACCAATTTTTAGTCTCCCCCCTCTCATGTCACCTAGACACATCTTGCCTTTTTTAAAAAATCATATTGTTTCCTTTATGTTTTCCTTAATATATACACACACACACATATACATGCACACATATATACACATATGTGTGTATGTGCGTATATGTATGTATATATGTATGTACATATGTGTGTGTATATATATATTCTTTCCTTTATACATACACACATAACAGGGGATTTTAAAAGTTTGATCTTCGTCAGATAAGAGCAGCAAATGTCACTTTCAATGGAAATGTAGAACAGTATACTTGCACAGGAGAGCAACTGGAGTTTTAAAGATAGACCTTATTATTCCCTTCTTAACAAAACCTGTGGAAGTATAATTCAGTAGTTGTGGAATCAGAGGAATGGGAGATGAAAGTGACTTTGGATGATATCTACAATTATCCCTTCCACATCACAGGGTTAAGGGGGTGGTGCCTCCATGATCTGGAAAATCCATAAATTGTTTTGTTCCTCCCTTCATACCAAAGAAGTCTGATTTTTTTCTTTTTCTTTTGTGTGGTGTTTACAATACCTTATTGTAAAATTTGGGTTAAGTATTGGGTCATAAGCTCTGTGTCTTCTGTTGGCCTTCATATGTCACCTAGGGTTCCCATAAGACTTCACCAAAAATTTCCATGTAATTCCTTTGATGTATTGAAACCATGATAGGGAAACTTGTGATGTGGAAGGGATGACTAGTCCAGTCTCCTCATTTTATAAGTGAGGAAACCATGGCCCAGAGGGGTGGTAATTCATCCAAGGTCCCATTGGTAATTAGTAGCAAAGTGGAATTCTAACCTTAGTTCTAAACAAGCACAAATATAGTACTTGTTCCACCCACCACCACCATCACCACCCCCCCACTAAGAATTCAAGGAGGTCACTTCAGAGCTATATTTATGTTTAAGAGGTCTTCGAAGTGAAGAGGAGCTTGGAATGATGATTTTAGGATCATAGATTTAGAACCAGAAGAGCCACTTGTTTTGATCACGGAGCAAACTGGGGCCAGGGAATGTAAGTGACTTTGCCTGAAGTCATACAGTAAGTGGCAGACCTAGTATTCAAAACTAGGTCCTTTGATTTCACATACTCAATGGACTCTTCAATGAGTCATGCTGAAGTAGCCTCTGGAAATGACTTAGAGACTGGAAAAAAAAAGAAAAAAACAATAGAGAATTCATTTTTTGGAGGTAATAGTCAGGATTTCAGAAGTTCCTCAGAACAAAATTGTCATAAAAGACAGATGTAAAGGTAGGGCCTCTGACAGTAGGATTGTATCAATTACTCAAGTGCTATAAGGATTGATGAATGATTTTGCATTTTAGGGTAACTCAGCTTCAAAGTCCAACATCTAGGGCACCAGAAGTGCTCCTAGGATAATAACAGAATTATTTCATTATTAATTTCCTAGTACAATCCACATGTTGTTGCGTTGCTTCAGCTGTGTCCAACTTTTTGTGACTCCTTTTGGAGTTTTCTTGGCAAAGGTACTGATGAGGTTTTCCATTTCCTTCTCTAGCTGATTTTACAGAGTAAAAAACTGAGGCAAATAAGGTTAAGTGACTTACCCAGGGTCACACAGCTAGTAAGTGTCTGAGGCTAGATTTGAATACAGGAAGAAGAGTCTTTCTGACTCTAGAACTCTATCCACTTTGCCATTTAGCTGCCCACATTGCTTTCAGAGAAGCTCAAATCACTATGACGACTCTCCACCTGTGGGTTGTGACCTCTTTAGGGATTAAATGACCCTTTCACAGAGGTCGCCTAAGACCATCGGGGAGATACTTATTTGGTCTTTGGAACCTAGACACCACTCTTCCTCTATCCATCTCTAGGCGGGTTGGCCCACATGCAGATACACCCACATACGAGTATTAAAGGGTCTCGACCTTAGGAAGGTTGAGAACCACTCACTATGAGATAGCTCTGATAAGAAATTTGGATGCATAAGCATAAATGTAACTTTTTTTTGGTGACTTTCACCCATAATTTTCAGTCCTGCCCTTAAGAACCAAGAACAAGTCTAATAATGTGTCTTTAGTGTGAAACCATTTTAAATAACTAAAGAAAGTTTTATCGTCACAACTAGCTCAGATCTCAGACCTAGTGCTGTGATATGAGCTTTTACAGGTGGAGGAGAAAAGAGAATAAAGAAGAGAGAGGAAATTTTATAGTGTTTTTTAAGGCAGCTAGGTATTACAATGTGTTGAACCTGAGTTAAAATCTGACCTCAGACATTTACTAGTTATGTGACCAGTCACTTAAATTATCTGTGCCTCAGTTTCCTCACCTATATAACAGGACTCTGTAAAATAGCACACATCTCTCAAAGATATTGAAGATCAAATGGGATGTTAAACCTTAAGGCATTATATAAATGCTAGAGATTATTAGTAGTAATACTGGACCTATAAGGAATGGCAGAGAATAAAATGAAGGTATTAGGTGCATAGAAGAGAGACACAGCAAGTGTAGGAGAAGAGTATATAATGGAATGTGAGAATGCATAAGAGATAATATTGTTAATTTTATAGTACCTTAATATTTTGTCTAAGACTAGGTCTGAGCTCCAGGTAATATAGAATAAACATGATTAATTTCAGAAAAGCAAAATTTAGCATGCCATATAAATTTCTTCTTTTGCAGAGACTGAACATGTTAATAAAAGTTTCACAACAGATAAAATTGAACTGCTCTTCAACAATATTTTTTCCAGTTTTTAAAAAACTTCATTTATTTTATTCTAAACTTAAGAAAGAAAACAAGCATTTCCATAACAGAGTAGAATAGAAAAAAAGATGATTGTATATGAAACTACAAATCTGCTGTGTACACTTGCTATTCCTTTTCAGTTTATAATTAAGTTATCATGTAACTTTACTTTTTCTTCTATTTTTCTTTTTTTCTTTCCTTCCATGTCCTCCCCAAACAACTCTAGAGATGGCTACCATCACACACACACACACACACACACACACACACACGTGTGTGTGTGTATATGTGTCTGTATAGATAGATATAGGTATAAATATGTAAAATCATTCTATACACACTATAATCAGTTCTTTCTCTGGATGAAGTTAGTATCTTCCTTCATATGACTCTTGTAATTAATCTGGGTATTTATAATAGTCAAAATGATTTAATCAATTAACATATTTCTTTAACATTATACTTGCTACTGTATATAATGTTGCCTTGGTTCTGTTCATTTCAGTATTCATTATGTTGTGCAAGTTTATCCATGTTTTTCTAAGGTCATAAGCAATGCTTTTCATTGTGGCCACATGATATCTTTGAAAAACATATTCTATACAATGCAACCACTGAGAGGGTTTGCCACTGGTTAGAGAGTCACAACCCAAGATAGTTCCAGTCTTCCAGTTCACAGACCTAAAAGGATTTATGAGTAATGTTCATTCACCTCAGGGTAAAGTACTACTTAATAGTAAATTTATGACTTTGATGATAAAAATGAGTTATGCTTATTCAGATGATCAAGTTAAGCAAGAGAACAAACACCTTGAAAGATATGAGGGAGGGAAAGAACATTCAAAATGACCTTGATTATTGGAGAAATATCACATATTTCTATCTAGGCAGCTAGGAGGCACAGTGTATAGAGTGCTAAGCCTAGAGTCAAGGAGAGCTATGTTAAAATCCAGTCTAGATACTTGCTAGCTGTGGGGCATTGAGCAAGTTTGCCTCAATTTTCCTCATTTGTAAAATGACTTTAATAATAGCACTTAATTCCTAAGGTGGTTTTGAGGACCAAATGAGATAATGATAAAGCTGTTAGTACAGTGCCTGTTCCACAGTAAACACTATATAAATGTTATTTTTGAGCATCTAGGTGGTGTAATGGATGGAGCACCTGAGTTCAAATATGACCTCAGACACTTCCTAGCTGTCTGTCTCTGGGCAAATTGCTTAACCTTATTTTTCTGTTTCCTCATATGTAAAATCAGCTGGAGAAGAAAATGGCAAAGTACTCCTGTATCTCCCCCCCAAAAAAAACCAAGATGGGTGACAAAGAGTCAGACATGACTGAAAAATGTCTGAACAAGAACAAGAGCCAATCTTACTCATTAATATACAGGATCATCAATAGGGAGCTAGAGAGTGTGTTAGGTTTCTAATCTAATGTTTCGATTTTTTGCAGTGAAAGATCACATAAAGGAGCATGACCAAATTTATGTCAAAAATATATGTTAGAACTGGATTCAAACCTATCCTCCTATATACAACATCCAAAGAATTTAATATTCAATTTGAAAAATATAATGAATAAACACAATTGTAGTTTTTGGACAGGAAAACAAATTCCAGGACTTTAAAATAGGGAAAGACTGGCTAGTCACAAGTTCTGCAGAAAAAAATATATGATATTCATAGTAGACCACAAACTGAGTATGACTAGGCAATATGCATTAGTGCAATGCTACCAATATATAAAGTGCATTAAACAGAATGAGTTCCTGCCCCCAAGAGCTCATTATATCAACCCGAATAGCAAATATACTTATGTAAACCACAGTTTCCCTTTGGTAGCACAATTTGTAAGATTAAAAACTACCACTAAAAATGAAGGCTGTGGGAACATTTAGTTTGAACAAGACCAAACGCTTTATTTTTACTCAATTTTTAGCAAAAGCCACAAACAATAACTACTTGTAAGTGCTTCAACACTAGCATCTATCTCATCCTCAATCAAAATGCTGCCATATTTCAGAGTGCAATAATGGAAGCAATAGTTCTATGACATATATTGGTTTGGTTTAATCACAATTTGTAAGGAAATTTGTAGTTTTTGATGCTTACTCTTAGGTGCGTGGGGGGGATGATTATTAGAGGTTTTATTCGGCAAATCAAAAATTTTGTTTTTATGGTGCACTTAACAATAATGAATATTTCAGTATGAAATGATTAAAAAATATTTGATATGAAACCATGAACTTGCATTTTATATATGTAATATATAATTTATTTTAATGTAATTTTATATAATTTATTTTAAGTGCATATTAAATTTAACATAGAAGAGCTAGGTGGCACAGTGGATAGAGTGTAGGGTCTGGTGTCAGGAAGACTCATCTTCCGGAGTTCAAATCTACCCTCAGTCACTTAATCCTATTTGCCTCAGTTTCTTCATCTGTAAAATGAACTGGAGAAGGAAATGGCAAACCACTCCAGTATCTTTGCCCAGAAAACCCCAGATGGGATCATGAAGAGTTGGACACAATTGAACAATGACTGAAAACAACAGATTCAACATGCTAATAAAACAACTGCTTTTTGTGTGTTCTTATGAACTTCTTTGGAGTAATTTTAAAATATTTTATTTAAGTCACATTAGCTCCTTGAATCTCAATTTCCTTATTTTTAAAATTAAGAAATTGAACTAAATGGCCTCTGGGGTCTCTTCCAACTCTACCTCCGTGATTTATAATTTAGGTCTCATAACCTTTGGCAGCTCTCTAAGACTTATTCCCTAAATCATAGAATCTTTGATCTCTGTCTTGTTGGCAAGAGTTCCTACACAAAGGAAACCATAAATCCTTCAGAACTCAGAACCAAATACCTTAGAGTTACAAATGCATGAGTGTTCTAATTATCTATGTACATTTTTCCCACTCAAAGGATATATTCTTCTATTATTGGATATAATATATAAATGCCCATGACATTTCCTTAAAGAGATTTAAATTTGAAAAAAAGAGGCTAAAACGATCTCAGAAACTAAATCTTGAAGGCTCATTCTTATTAAGGAAATATTTTAGGCAATGACAACACTTCTTCAATGGAATCATCTACCTGGGATGCTAGAACAGGAAGTCAAGCAGATAGGAAAATAGGTACTCACAGAGACTTTTATCTATAATTGAATATTCAAGTGACACATAAATCATTCAGGATATTAATTTTTCATTGTTAATGCATCTTTTTATAATACATGATTTAATGATACAGATTCAATATAATTTCATCATTTTATCATAATAGATTCTGTCATCTAGAACATGACAAAAAATGAAGCTTAATCCATTTAAACAATTTAAGACTCACAAAAGTAACAAGACTTGGTCTTAGGATCAGGAAGACAAGTTCAAGCCTTGCCTCTGACATCTACCAGTTAGGATCATTGTTGTGTGTTGTTTAGTTGTTTCAGTCATGTCTGTTTCTTTGTGATCCCATTTAGGATTTCCTTGGTAAAGAGCCTCGAGTGATTTGCCATTGACTTCTCCAGCTCACTTTATAGAATTGGAAGGGTCATACAGCTAGTAAGTGTCTGAGGGAAGATTTGAACTCAGGATGATGAGTCTTCCTGACTTCATGCCCAGCACTCTATCCGCTACACCACTTAGCTGCCATTCATTTTGGCTCTCAGTGCTCCCAAACAGTTCTCTAAAGCTATACTTTGCTGATAAAGGTGCTAATCTGCCTTGGTAGAGAGACTGTTAACTTAATAGATATTCACTATACCATTCCAGTACTCTTCATTCACACCCACTCCCCAACACATATGTAATTGGATGAAAATTTGTGTTTCAATACCTAAGATGGGATGACAACATTTTCAGTTATAACCATTGCTTTGTAGATATTAGCAGAAGGAAAAAAAAATACACTATCTAGAATGACTCTCTGTCCTCTTTATGACAAACATACTCATGTATGAAGAAATTAAGATCACATAATCATGAAAGTATCATAAAAGTTGTAAAATTATCAGATGATTTTGTAGAAGCATTTTCCCCTTCCTCCTTCCTTCTGATTGAATCTACTCTTCTTTCCTTCTAATGGTACCTATGACTACCAACAGTCATCTGTAGTTCTCACCTCTCAATTATCTTTTGAGAAACAGGTTCTCCAGCTATGTAAGTTTTACCCCTAATTATGTGTCTATAAAATGTTTTTAAATCTACAACTTCTCAAAGAAAACCAGAACACCCAAAACATAGAAAGTTAAAAACTTAATCTGGCTCTCTTTCCCCACCCCTCCTTCCCAAAGCAGTACTTCAGCTAATCAATCAACAAGCAAATAATTAACATTTACTATAGGCATCGGCTCAAGCACTGGGGGGGCAAAGGAAAAAGTGATTGTTCCTTGTGTTTACTGGGCTAAAATACTAACAAAATGGAAGTTTCTCTTGAATTGTGATATTTCCCTCCAATGGTAATAATATGCCCATCAATGCCAAGTTCAAAACTTTCCAGTCTCCCAATACAAAAGCTTTGAGTCATTTGGGGTTACACCATTTTCCTTTTCTTCAACCCTCTCCTTATTGCTGTCCTAAGTCCTGATTGTCTTTACTTTTAAATGTTTCTTATTTTGATTCCATCTATTTCCATTGGGATCCACTTAGATCACACTCTGATTCATCCTACAAACAGCTATCATATTGAGCATCTTCTGATTCTTTTTAATTATATACCACTTTAAAAATACAACTCAACATTTAACAAACCCACAATAAGGTTTCCCAAACTAATCTGACACTAATTACTCTTTTGTTACTAAGAGCATATTTAGACCCATACCATTCCTCCTTTTCACTGTTGTTAGAGCCTCCTCATTGTTCCCTCTGTCTCAGATCTCACTTCTTTCAGATCTGTTCTCTGCACAATTAGCAAAGTGATATTCCTAAAACAAAGGTCTGACTTTTTGAGATTTGGTCTCTAGTTTTTAAAAATAAATTTCATTATTAGCTTCCTATGGTTTCTATGATCAAACACAAATTCCTTCGCCATTTAAAGACCATCACAACCTATCCTCCAAAGGGTTAATATGTATTACTTCCCTTCAGGACATCAGTGTTGATTCAGAAAGTTTGTTAAGAGCCTGTAAGATGTAGGGTACTGTACTAATAGTTATGCACAGCAAGAAAACCTTTCACACTAAATAATAACTAGTATTTATGCAGACTTTGCAATGTACTTTATAAATATTTCATTTTATCCTCATAATTCTGAGAGGTAGGTGTTTTTATCATTCCCATCTTGAGAATGAGGAAATTAAGGAAAACAGAAGTTAAATGACTCACCAAGGGTGAACACAGCTAGTAAATATCTGCCTGCAGCTGAATCAAACCCAGGTCTTCCTGTCTCGAGGCCCAGTGCTCTATCCATTATGCCTCATATGCCAAGGGTCTATGATTTGTCAGCCTCAGAAAGTCCCTCCAGCCATCAGAATGGCAATCTATTTTCAGCATTAATGGGAAGTCTGAGGGAGTGGACTGAGGCACAGTCATTAAGGGACTCGCCCCAATTCTACATGGTTTAGAAATGCAATTTGAGCCCAGGGCTTCCTAATGCCAAGTCTAACACTTTGCTCACCATGCCCCTCGGTTTCTACTTTTTACACAGTAAATATTTAATGATTTTTTATTGAAATTAAATGAAAGATAAAGTCCTTGTCCTCAAATACTATAGGAAAAGTATAAGATGGTATCCTCTGCACTCTTCCTAAATAAATACATTTTGCACAATATAAAAATATATTAGAGAGGGGTGAAAGTGGCCTTATAGATATCAGTTTACTACATGGGTCATGATGAGTGGGGATGTGCTGTGCCAAGTCTTGCCTTTGTAATTCTGACTGTGATTTATCATTCATTTCCTCAAGAGCTGTTTATGTCTAGATGTTAGGATGGCTTCTGATGATGGGATGATAAAACCTACAGATTCTGAAATATAGGTGTGGAAAGGGAATAAATTGAGGAGAGATCACGACTTTGAATAGAATTTATGGGCATATGCAAGATAAAAAGACACATAATTAGGGATAAAACTTGCATAGCTGGAGAACCTGTTTTTCTAATGTCAGGTGTTCTGGGTTTCAGGAAACAGAGATTCCAATCTGTTCAGTACTTTGAAGTCTGGACCTGGAATCAGAAAGATCTCAGTTCAAAATTGGTCTTAGACAATTGCCAGCTCTGTGACCTTGAGCAAGTTGCAACTTCTGCTTACCTCAGTTTCCTAATATGTAAAATGGAGATAATAATAGTACCTATCTCCCAGAATTGGTGTGAGACTCAAATGAAATATTTGCAAAATATTTAGCTCAGTGTCTGGCACATAGTAGGGACTTAATAAATTCTTATTTCTTTCCTTCCTATGTAAGTTATATTTTTGCTAAATCATTTTGTTTGGGGCCATCATATCTTTACTCTGGTACAATTATTGAATTGTGATTCCACTGTTGTGAGAAATGCTTCCATCAATCCATATCATGACCTTTTGTACCTTCTTTCCTGAGCATTTCTTGTGAATATAGTCTACCATGAGTCCTTGATATATATTCTGCATCCCTTCCTTATGCAACAAAACATCGCATTCTTTTAATACTTCAGGTTTACTATTCTGTTCCTTCTCTTGTCCATGTTTTATCTCATCCTCAAACCATGAACAGGCAACCTCCTTTGCTAATCATAGATTGCATCTAATCATACACACAAGATAACATCTTTTAGGCCATTTTTACGTGCACATTATCACTGGTAATATGATAAAAAAAATATGTTGATGCCACACATTTTTTTCTATTATCCTTTAAACTGTGTACCATTTTGCTTCTTCCATTGGTTTTTTGTGATTTGGAGTCTCATAGAACATCCCTGTGAGAATCACAGTATGGATAAAATTAGTTTTTATAGTAATATGTAGCATGGAAGCATGGAAAGCCCTGCATGACTTTCCAAGTGTGACCTCATCCCATTTCCTCCTGCTACTCAATTCTTGGCTCCAGTTGGTTGTTCATCTATAGATCCTATCATGGACAGATGAAAGGATGGATGGATGGATGGATGGATGGATGGATAGTTAGATAGATAGACAGACAGACAGACAGACAATAGATGGAAAGAAGTATTAAGTCAATGGATTTCCATCAAGCTAGTCTGGTCAGTATCAATTTCATCAATCTTCTTCCCCCATGGATAGCTAAACCAATCCTTGCCACTATTGTGGGTTACAATGAGGAGGGTTAGTCATCTCTCAGGGACTAGTAAGACAAGATTGCTGCACATTAATGGATTTGGGGGGGAGGGGGAAGAATTTCCTACTAGTAGATATTTCCTTATTTTCCTTGGACTTTAGATATGATATCTACCCCAATACTGCCAAACATCTTAAAGTGGGCACATGTTTTAACTTTGTTTTCAATAATCAGTGTGTCATTGACCATGGTTATCACCAAAGTCACTGTCACTAGGGAGACTTAGGCAATTTTCATGCCTGTTGGGATATACTTTGTCAGGGATCAGAAAACAAGGTTGCATTTTGATCTACAGAGGCAAATCCTTTTATAAAATCAAAGCCATCAGAGTCTTACATTTGGTATACTATTTGGGTAGCTAAAATATGGTCAGCTTTGGAAAATCGGGTACAAAAGTAATTCTGCTCTCAAGTTTTCATCTTTTGTATTTCAGTCATTTTAATCGTGTCCAACTCTTCATGATCCCATTTGGAGTTTTCTTTGCAAAGATACTGGAGTAATTTGCCATGTCCTTCTCCATCTTACTTAACAGATAAGGAACTGAGGCAAATAGGTTTAAGTGACTTGCTTCAAATTTTCACCCAGGATACTAGAAGATACAGCTAGGATTGTTCTTCTAAAATTTTTATAGAGATGAAGAAACAAACATATGGATGATAGTTACTGTTGTCTTAATCAACAAGCATTTATTAAGAGGTAGTTAGGTGGTGTGGGGGATAGATAACTGGTCTTGGACCCAGGAGGACCTAAGTTGAAATCCAGCCTCAGACACTTGACACTTAATAATAGTGTGGCACCTGTGCAAATCACTTATTCCTGCTTGCTTCCTCCTCCCTGCAAAAGCACTTATTAAGCACATATTATACTTTAGACTCATTGCTTGATTAATCTATATTTTAGTACAGGCATCATCCATGGTTTGGTTTTTTTTTTTTTTTGCAATGTTTACTATATTTGAGTTATTTTAAAAATACATTCTCAAGTGCCATGAAAATTGCTACTACTAGCACCCATTTTTTTCTGTACTTGCTTGACCAGTACAAGTCCTGGCCTGTTCCCACACCATCTTTTTAAGTACTATTATTACTTCCTTATATAGTGAACCCTTACTGAGACAGTAGAGCCCTAGGTGGTGATTTCATTATTACAGATAGTGAGAATAGACTTATCATTACAAAAAAATTCAGAAGTGTTTGATTTCACACATTGGGGTTATCTTCCTGATTTTAATCTCCAAATGCCCTTAGAATAGCTGTTCATGAGCCATCCCTCCTGCTCCTACCTTCTAGTTTCAGCATGCCTTCCCTATTCAAAGTGTCTTGTAAAGATTTATTTGTGTACATACTGGATCCTGTCCCCTAGTAGAGTATCACCTTAGTGAGGGCAGAGACTGTTTCATTTTTATCTTTGTATTCTCTGCCCATAGCAGGTGTTTAACAAATGTTGGTTGAATAATAAAGCAACGATAATGGTAAAAGAGTTGTAGCATGAAATAGCAGAAAGCTGGCATCAGATTAAGGCAGACATCTACAAGTTGGGTGGAGGGAGGGAGGGAGGGATGGAGAAAGAAAGAGAGAGAGAGAGAGAGAGGGAGGGAGAGAGAGAAAGAGAAATAAAGAGAGAGAGAGAAAGAGAGAGGAAGGGAGAGACAGAAAGAGAGACAGAGAGAGAGAGAGAGAGAGAGAGAGAGAGAGAGAGAGTGTGTGTGTGTATAAAGTTATTTGAACTGAGGTTGCCTAGAAATCTATAATGTAACTATGTAGAAGTTGCTTGGAGGAAATCAACAGCTATATATATTTAGAATAAATGTTTTAATTGCTACCTGTGCCTTTTATTGTTTTAAAGAAAGTCCAAGGATTTTCTCTCCATAGTCTCTTTGGGAATTTGGAGAAGGTAGTAGGCTTCATCTATATTCTCTGATAATGAATAGGTAAATAGAGCTAAAGTATATTAAAGCTTTATCTTTTGTTGTTTTGGGTCAAAGTTCTAGCGTTTTTATATACCTTCTATTGAGATCCCTTCCAAGGGATCTTGTTTTGCTTTACTCTATTTTTTTGGAAAGAAGGTTACAATGGTTGGAATGAAAATTGTGTGAATACATCACACCTATACTTACACATTGGCAGTTTAAGGCAGCAGCTGTTTCCTTTTGAAAGGCCTCAGGCTATATCTCCAGGACAGACCTATGGCAGAAACCCTGACTGACACAGCAGGTGCTGGCCTTAAACTTTTATATTTTGTGCCACCAACTTTTCTCTAAACCTTCTCTTTCCAGGACAACAGGAATTCTAATTAATCTTAAAAATCCTTAAAACCAGGTGATACTTTTATATTCCTTGTGTATTTATTGAAGAATATAAAAATAGGTTATGAGGCATTTAATTTGTTCACAAAGTTATCATGTCAGAAACTTAGAGTTGAATTTAATTGGGCAATAATAAGCATACTGTCCTTACCGTGTACTAGAAATTGTGCTAATAGGTCCTACAAATACAATACAAAAGTGTAATTGTCTACCCTAAAGGAGCTTACATTATAACGGGAGGATATAAAATTTTCACAAATAAAGATTGAATAAAGATTAAATTAATACAAACTGATTGGAGACGGGACAAGGCAAGCGAGTACTTTTTTCACACTAGTGGAGATCACAACTCACTCTTGCCTTCTCATTCCATAAGAGTCTTGATCATGACATACCACAAATCCTCCAATGCAAAGAGAGCTACTCCAAACACAAGAAGCCTTCATTTGTGGCTTTCACGCTATCTTGGACAGCAACTGTGGAGCAGTCCATCTGTTGCCCTACATTCTTGCAGTGTAACCTGCCCAATTTCATTTCTAGTCAAACATGTCTATTGACGGTGTTTTTAATGCCTATTCTTGTGCGAGACATCCTTGGTGATGTTCTCCAGCTAATGTACTCTCAGTACCATCTTTCCCCTACCCTTTTAGTCAGCTGCAATTTTGATTCTTCTGAGATTATAATGCTCTAGGATTTGTGACCATAACACATCCCCAGGAGAATATTGATGTTTAAAAAGATGTGCTCTAGCGGCAGAGATCATCTTAGGATCACTGCAAATGCTATGCTATTTCTCAAATGTGATCCAGCTCTTCACAGAATCTATTATAAACTGACCTTTTCTCTTACTTTATATAACTGACAGACATTCTAGCAGTTCACACACTGCATATAGGTTTAAAGTTATGGAACCAGACTCTCCCTGGGCTGGAGCTGCTCACTAATTATACAATGGAAACCTTCACAAAGTCTGAATTAGAAAGATCCTCAAACACCCACTATGTAGTCCAAAATCAAGATTAAGAATATTTCTGCAACATTTTTGACAATAGACAATCCAGCCTCTACTTGACTATCCTCAGAGATGTAAAACTCATGAGAAAGAAGTAATTATATGAATAGTCAATTAGTGAACTTGGAGACATCCAACTTTTTTCCCCTCTCTTTGTCCTATTTCCTTGTCCAGTCTCCTGAGGACAGGGCTGATGGAAGACAGGATTCACATTCTCCCCATTCTAGGTATTGCTATTTTACCCAACTAGATCAGACTTCTAGTCTAGGGTTCTGCTCAGGCTTGGGTGGGAAATAAGGTCTTTGCCTAGATTGCCCAAGGCTGGGAGTAACTTAGAAGGAAATGGCATAATCAAAATTCATTAGAATGGGTTCAGTCGCTCATTGTAATATTCATTCTCTCATTAATTGTTAACCAATCAGAGTTGATTGCCTCCCTGGAAACACCCCTCTTCCAAGGACACATAAATCACAAGCCCACCACCATGATTGTCTTTGGCATTTGAGAGTCCCACAGACCTCCTTTTATTAAAATGCTAGCATTAATATTAAAATGACTAATTACTCAGAAATTGTTTATGGAACTTTTTAAACTCCACAACCACAACCTCACAAGGAAGCTTAGTCTCTCCATTTATTACCTGTTGCCAGATTATCGTGATATCTTTCTCATTTGAATCTATCTTTCCCCCAGAACTTCTTCCTTTTCCCACTTCCTAATTATTGTCAAGCATACACGTATCCTAGTTACCAGGCTTGCAACTTAGGTGTGGTCCTTGGTTCTTTACCTTACTCTCAAACCTTCCTATATTCAATCAGTTATGTCCTATTATTGCTACCTGTTATATCTACCTTTGTAACACTTGCTCCCTTCTCTCCACTGACATTGCCACCATTCTGGGGCAGGTCCTCGTCACATCATGCCTAGACTATAACAGCCTGCTGGTTGGTCTCCCTGCCCAAGTCTCTACTCACTCCAATGCATCCTCCTCCACTCAGCTGTAAAATTGATCTTCCTAAAGCTCAGGTCTGACAATCACTACCTTACTAAATAAACTCCAGTGACAACCTATTACAGCCAATGTGAAATAAAAGAAAAATTTCTTTGTTTGATTTTAAAAATCATTTATAAACTTCCCTCACATATACATTCCCCATTCCAGTTTTCTCATCTATTATTCCTAAGTACGCTGTGATATCTGTAACTAGCCTCAGTGATGTTCCTCAGAGCAAGGCACTATGTCTTCCAAGTGTTTTTGCTGGATAATTCCCATGCCTGGAATGCTTTTCCTCTTCATCTCCATCTCCTGGCTTCCCAGGTTTCCTTTGAGTTTCATCTAACATCCCATCTTTCATACAGAGATTTTTCAAGTCTTCTTTAATTTTACTACCTTCCCTCTAAAGACTAGCTTTAATTTATTCTATACATATATTACTTGTACAATTATTTGCATGTCATCTCCCCCAATTAGACTATAAGTTCCTTGAGAACACAGACTGCTTTTTTTTTTGTCTGCCATTGTATCCCCAGTGCTTAGCATAGTTCCTGGAATATAGTAGGTGCTTAATAAATGCTTTTTGTCTGACTGAATTGTTATCCATTCCTCTAGTCACTCTCCTCTCTAATCTTCCACACAGCTGACTAAGTAATTTTCCTAAAGCACAAGTCCGATCATATCATACCTCAACTCAATAAATTTCAGTGGTTCCTTAGTACCTCTAAAATCAAATATAAACTCTTCTGTTTGACATTTAAAACTCTTCACAACCTGGTAGCCTCTGACCTTTCTAGCCTTATCACATATCTCTCACTTTGCCTTACTTTATTGTCCAGCCAAACTGGCCTTTTTTCTCTTTTTTATAAACAACACTCTATCTCCCATCTCCATACCTTTGTACTGCCTGACCATCAACCTTGAAATCACTCTTTCCTCATTTTTACCTCTTAAGATATTCCATTTCCTTAAAAATTCAGCTTAAGTGCTACCCCCTTACACAAAACATTTTTCTGATCCCTTCCAGCCCCTAGTAACTTCTCCAAAATATCTTGTATTTGTTTGTTTGTTTTTTTCTTTTTGGAGGGCAGTTGGGGCTAAGTGACTTGCCCAAGGTCACATGGCTAGTTTTTTGTGTTAAGTGTCTGAGGTCGGATTTGAACTCAGGTACTCCTGACTCCAGGGCCGGTGCTCTATTCACTGTGCCACCTAGCCGCCCCGATATCTTGTATTTGTTTTGCACATCTCTCCTATATTCTTATAAGTATAGGGTATTAACCACCACCACCACCACCTCCCCACCCCAACCCCCCAAAAAAACGTTATGAGCTCCTGTAGGGAGCTGGGGATTGGGTTGTTCATTTTTGTCTTAATGGTCTCAGCATCTAGCACTGTGCTTAGTACATAGTAGATGCTTTATAAATGTTTTTGGATTGATTGATTGATAGCATGAATTGTTCAGAAGTTTTCCTGTTAGTTGGAATTAGCACTCTAAAATGACCTAAAGGGGAAATATTCTTAGCCATATTCAGTGTCCTGTAGAATTTTAATTTGATTATTTTTATTAGTATAAATGTTAAATTATAAATGAGTCCAAACTCAGTTTCTGAGTTCTGCATGTTCTTTTCTATTAAACTTCTTCGCTTGCCTAAAAAAAACTATTTTTAAAATGTCTTCTCATAAAAAGTGGCTCTTGCTTACATTTCTGTTTTTCTATTGCCACTTAAATTTATCTGATTATCAAAACAATTAATTTCCTACTCAAATTTCATGTTATTGTTTAAATGTAGAAAACTGGATCATTTCTCCCCTGTCTTTTCAGCTGGGCTTAGTGATGTTTAACATGTTTATTGGATTCTGGAGGCTAAAATAGTATTATGTCTTACATGTCCAGCACTGACAAGTTTGAGAAGGGGCATGCAGTAGTGATGAGGTGTAGGCTCTGGGACCCCTCCCCCCTTTTTGAGCTCTCCTTTATTCTTTGAGGTACAGGCTCTGGGAAAGTAAACCTTCCCAGGGAAGACATTTGCCTGAGGTCCTGAGCCTTAAGTTGTGGCTCTGCCCAAGTCTTTAGTCCCCCTTTGTTCCAATAGTTTCCCACCCTTGAACT
>CM053593.1:236617822-236651920 GCA_028646575.1 Pseudocheirus occidentalis | reverse complement strand
TCCTCCCAGTGGTAGTGGGTGACAGGGGAGGAATTGCAAGAATCTAGTATTTAAAGCTATACAATTAAATGCAACTGGGAAATAATACATACAGGGACGGGGGCAGGGAAGAGCTCCCTGCCCTGCTAGAAAGCTAGAGAGGTGTTGGAGGAGGGCATAAAAGGGAACAGATTGTGGGAGGGGTCTTACAGTGGGATCAATGTTCTGGGCTGGGGGGTAGGGACAAAAAGGGGAGAAAATTTGTAACTCAAAACCTTGTGGAAATGAATGATATAACCAAGAAAATAAATTAAAATTTAAAGTAAAAAAAAAGAATAATGTGTGTGAATATGACTAATACAAAAATATTTTACATAACAACACATGTATAACCTATATTGAATTGCTTGTCTTCTGAATGCGGGTAGGTGAGGAGAGAAGAAGGGAGAGAATCTGGAACTCAAAGCTTTAAAAACAAATGTTAAAAATTTTTTTCTACATGCAACAAGGAAATAAGATATCCAGGTAATGGATATAGAAATTCATCTTGCCCTACAAGAAAATAAGGGGGAAGGGAGGAAGGAAGACGGATAAGGAGGGGATATAGGAGAGGGAAGACTGGGGGAAGGGGTAATCCGTATGCTTGCCATATTGGGGTGGGGGTAGGGGAGAGATGAGGAGAAAATTTTGAACTCAAAATCTTGTGGAAATGAATGTTAACAACTAAAATAAATAAATTCATTAATTAAAAAGAAAAAAGAATAATGTCTGTGAGATACTCAATAAAGAAGCAGATTAATCTCATTTGAAAAGTGATCTCTCTTTCCCTTTCTTCCTTCCTTTCATCTCTCTTCCCCTCCCTTTCCTCCTCCCTCCCCTCCTTCTCTCCTTCCTTCCTTCCTTCCTTCCTTCCTTCCTTCCTTCTTTCCTTCGTTCCTTCCTTCCTTCCTTCCTTCTTTCCTTCCTTCCTTCCTTCCTTCCTTCCTTCCTTCCTTCCTTCCTTCCTTCCTTCCTTCCTTCCCCATTTCTGACAAGGGCCAGATCACTCCTCCTTAAACAGCCTGGTGACCTCTATTCCAGGGTAGCTCACCATATTGATGGTGAACTTGAAATAATGGATCAGCTTAACACTCAGAATAGCTGAATACCAGTAGCAGTCTCCCCAGTTGTAAGGATTACAGGCACTTTCATTACATCAGAGTAAAATTGAATTCACTGGAAGGAAAAGCACTTAGTAAATTAGTCTAGCAGCATTAAAGGGTTAATAATACATCTTGCCAAGTTAATAATTTCTTCCCCTACCCCATGTGTAGAGCTTAGATCCAGTTCCATTAAAGTTAAATAGAGTTTAGAGCTGGAAGACATCATATTGTGTGAAAGAGAATATTTTATTCCCGTTAAATTATAACATATTATAAAATAAATATCCAACCACAAACACTTTAAATGAACTCCTTTAGATAGAGTCCTGGAGAAAGGAACCTATTTTCTGATTTTTGATGATCATAAATCAAGATTCTATAATTGGAAAAGATGAAAAAAGGTACGGGGAGTCACACTGGGAATTGGAAAGATACGGTTATTTTGACCATTTCACACATAACATCACCTGAACTATTAATGCCATGATTAGGTAAGTGCTACACTTGATATTTTGGGAGAAGCTAACTTTTTCCCTCCTAATGAAGTTCTGTTCAAATTCTGTTTGGTGAAATATGAAAACCACATTGACTTTTATTAGCTTAAAGTTATCAGTAATAGTCATTGTTCTTTCATTAGGTCGCTGAAAACTGACCTTACAGACACACACACACACACACACAATTGTGATTTCTTATGATTTCTTAGAAAACAAATATCATGCAAACAGTTTCTATACAACTTTTCTCTCGGTAAGAGTACATGTTTTAGTCAATATGTCCAGAAGCAATGTTTCAGAAGACAATACTCCCAAGCAATAAGTGAAGTAGTGGAAAAGGGGCCATAGAAGCCATAGAATGATTTAAACATTCTCTCTCTCTCTCTCTCTCTCTCTCTCTCTCTCTCTCTCTCTCTCTCTCTCTCTCTCTCTCTCACTCTCTCTCTCTCTCTCTCAGAGTTAGTGCATGACTTTGAGTAAAACTTTCTAGGAGGTCAACTTTCATACTATACTGTTAGGAACTAGATGTGTAAGCCTTTCTCCCCTCTCATTATGCTGCCTACATTCCAGATATTATCCTTCCCCCACCACCCACCCACCCCACACCCCACTATCCAAAGCCAGCTTTAGAGTTAGGAAGACCCACATTCAAGTAAGTCCTATCTGTAAGTCTCTGATGTATGCTACCTATGTGACCATTGGTAAGTTACTAAACCTCTCTAAGACTCTAAATTACAGGTGACTTGTTGATCTGAATTTCAGTACAATTCAAAAAACATTTATTAAGCAACTGTGCTATGTGCCAGGAACTATACTAATCACTGGAATTTGTGAAGAAAGTTTCCAGACTGGGAGTTCTCCATGCTAATTAAATTACAGGTCTATAGTCTGACCAACTATTGAGCTATGACCCTGCAAGTCAGCATGTACCATCATTTGGAATCCCAAAAATGAGTTTGCAAACTAGGCAGCCTGGTCATCTTATTCCTAGTACTCATGGGTAAGATACTTCTCCTGCCTTTCCAGGAAGCTAAAATGAAATGATGTATGTGAAAATGCCTTATGTTCACCTAGCAGAATGGTTCTCAACCTTCCTAATGCCACGACACTTTAATACAGTTCCTCAGGTTGTGGTGACCCCCAACCAAAAATTATTTTCATCGCTACTTCATAACTGTAATTTTGCTACTGTTATGAATAGTAATGTAAGTATCTGATATGCAGGATGTATTTTCATTGTTACAAATTGAACATAAACCACAGGTTGAGAACTGCTGACCCTAGCACTGGACACTTTTCAAAGCCTCGCTGCAAGGATATAGTGAATTTTCTACCCTAGTACTCTGCACATAACTCAAGAAATATTTATGGAGTGAATTAGTGAATAAATTAATATCACCATTAATGGTGAGGTAGTGGAGAAAAGGAGGAGGCCATTTATGGGAATGAGACAAGATCTATGTTTTGGAAGACTCACTGAAGAAGGAAAGACTTAACTGAGGAGAAACCAAAATAAGACCTGGAAAAAAAAAGGTAGGGTGGGAAAAATTTTTGTTGTTATTCAGTTTTTATCAAGTATTTGTGGACTTCCCCCCTTTGGTGTTTTCTTGGCAAAGATGCTGCAGAGGTTTGCCATTTCCTTCTCCAGATCATTTAACAGATGGGAAACTGAGGCAAACAGAATTAAGTGGTCACACATATAGTGTCTGAGGTCAAATTTGAACTCAAGGGGCGGTTAGGTGACACAGTGAATAGAGCACCGGCCCTGGAGTCAGGAGGACCTGAGTTCAAATTCGGCCTCAGACACTTAACACAAAAACTAGCCATGTGACCTTGGGCAAGTCACTTAACCCCAACTGCCCTCCCAAAAAACAAAAAAAAAAATTAAAAAAAAATTTGAACTCAAGTCCTCCTGACTCAAGGTCTATAATATTGTGCCACCTAGTTGCCCCATGGGAATGATACCAAGGTTTTAACTTTTAATCTGTACTAAGACAAGGAACTAGGACCTAGTGTTTTGTCTCAAATCAGGAAGGTAAAAACCCCTAAATACCATTGTAATCTTCATCTATGTCAATTCCTGTGCTTTAACAAACTAATTTTATTTTCAGCAGGCTACCAGTAGCTTCCACTTTGCTTTCTCTGGGTATGCTATTCTAGCGGAGAGGTACTTAGAGGTCATATTTCAGGGTCACTGGCAATGGGAATTTTCCTGCAGAGTGTTAGTTTGTCTTAGATAACAGACTTTCTTTTAAAGCATCTATAAAGAACTATAAAATGTACAAACCCATGTTCAGAGTAAATACAAATGAATACTCCATGCCTTGGGAGGATGAGGGACGGAATGCCTTCCTTTTGATCCCTTATTTTAAAATGAAAAATGTGCTATTTATTGCTCTGGATAATAAAGGGTCAGTCTATAGCTGGAAAACACGTGGGGTAATTGATATGGGATAAAGATATCTAGAAGTGAAATTAAATCTCTGTGAAGGGATATGTGCTGAACTTTGGCATGGAGTGATTTCATTAACAGGTCTTGACACTTTTCCAACAAGGTTAGTTCTCAATCATAATAATAAACAGAGCTGGAAGAACCTTTCAGAAGTTACATTGACAGTCTGACTGATATCTTTAGAGGTGGTAGGTTTCCAGGTAGTTGTTGGTGAATACTTGGGATCCTCAATTTGTTGGGATGCATTATGGTGAAGCCAAGTGAGTACTTCTATTTGTATAGATAAGTATATCAGACCATCTAAGCCCTTTCCTTTTCCCTCTCTCTGCTATTCAAACATAAGGGTTTATTATTTCTTATTTTTTTCTCTAGAATCTCAAGACAGAGAAGGGTAGGCATAAAATCCCTCCTAAATCCAGTGTTTCCTTGATGATACAACGGATTCCTTTTGACCAATTATGAAATTTATAAATTCATGCTAAAGAATCAGGTTTACATTATCTGCCCTAAATGAAGTAGGTAGATGGTCCACAAGTAAATACCATAGGGGGTAAAAAGAAGTGGAGATACAGAAGCATGGTTTCCTTGGTGTAGTCAGTTCAAGTTGAGTAAACTCCTTCTACCAAGGCAGGTACAATACATTTGCAATTTATAATCTCAGAGATTTTCCCAAGGTATTAAGAAGGTAAATGACAGCCAGATTCTCAAAGCTAGGATTTGCTACAGACAGGACTTGAAAGTAGGTATGTCTGAGTCCCAGGCCAAGGACAGGTCTCTTTTCATTACATCCTATGCCTTCTCCACATTTATAGATATATTACACACATACATGCTGATGTATCAAAGGGGTGTGGCTATGTATGCTTGAAGCAGTGTCATATAATGAATAGTGATCCAGCTTCAAAGTTAAGAGTTGGGCTCAAGTACTGCTTCCGACACAGACAAGACAATATGTGTGTCCCTGGGCAAGTCGCATAATTTCTTAAATGCATTAGGAAACTCTAAGATGAATAATTGCAAAGAAGGTATTAACTTGCATTGATATAGGAAGTTGCCTCATTGGGAGTTCCCTACATAATAAATGAGAGGTGCAGTTCATATTGGGAAGAAGAAGGAGAAGGAAAGGAAGAGAGAGAGAGAGAGAAAGAGAAAGAGAGAGAGAGAGAGAGACAGAGAGAGAGAGACAGAGAGAGAGACAGAGAGAGAGAGACAGAGAGAGAGAGACAGAGACAGAGACAGAGAGAGACAGACAGAGACAGACAGAGACAGAGAGAGACAGAGAGACAGACAGAGAGACAGAGAGACAGAGAGACAGAGAGGCAGACAGAGAGAAAGAGAGAGAGAAATAGAGAGAGAGAAAGAAAGAAAGAGACAGACACAGACACACAGAGACAAAGAGACAGAGGTATAGTGAGGGACAGAGACAGAGGCAGAGAGAGACAGAAAGACAAAGACACAGAGACAGAGAAAGACAGAGACAATGAGAGGAATAGACAGAGACACACATAGAATAGACAAAGACATATAGAAATATACAGAGAGATAGAAGAGGCAAAGACACAGAAAGAGACAGAAATAGACAGAACACGTCAAGCTGAGTCTGAAATAACAAAGAACAAGATGAGGAGAAAGGTAAGGACATGATGTCATAGTCAAGCTAAAAGTCAGATATTTCTATCTGTATCTATAGCTATATACATTATACATGATATATTATGTATAGAAAAATGACACAAATTATAATAATGATATTCTCACATGATATAACACCTCATCTTGCTATATATAATCCTTTAAAAGTATTAGTTCATATCTATCCATCTATCTATCTATCTGTCTGTCTGTCTGTCTGTCTATCTATCTGTCTTTATCATCAAAAGCTATAACTACATCCGATGGTGTTCAGTAATATGAGCACCGTTTCTCCGTCTCTGTCTCTCTCTCTTTCTCTCTCTGAGTTATACTATATCAATGTAGAAATCTAATGAAGTTCTGCAATCTGAGTTTGAGCTACCTTCTCCCTTTCCTAACTACTTTTATCTGGCTCATGGGAATGAAAAGATACTCAAACAATTTTACATGCCTTTGCTGATAGTTGAAGGTAATTCAGATACAGGGGCTGGAGGTTCTAAGCAAAGTTCAACAGACCAGTTAAAAGTATGATAGTAAAAAAATCAGGAAATAAATCAGGTCTTTATCATGCCTTCCTTCCCCAAGGGTTAGTACTTTTCCTCATTGATCATGAATGCACATTAATTTGTTGAAAGTTTAATGCTCAAATCATCTCTCATATATGGCAAAACTTTGATACTTATAAAATATATAAATATAACTTCAAAATGTACTTTTCTCTTCACTGGGGACAAGTTGGTCTCAGATACATTGAATAGACTAGGGATGCTGCTAATGGTCCTTTGCATCAGCTTTGTTCCTTTGCAGGTCGGAGAGAATGAACTCATGCCCAAACTATTTATAGGCCTGATGAGTAGACTAAGGTATTCTTTAATGTACAAGAATAAAATGCAAAGAGATACTTAGGCTACGTCAGCATCCCAGAATCACTTCATTTCCCCAGGGTGTCCCCACTCTGTCAACTCAACTCCATTCCCATGTTAATTGAGCCTGTGTGGATTTCTTTGACTTTCAGGCCAATTCAGTCCAACTATACAGTATTTTCAGTCTTCACAAACAGAATTTCTTGTCACTCCTGTCCCTATTTTAGAAACAAAGTCTAATGTTAAAATAGCTTGTATTTGCATGATGCTAAATGTTATCCCTCCAGGTCATTATTTTCTTTGATCTTTCCAACATTTCTATTTTACAAGTGAAAGAAAAGGAAAGTGATGTGCTCAAGGTCAAATAGTTTGGATACTGGAGGTAGATTCGCACCCAGATCTTTCTGAATCCAATTCTAGTGTTATTTTTGCTATACCATTTTGCCTCTGGCACATAAATGTTCCAACATGATTAAACAGATCTCTTGGGGATTTCAATACGATTTCAAAGAAGAGGCATTGTAGAGTTCTGAATACTAACTAAAGAGGAGTTCCGAATACCAACCAATGAATTTTTGCTTTTCTCAAATTAATACCTTAATTTGTTTGCCAAAATATGGATCTCTTCAGAAACAATTATAAATGTGTGTGTGAAGACAAAATTAATTCATTAAAACATTAAGTACTAATAATGAAAAAAAAAACAAAAGTGAGACAATCCTTCACCTTAGGAGAAAACACATACAGGACAATGGTATTCAGGGAAGGGAAATCTAATCTAGAGTAGAGGTGTTAAACACCCAGCCAAAAGCTATGTAGGCCACAACACTGCTGAATGCAGCTTATTTAATATATAAAATATAAATGGGGAATATTTAACAAAATACATAAAAATACAATAAAATAATAATACTACATTTTAAAACTAAGTCAACTATGCCTTCCACAGGAAAATTTATGTACCAATTAGTAGCTCCTGTTTCTATTTGAGTTTGACACAAATGGTATAGAGATTCTCAGGGATGATGAGTTTATCCACAGGGAAGACAATTTCTTGCTAACAACGGCAAGAGCCAGGGGTGGAAGGTGGTCTGGGAGTTCGGAATAGTTAGGGGTTGTACATGGTGGGAGGGCAGATAGAAAGATGGCCTAGGAGGAATGACTGGATGAGGTTTTAAGTACAGTCTGATCTAGGGCCAACCAGATATTGTGAATTAAGTAAACTTATATTCACTTAAATATATCACAGTCCCAGAGTTGGAGTTCAAAAGCTAAGTAGACTAATTTTCTTAAAAATTGGAGTCATGGATTCTTTAGGTCCACTATACAAAGTTATAATCTAGGTGGTGAACAATTGAGTGTCATGAAAATTATATTTCATTGTCTATCATCTGTCTTTCTACTACTACCTATCTTTATCTATCATCTATTATCTAAAATAATGATAGTTAAATATTAACATTTGGTAAATATTCTATATCTTTCAGTGAGATGAATTAGAAGTCTGATTATTTGATGTTAACTTTCCCTTTACAAATAATATTATGTACATAATATATATCCTTCAACATTTCAAAGACATGTATAATTATGAAGTTGTACATTTATTATGTACTTTATATATATACTATTGAGATATATGTACATGTACACTATCATTATAAAAGAATTAGATTCTTTTTTATACATGGCTGGTGAATAAACATTCTTTTCTTTTCACATCTTATACGTCTTACCCTCCTGGATCATGATGCTTTTATAAAAGGGAAGGGGAATGGGAATGGGGCTGGTACATAGGCAAAAGTTACATCTAATTTTGGAGCCAGTAAGCTCAGTAAACATCTGATTCTCAAAAACTAATACCACTACAATCTATATATTCTGATTTTGGCTATAGTTCTTGTCCCACTCTATCTACTGTTGTCCTTGGTATCTTCGGGACTTACTTGGCTTGGAATTCTATTCTCTAGCATTCTCCCTTGACCCCTGACACCTAGTCTGCATTTATCTCATGATTTCCTTGATCTTTGCTCTCCTCAGATTTAGCTTGGTTAATGACCCTGTTTTTTCAACTTCAATGATCTCCTTCAATCCTTCAATAAATTCTGTCCTGTCTCTATTTACTGTCATCCTTTATATACTCAGATCAAGCTCTATATTTCATAGAATTCCATTTGCCACTGGGGAAAAGTTCTCATCCCACTGCAACCTTTGAGTCAGCTGAAAGCTGAAATTCAGTGAATCTTGGCCTATCTGAAGTGCAAGGAGGAAACAGTCAATCAGGAATCAGTTTCAATTATTCAAATCATTCCTCATTTCTCCAGAAATTCATATAATTTAAAACAGGACTTAGTGGATATTAAAAGTTTTTAAAAAGTTGGTTGTCATGTAGATCAATATAAAAATTCCTCAGTGAAATCTTTGTGAAGATTGAAAGAGATGATTTTCATCATTTATACAGCCCAAAATAAATAAGAATTTCAATCTACCAGATAGTAATGTGATGTGGAACTGGATGGACAGTTCAGAGAGTTAGACCACATCTACCTTGGATATTCAGTGCAGATGGGCAATGATCTGGGCCCAGATATAAATAAAAGAAAATTGTCCTGAATTGTATTCGGTAAACTGCAGAACTTCCAATGCTCCTAAGTGACTCACTGCCAAGAAAGCCCATCATATTCACATTGACATCATGTTATCCCATTGGTACTACATGACAGGGACCCATACAATATCATGACCTTCCAGGGGATTGATGAAGAAGTACATTGCCCACCTCATGAGAGAGATGATGGACTAATATGAAATATGAGAAACATATTTTGGACATGGTCAATATAGGAATTCATTCTGCTTCACTATACTCATGGGATACAATGGCTTCTTTTCTCCTTTCCTTCCTTCCTTCCTTCCTTCCTTCCTTCCTTCCTTCCTTCCTCTCTTCTTTCCTTCCTTCCTTCTTTTCTTGCTTTTTCCAATCATTGAGGCAAGGTTGGGGGGAGAAAAAAATGCTTGATAATTGAAAAATAAATTAAGATGAAATAAAAATTATATGTGACCCAAAGGATGATAAAATAAATGACATATACCAGGTTTAAGAAGACTGCAGCAAATTAGCAATGGTGATTTATGCTTGAGAGGTGGCATAAAAGATATCATCAAGGATATTTATAAGCAGAAAATGATATTGCCTAATATTGCAAGAATCTGCAACAAGAGACAGATTTCCTAAGTGGTACATTATACTTTCAGATTTCAAAAAGAACCAGAGGTAGTAGGCCTCCAGTGCAATCAATGGGTAGATCTTTGAGAGAATTTGGGCATGAAGGTCCTGCAACATTTACCAGTAAAGGAATTGCACATTAATTAAACAATAGATCCATTTATAAATAACAAGGATGATCAGAGGTAACCCTGATTTACTGGACTAGGGTTAGACATGATAGATTTAGATATGATAGAGTTAGACATGAGCTCTGACCTCTTACATCATGCATATATGATTACATAAAGTCTGAAAGGGAAACAGGAAAAATATCCCCATTGAAAATAAGAAATATGATTTCTACTTTAAATGCAATTCAGATAGAATTTATTTCCCAATAAGTATGCAGCTCCCCAAAGTAAGAATAAATTACTGACATATTCCCATTTCTTAGATGGAATGAAAATATTCAACCATTGACCACACAGCATTGTGTTTTAGACCTCAAAATTGGTAAACACATCTATGTCCCATCTTATAGGGACCAGTCCTGTAAGTCTGCTCTTTTAGGACACTCCTATACGAGGAAACCCCCTCTTCCAATGTAGGCTGGAATCATCTCTGCAACTTAGAGAGAATTGGCTAGAGCAGAGCTATCAAACAGGTGTGCTGCTACTTGTGGGCAACAATATTTCCAAGAGAGACCAATCCAGATTAAACTGTAATTGAGGAATATGTGTGTGTTTGTGTATGTGTATGTGTGTGTAAATATACCATATAAGTATAACAAAAATACAATGAACATAGATAATATTAATCAATGGTTTATTTCATCAATATGTGGGACATCTAGGTAATACAAAGGATAGAGTGATGGGCCATTGAGAACATTAATCAGAGCAGATAAAAGAGCATTTCAGGGATGAGGGATAATCAGAGAAAATTCCTGGAGCCAAAAGATGGAGTATTTTGTTTGGGTAACAGCCAGGAGGCTAGTGTCATTGGATCAAAGAATATCTACCTATCTATCTATCTGTCTATCTGTCTGTCTGTCTGTCTGTCTGTCTATCTACCTATCTGTCTCTCTGTCTCTGTGTCTATCTATCTATCTATCCATCCATCCATCCATCCATCCATCCATCCATCCATCCATCCATCCATCCATCTATCTATCTATCCATCCATCCATCCATCCTTCCATCCATCCATCTATCTATCTATCTATCTATCTATCTATCTATCTATCTATCTATCTATCTATCTATCTATCTGTCTATCTGTCTCTCTGTTTCTGTGTCTATCTATCGATCTAACAATCTAAATCAGAGAGTAAGATGTAAGAAGATTGGAAAGGTAGGAAGGGATTAGATTACAAAGGGGACTGAATGCAAACAGAACATTTTGTATTTGATTTTGAAGGTTATTTGATCTGGAGTTTATTGAGTGATGTGATAGGACTAATACATTATAAAAAATTACTTTGGTGGCTGAGTGGAAGATAGATTGGAAGGGGGAAAGACTTGAGGCAGGCAAATTCACCACTATGTTAAGCAACAGTACAGATGTGAAGTGGTAAGGGCCTGTAATAGAGGGTTGGCAGAGTTAGGGGAAATGAAAAGGCATGTTCAAGAGATAGTGCAAAGGTTTAATCAACAGGTGTTGGCAACAGATTGGATATGATGGGCAAGAGATAGAGAGGAATCCAGGATGACTCATAGGTTGTGACCCCGAAGGACTAGGAAGATGGTGTTACCCTCTACAGTAACAGCACATATATGTTGCCTGACTATTAGACTGGGAGCTGCATAAAAGAACAATCTGTCTTACTTTTCTATTTGTATGCCTAGCATTTAGCACAGGGCTTTGCACATAGTAAGTGCTTAGTAAATGCTTTTATTCATTTCTTTATTCATT
Source organism: Pseudocheirus occidentalis (assembly GCA_028646575.1). NCBI lineage: Eukaryota > Metazoa > Chordata > Mammalia > Diprotodontia > Pseudocheiridae > Pseudocheirus > Pseudocheirus occidentalis. The sequence goes on along the minus strand of CM053593.1, from coordinate 236,640,233 downwards.
CTGACAGTGTTAAAGGGGGAAGCAATGATAACAGCTCCTATTTTGACATTTGTAAAAATGAAGGACGACTTTTAAGAAAAGAAAATTTGCTCCCTGCTCCTTTTCTGTGGTCCTAGACCCACACTAAACTGGCCTTAAATAACTGGTTTGCATTCTACTGTGTCAAAATTAACAGCTGGGGTTTTTATGTACACAATTGTTGTACCATAGAAGATTACTAATTGTGAAGGCACTACTTCTTTTGCATATAAGTAGCTAAAGCTCAGAAATCTAGTGGAGGGTATTACCCTTTTAAAATAATATAGCTGGCTCACAATCCCCATGAAATACAGCTTTACATCAAAGATAACCTCCCACCCCATCAGCAATGCTGAATTTGTAGGGGAGAGGTTACAGGGAGGGGTTACAGGGAGTGGAGTATGCTGTGGCCTCAACTAACAGAGAGGCTTATGAAGTGAAATTGGTTGTTTTCCCTTGAAGTTTACATGAATACAGTATAATTGCTCCCAGAGGAATCTGGATTGCTCAAAGTTCCATAAGGTACTGCATGGGTAAGGACCAGAGCACAGACTAAGAGAGCAATGACTACACCTTTTCCCAGATGACACCAACTTAGAAGAACTGAAAACTTCCAAAGTCTCAGAACTAGCTCTGAAAACAGCACTGTGAAAAAGTATAAAGCTTGAGACAGACTCCCTCCTCCCCCAAACTGGGAAGAAAGCCCAACATTAACATAAATTTCCAAATCAAGAAACAGGATAGAAAAATGAGCAAACAACAAAAAGAGAGCCTGAGAATAAAAGCTACTATGGTGACGGGGAGGATCAAGACACAAACTCCAAAGAAGACAATGAAGTCACAAGCCAAATGAATCCACAAGCAAAGCCTCAAAGCAAAAATGTGAATTGGACACAAGCCCAGGAAGAGCTAAATATGACTTCAAAATCAAATAAAAGTGGGAGAGGAAAAATTAGGTATAGGAATGAAATCAAAAGCAGAAAATTATGAAAAGACAATCTACAGCTTGGTAAAAGAGACACATAAAAAAACTGAAGAAAAAACACTTGAAAAAGAATTCATCAAATGGAAAAAGTACAAAAATTCACTGAATAAAAGAACTCTTTAAAAAGCAAAATTGGTCAAATTGAAAAAGAAATACAAAAGCTTACTGAAGAAAACAGTTCTTTAAAAGTTATTATTGGACGAGTGGAAGCTCAGGACTCCAAGAGACATCAAGAAACAATAAAAAGTCAAAAGAATGAAAATACGAAGAAAATATGAAATATGTCACTGGAAAACAACTAATCTGGAAAATAGATCAAGGAAAGATAATTCAAGAATTATCAGGTTACTTGAAAGTCAAAATTAAAGAAAGGGCCTAGACATCATATTTCAAGAAATCATCAAGTAAAATTTCCCTGATATTTTAAAACCAGAAAGTAAAATATAAACTAAAAGAATCCAAATAAATCACTTCTGAAAGAGATCCTTAAATGAAAATTCCCAATAATATTATAACCAAATTCCAGAGCAACCAGGTCAGAGAGGAAATTTTTCAAGCAGCAAGAGAAAAACCATTCAAACACCATGAAGCCACAGTCAATATCACACAAGATTTAGCAGCTACCATATTAGAGGATTGGGGAGCTTGGCCTATGATATTCTGGAAGGCAAAGGAGCTAGGATTACAACCAAGAATAACCTATCCAACAAAACCGAGTATAGTTTTCCAAGGGAAGAAAAAAAGTATATTCAATGAAATAGAGGACTTTTGAGCATTATTGATAAAAGATCAGAGCTGAATAGAAAATTTACTTTCAATTACAAGACTCAAGAGAAATATATCCTGTGATAATGCCATCATTCACTCAAAAGGGTCCCATTAGTTTCACCAGAGAACCCTTTTCTCCTTTTCCTTCATTTTTGTGGATCTGCAACAAAGCCATGGCAGAAAGGGAGAACAAATCTCTCTCAATATGGGGCAAATAAGGATTGAAGGGGTGATGGTGCTATTCCCATGAAAAGAAATGAGAAAATACCTGTCTAATACAGGTCATTAAAGGAGAAGACAAGAATTTCCAGGGCCTTAAATGCATGTTGATGCTGAGAAATTCACTGGAGTCTTAAGTAAGTTTGTTTAACAGGAATGCTAACAGATGAAGTCAAGTTTTCTGAGCAATCAGAACTCTAGCAGGAATGTGTACTCTTCATATTGAATTGAACATGCTAATTACCAAGTTCTTGACTAATTGTGCAGAAATTATTTTGGACAGAGACCTCAGGGTAAACATACCTCTCCCATTGTCAAATAAGGAATTATACTTCCTTTTTTCCCTACCTGTTAAAAAGAAAAGGCCCACAATGAATGAAGTCCTGAATTAAGAAGAAGTTACAGTAGTCAGGAAAACAAGGCAATTAAGGTTTAGGGACAGAAAGACAGCATCTGCTACTGAAATATGGGACATCAACAGTCTTCCAAATCCATTTATCTGCAGATTGTTGCTTTTCTTCAGTTGTTTTATCCATGTCTGACTCTATTTGGGGTTTTCTAGGCATAGATTTTAGAGTGGTTGGCCATTTCTTTCTCCAACTCATTTTACAAATGAGGAAACTGAGGCAAACTGGGTTAACTGACTTGCCCAGGGTCACCCCGCTAGTAAGTCTCTGAGGTGGTATTTTAACTTAAGTCTCACTGACTCCAGAGCTGGTGCTATATCCACTACATGACTTTACTGTCCTCTCTGTGAAGATAGTAGCTAAAAATTGAAATGTGGGGAGGGGCAGAGACTCTGGGTTGTTGTTTCCAAACTGGTCACTGTGTTTTGGTTGTAAAGATGATTGTCACTGAAGTGGGGAGGGAGAGTCAGTGAAGACTTATGTGTTGCAGAGCAGTGCAGCCTCTGGGGGTGAGGAGGAAGTCATGTTTGTTTCTGATGTAGTCCAATCCATGCTTAAGCAATGACCTCCCTGATTCTTAAAGCAATTTATTACAGTTTAGGATAGGTTTAATTGTTAAGGGTTGAAGAGTAATGGCTGACTGCAACACAAGGTTAGCAACAGTTGAATCTTTGATAATATTGTCTGAACCTTTAGTTCTTTTGGATGTGGTTTTATTAGAGATGTCAAGACCTAGAAGAGCACCAAGGATCCATGACCACTTTTGAGGACTATTGAAATGGGAGTTGAAAAAAAAAAGTTTTCCTAAAGTAGTGAGAATGTTTGTTGCCTTGACACAACTGATTTCATTTCACATTGGGTCACCATTTTGTGTTAAAGTATTTTGGGGCCTGTTTTTCAATATTACAATAAGCATGTATGGCATACGTTGGTAAACCACGTGGCTGTGTTGATAAGCAACTAGCAAACTTTTGGGATTCTCAGATATGGCAGATTATCAATGGAAAAATTTGGTAAACATCCTCATTGTTAGTTTATGTCACCAGACATCCATCAAATTAATTGGTACATAAATCAAATTATTGACTTTCAATCATAATTTAGATGTTACTAACCAATATCCCATCCATAGCTAGAACTATAAGAAACACATCAGAGATCTTTAGCCTTCTGCTTGACCTTGGGTAGTAACCAAGGCACATGCACTAGAAACTTCAAATTTTGCCATGTTCATTTTAGTACAACGCTGATTGACTGAAATTTCCCAAATTGCCAAGCAACCAATCTGGGAGAGAGATACACATGACCTTTGACTGGGCAGAGATGGAATCTGGTCACTGGCTACCAGGATGAGACATGCTTACTAGGAAGCTCTAGGAAATCATGTTGGTGGTTTGTTCCTAATGGGATTAATGTTTATATTGCTAAATAGAGAATAGAAAGCAATGTTTGTATGCATATGATTTTTTTTTTTGCTTTTTTTTTTTTCTGGAGGGCAATTGGGGTTAAGTAACTTGCCCAAGGTTACATGGCTAGTTTTGGTGTTAAGTGTCTGAGACTGGATTTGAACTCAGGTCCTCCTGACTCCAGGGCCGGTGCTCTATTCACTGTGCCATCTAGCCGCCCCTGTATGCATATGATTAATAAAGTTTGATTGTTAGTATTGAAGGGGAAAAAAGTACCACAAGGATCAAAAGAACTATCAGCAGTTAGGAAATGACAAACAGCCTTCAAAAGGCCCCCCTTTTCTCCCTGAAATGAAAATGGAATTCAAATTTTAAAGTTCACACTTCAGCATGAAAAGTCACCTCTGAACATTTTAGCTGTGAGAGAAAACTAATTATTTCAAACTCAGTGGTAGGTAAGTCGTATTTCCTTTTATAAAAATTTGAAAGGCATTAATATTTTAGCAACAACTACAGTATGTTAAAAAAACAAGAGTCATTAATCTAGACAGTCTCTCGATTTCTGAACATACAAACCTTTTAAATTTATTATTTGCATTTAAATATGTTCATGTCTCACTCGGTGTCTCTCTTCCTATCTTATTAAGTGTGCTCTGCTAAATCCTTATAGATCTTTAAAAAATTAAATGTTTGCTTATTCAATGGATTCATTATTTGACAATAGTCTTTGAAAATTAGGATCAGTTTACGTGGCTAAATTATGCATGAATAACCAATGACATTCACACAGAGCATAAGAGAGATTTGCAATTTTTTAAAAGCTTCTATTTTTCACAACTTGATATGAAGTCCTGATCTGGAATTCTATGACATATTTTTCTCCTTTTTTGATGTCTCTTGCCAAAATGTCATATAGTTTCCAATTACAACTAGACCAGGGAGTCCTTACCCTTTTTATGCATCATGGACCCTTTGACAGTCAGATGAAGTCTATGGAACCCCTCTCAGAATATTTTTTTTAAAGTTCACAGGGCAAAAAATCATACTATTGCAAAAGAAATGAACTAAATTGAAACAAAGATCTAATGTTTTCCAACCAAATTCACTGACCCCCTGAATTCTATCTACAGATCACCCAGGTTAAGAACCCCTGATGTAGTCATCCTACATTTGTTTAAAAATGAGCCCACAGAACTCATTAATTAATATTTTAAAAACAGCCCACAAATCCCAGCTTTCCTGATGGTTATTCTAGTTGATTATGCTAGCACAGCATTGTAACCAGACAGTATACCCAGAATTACAACTTATCAAGACTTTTCTTTGAAATTTACACAGGAAAAAAAGCTGAAAGTACTTAACCATGCTAATTAAAGGTTGAATATTTTAGAGTCCAAATAAAATCTCTAATTACTAGAACTGATACGTAGATTTTATAGAGCTTGAAATTTTCATTTAAGCAAGAGCAAATGTGGAGCTCATTACAAAAGGCCAATGTTAAATGACTTTGCCATTATTCAGAAAGAAATTCTTTTGATCAGTCTTAGGTTAAGATCAATTTTAAATTTATTTTAACCACCTACCAGATTCTATTTAAGAAAAGGGATGCATATATAAAATATTGTACATGTGTGTGTATACACAAAATTTATTTATAATTGATAATATATGCAGATATCAGTAAAGAGAGGTAGAGGTAGATTAGAAACAGCAAGTCAGCTAGCTAGCTAGCTGGATGACAAATATTAAGGAGGTCGACATTAAGACCCATGAGCTCAAGTTCAGCTTACTCAATGATTAAGCCTTACTTGTTGTAGCAAAGCACCAGGAGGATTTGAGTTGCCTCTGAAAACCTGAGCAAAACATATCACCCTGTGCCATCAAAACGACAGATCTAGAGCTGGAAGTGAGCCCAGAGGTCATCGAGTCCAACCCTACCTCCTATTTTACTGATGAGGAAATGGAGGGCCAGAAATTTTAAATATTTTCCCTGAGTTCAGATAGACAGTAACAGTGCCAAAATTCAAACCCAGGTCCTGTGACTCCAAGTTTACCACTGTTTGAATTAGACTATCCTCTCCCTAGCAAGGCTGCTTGACATGCAGGTATTTCATGAAGTAGTATCATTTGAGGAGATTCAAAAGTCCTTCCTCCCTACCACCCACCAACCCACTCTGAAGACAGAAAATTCAACTTTTAGAATTACATCTTTGGTCTTATGTATGGATGTCTAAAACATGCTCCAAAGTTGAGGGGAGGAAAAACAAAACAAAATAGTTGCTGAAGGATCTATAGCCTAAGATGTCTGAGAAAGGTCTTTTCATCTCAAGTTCATTTGAAATGGAAAACTGATCTCCCAACTCCAAGCAGGTAACAAGCCTAATTGTGGTGCATGGAGGGCCCCAGGAGAGAAAAACCAAAGACATAGCACATAGATCCTTTGGGCTAAATGCCAAGAGAAAGTATGAAAAATGTGCCCATATTGAGGAAGTCACACGAGATGCCAAAATTTATAACCATACCCTTCCCAAGTGTAAGAGCCTCATTCTTCTCAAGCCACAATGGCATCCAATCTAATAATTATCAGCAGCAGGCATTGTGCTCTTCCCTAAATCTCCTGCTTGATAAAAACCCCACAATGTGGCAATCAGAATCACAATGCAACTCAGTAACTACTCACTCTACCACTAGGCCTAAACATGGTCCTGTCATTGAGGAAAGAAGATCAATTACTAAGAAATAACCAGTATATTTAGATAGGTAATATGTATAGTATCAAAAAGGAACGTGTTGACACATCCATACCTTCACTTACAACATTCCTTTGCTGAAATAGCTTCAATGGTCTAATTAATCACCTAATTCACTGCCTAGCTAATTAGGTCTAAATTACTTACCCTGGCATTCACAGTCTTTCATGTTCCAATCCAAACCTATATATTCAGAATTATATTATATTACTTTAAAAAAAATTACAGGCATCTAGCTGGTAGAATGGATAGAGCCCTGGACCTAGAATTAGGAAGACAGGAGTTCCAACTGGCTGTGTGGCCTGAGGCAAGTCACTTAAATTAACCTCTATTTGACAACTATAAAATGAGGGTAATAATAACATCCATATTCCAGGGTTGCCAAGAGAGGATCAGAGGTGAAAATATCTGTAAAGTGTTTAGCACAGTGTCTGCACACAGTAGGTGCTATCTAAATGCTAGCTATCATTAATTTTAAAAATTTAACAAGCACTCTCTCTTTTCTCTCTCTCCATTCCCTCCTCCCATTGTGGAAGGTGGGTGGGGGTGGGGAGGCAACGAAAATCAAAACCAATGCTATGTTTAGTCAAATAAAACATATTATTGGCCACATCCCAAAACATATCTTATTCTTCATCTTGATTTCATCACTTCTCTGACAAGAGGTACATCTGATGCTTCATCATCACTCCTCTGGAATCAAGGTCAGTCATGGTGCTGATCAGAGATCTTAAGTCCTTCAAAATCCATTGTCTTTACAATGGCATTATTCCATAAATTGTTTTGTTGCCCCTGCTCACTTCATTCTATGTCAGGTCAGATTATCCAAGATTCTCTGAAATAATTTCCTTCATCATTTCTTACCACACAGTGATATTCAATTACATTCATATGCCTAATTTGTTCAGCTACTCTTTAATTTATGGGCACCCATTTAGTTTCCGCTTCTTTGTCTTTTCAAAAACAGCTGCTATAAATATATTATCCATAGAGGTCCATTTCCTATTTCTTTGTACCCAACTATTTATATATATAAATATCAGTTATTATTTGCAGTAGAATTATGATGATGATGATGATGATGATGATGCACTCTATCTTCTGACCAAACTATAACACACTGACTCCTGAATAAGGAACACATTTTTCTTAAGTTAAAATTCTTTGAATACCTATTACTTATTCCTCTCCCTTGATTATAATCTCTTCAAGAGCAAAAACTATCTCATTCCCAATGTGTCCTTTTATAGTAAACACTGAATGCATGTTTATTGATTTGTTGCATTAGTTTTTATAGGATTTGGAGACAAAAGGAAGCTTGGAGATCATTTAATGCAAGCTCCACATATTTCATTACATGCAGGGTGTCTGATGTCTAGAGAGGTTAATTGATTAACTGAGGTCACACAAGTAATAGTCAATAACAGAGAAAAGAGTTGAACCCAGGGGCAGCTAGATTGCTCAATAAACAGAGCACCATCCCTGAAGTCAGAAGGACCTGACTTCAAATCTGACCTCAGACACTTGACATTTAACTAGCTGTGTGACCTTTGGCAATCACTTAACCCTAATTACCTTGCCTTCTCCCCTACAAAAAAAAGATTTGAACCCAGCTCTTCTTACTCCAAATGCAATATTCTTTTGGTCTCACTATGAACTGGCATGAACGGGTGACCAAAGCTCACTAGCTGTCATTTCAGAAGACCCTAAAAATTGAACATAAGATGGACATGTAAGTAAACATAAAGGGAACATTAAAGCAGTCAAGAAAGGTTCAGATACTGGATGCCATGTCGAAAGACCTTGAATAATTAGGAGATGCTAGAAAGACATGCAATATTTAGGAAACATGACATTTGAGTAAATGAGGGGAGAACATAAAAATCAGACTTCTGTTTAATAACCAAAGCAGTCTGGCAACCACAGAAGGGACAGAGACAGAGTTAAAATAGTCTACCTCAAGTCACCAAGAGACACTATAGCAACAGCATTCTTCCCAGCAATCGAGCTATCCATATTACACCAATTTGAAGCAATTTCTCTTTAACCTAATTACCCTCTGAAGGATTTCCATTAATTGCCAATGGCAGCTATATTATATCATATTTGTATACCTGCAGGGTCAATAAGAAACCTTACATCCTTCAAATGTACAGGTTATAAGAATCTTACAAGCCCATGCACTCCAATGTGAAACAGTGAAAAGAATGTAAAAGGAGACATAATGTAATAAAAAGGGAACAATTCTGAATTTGGGTCAGAGGATCTGGACATGTAGTTTGAAATACAGACTCTGCTCCTTATTACCTGTGTGACCTTATTTAACCTTTGTAGGCCTCATTTTCTTTTTCTATAAAAAGGTGGGGGATGATTTCTAGATCATCTCTAAGATTCTTTCTACTTCTAGTTCAATGTTGAATAGTCAGGGTGCTTGTGTATTTCCCTGACATCTCACCAATGATGAGACATTGGAATTGCTATTTTAGATATGAAGTGTTAGCCTACATCTGACCACGACTTCCATTAATGTTTACTTTACCAGTTCTGTCACATATATTGTGTATGGGACTATGAAGCATCATAAGCTGGTACGGGTACTCGGGAACAGTGACAAATATAACTATAGTACAACAGAAGATTCAGGACCAGCCTACACAGGTAATATATATGAACTTTTCCTCACAGCTTCAACCAGTCTCTCACCAACAATTCTCACCCACAGCATTCTCCCATCTCTGTATCCAATGATTTTCATCAAAATATTATTCAGAACCAAATATGGGCCAGTTTAATCCAAGAGATACAGCAACATTCTTCCTATTATCTGATCTCTTTAAGTACTTGGTCAAAACTTCCAAAGTTATCAGTCACCTTTCCTTTATCTATTTCCTATAGCTAGGTATATATGGAGCATATCACAGGCATCTTCCAGGCAGAATGCATGCTTCTGTCTCTGCTACTTCTAGTCCTGGCAATTTCCTATTCCCTTCCAATTCTGGCATCCATTGTAATTAGCCATCATATATCATTAGATTCGAGCTTGTTGGAGTGTGTTGTGTAGGAGATAATATCACCACCTTCTTCCACTCTCTTTCAAAATAAAAAGTCGAAGTGAGTAATAGTCAAAGTCATGAGTTCTCTTCAATTCAAAGATGGAGCAGGTTATTCCTGATTTATAATAATCCTACCCCCAATCTAAAGCAGATCTGGCATAGCTTGCTACAGAGGTCAGGATACAAAGGTTGCAATGGATGTAGTTAATCTACAAGCCTTTAGAGAAAGTTGAATACCTGGTACAGGCTGTCAAAGACATGACAGATTATAAAAAGAAGAAACAAAAGGATCTTGACTTAGGCCATATGTTCTTTTTGGAGGCAATTGGGATTGCCCAGGGTCACACAGCTATTAAATGTCTGAGGCTGAATTTGAACTCAGGTCCTCCTGATTTCAGGGCTGGTGCTTTACCCACTGGGCAATGTGCCATGTGTTCTTAATATCTAAATTATATACAAGATATTGGCTAGATTCATGTGTTAGATATTGAAGCTGGAGAAGTTTATTATTTTTATTCTTTTTTTCCTTTTAATAGAAACAGAAGTCAGGTAGCATGCACATGACTACTGGTGGTGTTTTGCTTCTCAGAATTTAGATTATGTAAAGGTACTCTACAACCCCATCTGAGTATATGCATAGATGGAGGAGTTGGGACTAGTAAAAGCTAAGTAATAATAGCTAACATTTAGCACTTCTTATGTTCCAGACATTGTGCTAAGCACTTTACAGTTATTTCATCTGATCCTCACAACCACCCTAGAAGGTAGAAGTTACTACTATCTCCATTTTATAGATGAGGAAATCAGGCAAACAGAAGTGAAATGACTTACCCAAGGTTCCACAGCTACTAAGTACCTGAGGCTAGATTTGATTTTGTGTCTTCCTGACTTCAGACCTGAGGCTCTATTTACTGTGCCACCTAGCTGCCTAAACTAGATTTCTGAGGTTCCTTACAACTTCAAATCTATGATCTTTTGTAAATCTGGAAGAATTATTGGAGATGATCTAGTCCAACCCTTTGATTTTACAGATAAAAAAAACAGCTATGGCCCATCAAGATTAAGTAAATTATCCAAAATTACTCTGGTAGTTATTAGTCATAGAAGGAGAATTAGAATCCACATCTCCTGATGGTTAGTGCTTTCTCCCGTAAACCACACAAATCTACTGAGTAGTAAAAGCAACATAGATTTTGGGTTTTTCTCCCTTGGGTGTTAGTGGCATAGGTAGAGCAACACAACTATTTGGGATGGGTGGGGGAGGGGGGTATATCAGTAAATGAAGAGAGCAATCTTGAGGAATACAGTGGTCTTCCACTCGCCCACACCCATATTCTAGTGCTTCCCTCAACTAACAAAGTCAAGCAAAATATCAGGCTGCCTAATACTGGTCTGGGTAGGAAACAGAGTAGGCAAGTCCAAACAAGTAGTGTCATGGTGATTCAATTGTAGCACATATTAAGTCCCCCAGAGTTCAGCTGATCCATATGTTAATATTCTCTGCTAGTAAGGAGAGGTCCATCATCCATATCCCCCCCTCCCTTATATAAAACATCTTCCCTTAAGATTTCTCATTTTCCTGCATTATTCTAGTGTCCCAGAATAGCTCACATCATTCAGGCATATTGCATTATGCTACTGTGAGTACAAATTCAGTGGATACTATATATCTATCTATACAATCAATCAGTAAACATTTAAATGCCTACTACATGCCAGGCACTGTGCTAAGAGCAAGGGATACAAAAAGAGGCAAAACAAAGACCTTGCCCTCAATGTGCTGATCCTGCTACTTTGATGTGGTTGATAGGGAATTACAGCCTAATTTAAAGATGCTAAACATTTTTACACCACCATTTTGAAATGAAATGACATGGATTCTAACTTAACAATCTGGAGTCTTCTCCAAGCCTTATATGAGTTCTTGAAGATTCATACATAGCTTGAAAATAATGGTCCTTAGAGGTCATCTATTCAAATCTCCATTTTACTGAAAAGGAAACTGAAGCCCAAAGACCTGAAATTATTTTCCTAAGGTAACCTAGATAGTTAATATTAGTTTCAGGATTTGAATTCAGTTCTTCCAATCTCTAACTCAACACTATTCCGCCATGTCAAGCTGTGACCTTCAGTGACACTAATGATGATTGAAAAATCCAAACTTTGGATTCTCTGATAGTACACATGAAAAGGTTTGGGGTCTGAAGTCATTTAACTCCACTGGTGTATTAATATAATTTATTCACACATGCCACCTTTACATGGCTTTCTTAATCTCCTCAAGTACCAGTATCCCCCCCCCCCAACTGCCTTGTATTTAAATACTTCATGTATTTATAGTTATTCATTTTATATTCACATTATGTACACAGGCATACACATAATACACACACACACACACACACACACATATATATACGTGTATCACATTTGCTTGTCTATGTGCACTTATGTACATTTTATTTATAATACATATATTCATACTCATCTCCTTAATTACAACATGAGCCCCTTTCAAAAATTTTTCTCATTGTCTAGTGCAGTGCCTGGAACGTAGTAGATGCTTAATAAACATTTGTTGATTAATTGATTGCCATAAAATAACCCACTTCAACAGGGCAGTGGATCTTATTGCTACATTGTTTCACCAAGTTCAGTTTTTAATCTTACAGAAATTTGGTTAACAGAAAGATCCATAGGATATTATGTCTAGAGCTAGAAAGAACCACAGAGACCATCTGGTACTGCTTCCTCACATTTCATATGAGCAAATTGAGGTCTAAGAGGTTTAAATGCCTTCTTCAAAGTCATGCAAGTGATGAGCAAAAAGGGGAAGGAGGCAGGATTTGAATCTAGGTCTGTGGGTTCCAATGTATCACATGGCCTCATACATATAAGAAAAAAAATACTCTCTGATTTAATATATTTATTCAATGAAAAAATGCTTTTTATTATTTATCATATATATCTCATGCACAAGTCCATGGAATTTATAGCAGCCAAAAGCTTCATAATGGAAGAATTGCTCTGTTCATTTTAGACTGTGATCAACAGTAATTAAATCTACTAAGAAATAAAATATGTTTTCCTGCCCCACCAACAGCCAGAGAATTCAGAGGGAGTGAAATGACAAAGAAAAAGAGGAGAGGAGGAAAATAGAGAAATCCAGAAATTGACAGTTTTATCAGTTACAGCCTTCTATAGTCCTTTCAGTAAATCACAGGGAGGGTTTAGTTATAGTTCTCAAATTGAGTGTATTATGCAAATAAATAAAGGCAATAAAAAAGGGAGAAAACAGTGTGATATTGTGACAGGAAGAAAGCAGTAGCTCACATGAGTAACACAATTTACACTGATATACAGGTGAAAGAAGGCTAATGTCTTTAGTCAAACAGTATATTTCAGGGGTAGCAAAGAATATGAAAAGGCTCACAAAGCAATAAATCTCTTCCTCTCTCTCTGTGTCTCTCTGTGTCTCTCTGTCTTTCTCTCTGTCTCTGTCTCTTTCTGTCTGTCTGTCTCTGTCTCTCTGTTTCTCTGTCTCTCTGTCTCTGTCTGTCTCTCTGTCTCTGTCTGTCTGCCTTCCTCTCTCCCTCTCTCCCTCTTTCCTCTGCCTCTCCTTCTCCTTTCTTTTTCTCTTTCTAATTTGATAATAAAATTTTCAAGTACTTATCTCAAGTGATGTGGGAATTTAATTGTATAGGAGAAATTAAATTAGGAAACCATTTTTTAGTGAAAGAAGAGTAGATAGAGGTTCTTAGCTTAGTTTTATCACTAACTTGTCATATGATCTTGAGTAACTAACTCAATGGGATTTTCTGGGCTTTCTTTCCATGTTGTCATTTATAAAATGAGGAGATTGGGATAGATGATCTCTGATACTCATTAAACAAAGATTCACAACATTTTATTATTTTCTTTTTTAGTTTTATCTTAGGAACACAATTAATGATTTGAAGCTATAAGGAAGCATAGTGCTCATCTGATTAATCAATGAATGAAGAAACATTTATTAAATACCTATTATGTATCAGACACTGTGGTAAGAGCTATTGATACAAAAACAAAAGTGAGATAATCCTATCTTCAAGGAGTAAACAGAAGATATATACATAGTGATCTTGGTAGTGCTTGGAGTGGGATGCTAATAACTGGATAATTCAAGAAGTAGACTAAATTTTGTATAAATTTTGAAGGGATTGATGGGTTTGAAGAGTCAGAGGTGAAAAGAAAGAACATGCTTGGTATGGTGGATAGCTGATGCAAAGGCATGGTGATGGGAGCTGGAATGTCCCGAATTAAGTACAGGCAAGAGGCCAATTTTGCTGGAACATAAAGATAGAATGTGTGAATGTAATCATCCTGGAAAGCTATGTTGGAGACAGATTGTGAAAGGCTTTAAATGCCAAACAGAGGGATTCATATTTTGTCCTAGAAGCAATAGAAAGCTACTGACATTTCTTGAGCTGGGGGGAGCAATATGGTCAAACCTATGATTTTACAATTTCAATTTGGCAGCCCCCACCATGAGCTAACCAAGATCTAGAGAGTTCAAGCGACCTGCATATGATTGCATGACAAGAATTTGACACCAGGTTCTCTGATTCCAGATCTAGTGATTTCTCTACTCTATTCTACTGTCTTCAATACTTCAAGGGGTCTACGAGATAATCTACATAAATACTACCTCCAATGGTTCAGGCCCATACACACCTTTTTATTCTGTGCAATATCTGTACTCCTCCAGGACGTAAGGGGTTTACCTCAATTTTGGGGGGTAAGCTGGGGGGTTATTGTTTTAGTATTTCATGTGCTCCAGTGAAATACTCCTTTTAGTCACAAGATAGCTCTTGGCCACAGAAAGACATAAGGACTACCTTCTATAACATATTAGAGAGGATCTTGTCTATATCAGAAGTGCTGACATCATTGAGAAAATGACTTAAAACACACATGTACGTATGTATGTATGTATGCATGTATATATGTATAGGTGTGTGTACTGAATTTGTCCCATGTGAGTTGAAGAGATTTACATGTGATAGCTGAAGAAATTTGCCCATCCATTTAACTATAAGCAAAAGGATTAAACTCATATACAAATATATACATACATACATATAAACATGTATATATGTATAGTGTGTGCATATGTATATATGTATATACACCCTAACTCACTAATTTAGAAATGGAAACACAGAATAATGAATCTCCTTTTGTGTAAAAAGCAAAGAAAACTTTCTCGGTAGTCTTTGTCCTAGGTTCTGTGACTCCAATTTATATTATCATCGGGGACAGCAAAGGAATTCACTTGGTTGTGTTCTCCCATGCCTGACTCTAAGCATTAAGCTCTGAGATAATCTAACATAGACACAGAAAATATTCATAAAACAGAAACTTCTTGAAACAGAAAGAGTTTCATTTTTGCTTTTGCATACCCAGTGCCTCTTACAATGTCTTACATATAACTGTTGTTATTTGTCCTTTTTTCTAGAAGAGGACCATGACATCAGAGAGGTTATGCCATGGCACTGATTCTGGAGTTAAAAGAAACTGAGTTCAAAACCTGCTTCTGATACTACCTTTTTGACCCTTGACAAATCACTTAACCTTATATCCTCTGCAAAATCAAGATGTTAGACTATATGGCCTTTTAGATTCCTTTCAGATATAAATTTATAATCTTCTGATTATCCACATGATAACAGCAAATGACTTACCTCATTCCAATAATATCTTTTTATCTTTTAATATTTGCATTTCAAATCAAGATGAGAGTATCACTCCACCTCCATCTTCATTAAGTTTCATTAATATTCAGCATTGTCCCTCCCTGCTTCTGATTTACTTAAGCAGTAATAGTCGTCATAGTTAAGTAAGCAGTGACAAAATTAGTTGGAATCTATGCCTTAAAATATTTCTCTCTTTCATAAGTAATTTCTTGACATGAGCATGAATGACTTGCTTATACTTGCTAAGTGTATTTCAGAGAGAGAGAGAGAGAGAGAGACAGAGAGAGAGAGACAGACAGAGAGAGAGAGAGAGACAGAGAGAGAGAGAGACAGAGAGAGAGAGAGAGAGAGAGAGAGACAGAGAGAGAGAGAGAGAGAGAGAGAGAGAGAGAGAGACAGAGAGAGACAGAGAGAGAGAGATTTGCAAAAAAAATTGACCACATTAAGATTTTCTTTAATATTTTAGGTCTGGGGCTTTATCCAGGAAAACAAGTGAATCAATGTCACTCTTCTTCAAAATTTGTGCCTCCTTTAGGACTTGATTTATACTAGATTCCTGAGTCTTATAATGCCATAAAGGGGTAAGAGGGAGATAGACATATAGGAAAAATTTATTTCTTTTTCCTGATAAAGGATAGGCATTGATGTCTTTATGGAGATGACTTCTGAAGACACAGGTTTTTATTTCCCCCACCAAACTGGTGATTCCACTGGTGTAGGTACCTTCCAAAGATGAGTTTTCTCTTCCAAAACTGACAAGCATTTCATCAACAACTTACAGGTTTAAAGTGTTACTTAGAGCACAGAAGTTAAGTGACTTGCCCAAGGTCACAAAGCCATTATGTGTCAGAGATGTAACTTGAACCCATCTAAAGGTGAACTCTATCAATTTCTGTGGATATGCAAGCAAATAAGTAACAGAAGGGTTTGCCTACCTAACTGGAATCAAATAAGTTTGGAAGGTCTCTATTCAGATCCATGGGTAAAAATATTCTCCAATGTGAGATGGAATATTTTGTGGATATGGGTATGGATATGGATACCCCCATAGATAGGGTTTTCTTTCCTCATTTTTAAAATGAAAGAATTGGAGTAGATGACCTCCAAGGTCTGTTCCAGGTCCAAATATATGATCTTAAGTCTTATTTTGGTATTAGAAGTCTGATAATCTGTATGTAATATCTACTTAGCACTTTGGTTTGAATGCTATGGGTGTTTTATGCAGCAATGAACTTACCCAAGCAGCGAAGTAAAGAAAGGACTATTTTTTGTATTTTCACTACATCATCTAGAAATCCTTTCCTCAGAAAAGGGGAGTGATAGAAGCAAATTCCAGATACTATGCCACCCTACCCCCATATCCCCAGTGCATTTTTTCCATCTGGATCATTGCCCAGTTTTCTTAAGTAGTTTTTTTTTTTCCAGTACAACCCTATTTATACATGATTTCCCCCTTTTCATATGCCTACTTTATCATGGCTGTCAATTTTAATAATACAATTTAATTTTACTGCATTGTAATTCTGAGCCTCCAAGCAAAACTGTCAGAAAGGCCCCCTTCCTCTTGGAGGGTTAGAAAATAAAGATATCTCCAAAAAAGAGGGGCCCCTTCTTTTCAAGATAATTCAATGCTTGGATTATGCATACACCTATGAATTTAAACTTTTCTGGAGCACCAATAACATGACAGGTGACAGGCTATATCTATCTGGGTGCTATGTAAAGGGTCTAATGTGCGAAAGGGGTTTAATATTAGACAGCAGCAGCTGAGTGCATCTTGAAAGTAACCCCTAAAAATGCCTGAACAAACTGGAAATTGAATGTAATTGGATATTTTTGCTCTGTAAGAAATGACTAATATAAAGAATTATGGCAGGTGGGAGGTAGTGATAGAAATAAAAAAAGAAAAGAAAGGAAGCAACATCAATGAAATATTTTTAAAACTATATTGAAGCAAGCAGAAGGAAATTCATAAGGGGCATAAACAAGTAGGGCAGTTTTGTTTCCATGACAAATTAAATATGTCCTTAAAAGAAACAACCATGCCACAGAAGTTCCCAGTTTCCTATTCAACCTTTTTTGTTCCTCTTTGAATATTATAATGTTTATGTCAAGTTCACCAAAAAAGAAGAAAAAAATTAAAGAACTAAGTAAATACAGAAGAATCAGTTATACAATGGCCACATCAATATAATGAAAAATGATATTTACAAATATTGGAACTTGGATCAGTGTAGTGGCAATCTTGATATATCGGAACTGAGGCCTCCTTCCTCTCTATGGAGAAGTTGTGGACTACAGGTGAATAATTCATTGTCAGACCTTTCAGTTGTTGACTATATTTCTTCATTTCTAGATGGGGTGCTCAAGGAGGGATATTATGGGGATGTCAATGGAGGGGGAAATGAGAAAATGACCAGATTTTTTTAAAAGTATCAATATAATATGTATCTTTTAAATTTAAATATAAGGCAAGCAAAAGGAACAGCCTACCAGAGTATCAGGACCAAGGTCAGCATATCGTATTCTTCTTTCCAACTACTGTACTTATCAGACAGTTTCAGAACTCTCAGACTCCCTTTCCCCACCCCTTCCATTTCCTTGACATTTACTTTTTCCTAAATTGTAGGCTACAACCCACCCATCAACCATTAGTGTAAATTAGGGTGATTCTATTGTATTTATCTTAAAAGGAAAAAAATGGCAATTAAGAGATAATTGTTAAGTAGAAAATATTGAAGACTAGTAACCCTCTAGTTCCAAAACAAACAAAACAAAGTGCCAGTAGGTTTTAAAGTGGCAAACAAGGGTAAAACAGTCACTAGATCAGGTGACTGAGGACAGGAGAATATTTTTAGCAGATAATTGTAATACGTGAAAGCTGACAAAATGTGATTCATCCCAACCTATGCTTGGTGTTAATTTGTTCCACTTTCATCTCTAGCATTTTCTGTTGGGAGCCAATATTTTCTACATCCCTTTGAATGTAGATTATAGTTTCTATTCTATAGTCAGAAAACAACAGTATTGGGGCCCAACAATCAATAAGAAGAATACAGGGGTAAAGCTGGGGCAGGTTGGTGCAGGGCAACCTGGTAACCTTAAGAGTTTGATTCTATTTTCACCAAGCACACATTGTCTGCTGCTCACCCCTCAACTCCCACATTCCAAATCTTCAGCAGAGTTAAGCAGGAACATGGAGGGGGAAAAAGACTTGTCACAGAGTCTTGAGGAGGCGGGGAGAGTTCTCTAGGCACAAATTCAAGTACTCGCTTGCCAGATAAACACAAGATTTTTATTTTAATGACCAGCTAAACCCACAGTGTGAGCTTTTCTGCATATTATACTCTTCTAAAGATATTCACTAATTAAGAAATATACTACCAGTGCCCTTCAAAATTGAAATTACTGCCACCATATACAGTATGAGCTTAAAAGGTAGTGGGGGGGGGATATGTAATTTCAAATCTTTCAACTATAAATAAGAAAAAAACCCTTTTGATGTTTAAGATCTTGGACTACTTCTGCAATTGTTCACAATGACAAAGAACATAGCTCCTTTCCTGATAAATGAAAACCTTTTCATACAACAGATGAGTGCTAGTGTGAGAGAGGTTGCTTAGTTCACCAAATGAGGTTAGTTAGATCACTAAATGAGTGGGCAAGTAACTTATAACCTTCCTGAGTTTCAGATTGCCTCCCTTTAAAATGGGCACTTATCATACCTTGCTTACAGGGTTGTTCTGTAGAAACTGATTTGTAAATCTTAAAACACTATATAAACTGGAGCTGTAATTGTTATTATGAGCTTTCTCATCTGTATTGTTAACTGAAAAATATAATAGCAGAGAATAAACAAAATAAGACAGGGTGTCACATAGTAAGAATTTGTTGTTACGTTATTTCATGTGTGTCCAACTCTTTGTGACCCCATTTGGGTTTTTTTGGCAAAGATACTGGAATAGTTTGCTATTTCTTTCTCCAGTTCATTTTACAGATGAGAAACTGAGGCAAACAGGGTTAAATGATTTGCCCCACACAGTTAGTAAGAGTCTGAGGCCAGATTTGAACTCATCAATTCAGGTAAGTCTTCCTGATTCCAAGCCTAGTGTTCTATCCACTGTGCCACCTACCTGTCCTATAGTGAGAATAAGCAATGTGTGTTCTGTGTGTTCCTTTAAATCTACATAATATTGTGAATGACAGGAATGATTCCCTACTGGTTGGATGCACCCTATTTCCAGGGTCTCAGGAGGAGACAAAGTCATACAGGTTATGTAGGCATGGGTGAGTTGTAATTAGTTGAAGTAATGACCATGTCTATCAGACTAGAACTTCATTACTCTAGTGAAGTATTATCAACAGGACTGAGCCGTATCAATTTCCACATGAAAACAAATATCATGAAGGTTCCTATTAATCTTCAAGGTACTCCATCTCTATACTGATATAATTTGCTCATACAGCAAGATTTTATGAGTTAAAAATAATAGATAGGCAGTGTGGCTTAATGGATAGGGTTCTGGATGTTGTCTCAGAAGAGTCTAGGTTCGAATTCCCTCTCTGTCACTTACTAGCTATGTGACCCCAGGCATGTAATTTACCCTCTATGAACCTTAGTTTCTTCATCTGTAAAATGAGGCAGTTGGACTTGACCTCTAATGTCCCTTATATCTCTAATCCTACAATAAACTATGATCTCCAATCCTACGATAAATTATAGTGCCCATTCTTAGGGAATATATAGTTATCTAGCAACTAACAATAGGTAAAGTACATCTGACAACACTAGGCTAAAGGTATATTTAGGAGTTATTTAGCCTTAATACAGTTAGTGACACTCCATTTCATTTTTTCTATATTACTTCATGGAATAACTATAATAGGATGAGATTAATTTTCAAAAGCTACACAATAAAACCATTTGCACAATTTTATAGTCAAGCTATACACTTGGTTAAAGAGAGAGTCTAATTCATTTATTCATTCATTCATGCACCAAGCATCTTTCTCATTTCCCCTTCTTTATTCCTTCAAAGTTTTGGGAATTCTTCAAAGTAGGAACCATTCTCCTGACACAGTGTTAAGTACATACCAAGTGCTCCATAACTGTTATGCAATTGATTCTCCCCTTTATTTTCTTCTTCATTATTTAATACGAATAGGAATTTTTCAAAGAACACCTTTCATCATTTATGGTAACATATGATGATATCTCATGCCTTCCTGAATCAAGTTTTATTCTGTGGGATTCTCCCACTCATAAATAGATCATAATGTCTCAAAAAAAAAAGTTTAGACATCTAGTGGTGTCTAGATGAAAAAAAAAAAGGGAAATACTGTTTAGTATGGTAGAACCTAAACAACATTGACCTTGACTCAGAAAATTAGTGTTCAAATCCAAACCCAGCAATTTACTACCTTTCATGGCCTCAGATTAATCATTTCAGCTGTTTGCACCTCTGTTTCTTCACGTCCAAAATGAGGGCAATAGACTAGATGGCTCTAAGGTTCCTTCCAGATTTAAACCTATCGTCATATAACTAAGTGATGGACTTATCCTTGGGAAGAAGTGTTTTCTTGAAATATTCACTATGTTGTTAATTTAAAAAGGGAAATTCAGTCTCATGGAGCACAAATGCTAAGGAAGAGGCCAAGAAAATAAGCCTACCTTTGTATAAAGCAGATTGTGTGTATAAAATACACACAATGTGCTTTATACAAAGTAGTAGACTTCTGTTGAGCTTTTCCTTAGGTAATGAAAGCCTTTTAATACTTTGACATAGTATTAGAGACTACCTGATCATCAACTTTAAGATACTACTTTTACCAAGTTTTGCTATTATAATCTGAGATTATGTTCCATGGGGTCAATTCTTGCTACCCTGGTGTTTAGTTAGACTTGGATTCTGCTTATTCCTGTAAATATTCTATGCAAATGAACGTGTTACATAAATTAGAAGAACTGTGTTTGCAAATGGCCTGTGGTTAGAAACATTTAAATACCCTGCATCAAGCAAATAGTTCCCAGGGGGTATTTCATGACCCCCTTTATTGCAAATGTTAGTGCCCTTTTAATGACAAAAGGTAGATGCTTTTTATTTCTGAGATGGAGAGAATAGATTAAGCCACTGTTGGGTAGAAATATTAGAGTCTGCTGTTATGAACAAGAATTGCAAATTAATGAACAAAATACTAATTACAAAAATCTGCTCAGAGGGCTAATAAGTTAGGAAATGACCTGGAGATCACACCTAGTTTCTGAGGCTTCACAATGAGGGTCAAAGTTCTCCCACCTTTTGATTTGTAAATTTGTTTG
Organism: Pseudocheirus occidentalis; assembly: GCA_028646575.1. Lineage (NCBI taxonomy): Eukaryota > Metazoa > Chordata > Mammalia > Diprotodontia > Pseudocheiridae > Pseudocheirus > Pseudocheirus occidentalis. The sequence goes on along the minus strand of CM053593.1, from coordinate 236,618,573 downwards.
TCCATGGTCTCCTGGTTCCCACTCCTTTTGCTTTTAATTCTACCTTTAATTATCTTATCCTGAACTATATTTCAAATTAATTTACCAAGTGCATAGAATAACTTTAGATGTGTGGCATCTTAATTCTAATTCTCTTTGTAGATATTCAGTAAACTTTTGTTTTTTTTCCCCCTAATTGCCCCCTTCCCAGTAACCCATCAGTATCAATGTAGAGAGATAAAATCGCATTGATATACTGAATTAAGTAAATGTGATGGGCTTATTCATTAATTTCATGGGGGAAATTCTGACTAGTAATGAAAAGACAACATTAGGAGTTCAGAGCCACTTAAAAGGCATGGTCTTAGTGAGACACAAAGAAGAAAAGGTTCAATTTGAATCCTGGCTCTGACACTAACCAACTATTTGAACCTTAGACAGTCATTTAACGTCCTTGCACTTCTACTTCCTTATGTACAAAATGAAGAAGTTGGACTTAGTAGTCTCTAAATTTCCTTTCAACTGCTAAGCTCCATAATTTTATTGTAATTTTATATCAGCAGCAGGGCCTGTTGGGAAGTATAGATTTCCTAGATGAAAGGATGTTACTCATTTCTTGACATGTGCCCCTTTTAGCAGTGTGGTCCTATAGACCCCCTTCTCAGGTTAATATGTGCACACACACATAACATATATTTACATGTATATGTGTGTATATATTTACATATATGCACACAGCTTTATATATGTTTAGATAGTTAAAAATACAAAA
>CM053593.1:236562473-236617722 GCA_028646575.1 Pseudocheirus occidentalis | reverse complement strand
CTCTATGGATTCCTGGTGAATCTATGCTGCTTATTCATTTGGAATTTCCTGCCCTTTCAAAAGAATATTTTATACTTTTTAATTGATTTTGTCTCTAAATAAACATAAGCTGACTTTGATTATAATCACAGGGAGTGTTTGTGATACAGGAATGGAATGGAAATTCAGTGACTGGTAGATTTTTTTTCTGTGTGTAGTATGAAATAGAGTATTTTCTGTTCAGTAGCTAGGGAAAGGAATGAAATATTTTTTTCTTAGTCTGATGAAGATATTATTGAATTCCATGAATATACAGCATAGCTATTTCCCAAAAATGGCAGGGGTAGATAAAAGTGAACATTTGAGATCAGTTGCTCTGAACTTTAAAGAAAAACCCATGAGTGTATATCATACACTCTGGCAAAACAAAGAAGGATTTTGCTACCAAAAAAAACTTGTTGGAGTATGTGACAAGAGAGTCAAAAGTTTACTTAAAAAATTCTTCTCTGCTATTCACAATAAATTTAAATAGGTATTAAGAAGCAACCTTAAAAAGAGACAATGTTCAAGGCATCTTCTTTTGGAAAAGTGAAGTGAAAATTCAGAGATGTCACATTTTAACACAGTATGGATATATGCAATGGTACAAATTATGTTCTACAAATTCTCCATTTTCATCAACAATTCAAATCATTCAACTGTCACTACTTTGAAATTTTTTCATTGTAGGCACTAAATAGTCATTATTTGTAATATGCTTATCACTTAGTATAGTGCTTCCCGGGCTTAGTTTCCCTATTCATTTTCTTCTCTAATATATAGAGAGGGAAGTGATACCAAAGAGTAAAATGTTCACAATGAAGTTGATCATGAACACTATAAGACCAAAGAGATGTCCTTTGAATCTCTCATATGCTTCCTCTCCCTTTGCCATATTTAATCCCACCACAGAATGGCATGATCAAGACAGCATCCAGCATAACACCACAAAGACCTAGTTTCAAATTCTACCTTAGACACAACATAGCTCTCTGTGACTCTGGGTAAGTCATTTAACTTCTCAGTGTCTCAGTTTCCTTATCTGTAAAATGAAGGAATTTGATAACATCTAAAGTCCCTTCTATCTCTGAATCTATGTCTTTGTTTTATTCTCAATATCATGAAAAGCTGGTCAAGTCTTCCTCATTCTGACAACACCAATTACATTATACAGATTTTTACCCTCATAATTTATTTCTTGTTTATTCCCCCCTTCTTCCCTCTCACTTTCATTTTCTCTATTCTCCCTGTCTGTCTGTCTCTCTCTCACATACACACAGAACTCATAAATCAGGTAAGCACTCTCAAAGATCAGGCTTGAGTATATCCTGATTTCTCTGGCAGGGGAATTATTGGGCCTGTCACCCAAATTTTTGTCTCTGTATCCAGTGTAAACTTAATTTTCATGTTACTTTTGCCTGTTAAAGAATCTCTACTCATTTTATGGATCCTGGAAATTGTACAATATGGCCATCTTGCAAATCTCCACCTAAGATCCCTTTGAATCCTGGGATAACTCCAATCTCAAATTTGCTACAGCATTAAAAACAATTTACAACCAACATCTATTTCTAAAGTCACCTATTGTACAACTCTTTAGGGATGATGGCTGAAATTATTTTCAAATCCCATATTGTTGCAAATGAATAAATAATCTGTTGATGCAAAGTACTTTCTGTGCTTGGGAAACCTTGATGGAGGATTCTCATTCTTTAGATTCCTTTCTATCTTTTTAAGAATATTTGATTGTTCTTCACAAACCTCATATTGTCATTTCTTTGCTCATATTCCTTTTCAATATGGACAAGAGATGAAAACCACACTTTCAATGTCTTTCTGAAGATCTTTGGAATTTATTGTGAGATACTGGAAAAATACTGCTCAGCATGGCATGCCCACCTTAAAGAAGGCACTGTGCTCTACAAGTGAAGAAGAATTTCAGTAGCTCAAAAGAAATGTGAGATGCACAAATTTAGAGATATCTCTACTCCAAATGTTCATATGAACTATTTGTGCCTGACGTGTGATAGAGCCTTCCAAGCTCATATTCATATGACCAACAATAAGTGGACACACTGTACCTTGAATCCAAAACAGTCATGTCATTTTGGCCCTCTTTGAGAACAAAGGACAACAACCAAACAGCACCAATGAACAGTTTTTTTCACATGATCTGTTCTCTCTTACTTTGAAAAGGGAAAAGTGTCTTTCTTTTTCTTGTCACAGCAAATTCAAGAGTAGACAAGTACACACAGGATTACAAATCTCAAAATTCAATGAAGTTTACAGGAATGAAAGCTGTCCATATGATTTCAGTCCTATCTCAAGCCAGCTTCCCTCCCCGCTCTCCCTAGGATGTGTCATCCCCATTAGAATAAAATTAGAAAAGGAAAAGAAGAAAATTATTCAAATGTATGACAGTCAAGATGGGATTCCCTGTTTATAAACTCTGTTATAACTTGTTTATGGCTTACTTCTCTTGCTTACTCTAGCTGAAGCCAATTCATTGTTGCTTAATCTCCCCACCACAGGACAGTGAGGAGGGCTAAAGAGATGAAATTTAAATTTAGCACATTCCCATGTGGATTTTAAAGAATCAGTTCAGTCAGATCCTAGTGAAATGACTATCATTTTAGTCTATTAAGGAACAACAAAGGGTATCTGTATAACTTTGACCAAGGTAGCAAGTGCAGGGATTTCTAAAAAATGGTATGGCCACAGAAATTATTTTTGCGGGGTGGCTAGGTGGCTAGGTGGCGCAGTGAATAGAGCACTGGCCCTGGAGTCAGTAGCACCTGAGTTCAAATCCGGCCTCAGACACTTAACACAAAAAACTAGCCGTGTGACCTTGGGCAAGTCACTTAACCCCAACTGCCCTCCAAAACAAAACAAAACAAAAAAAAAACAAAAAAAGAAATTATTTTTGCTCAAGTCAACTCAAAAATTACAAATACATTCTGTCTTGCTTTCTAATTTGTACTGACATCTTTTACATGTTATATAAAAATTTATCTGTATTTTCATTTCAGCATCTGGGGTTTCTAAGAGTCTTAACTAAAAGATCACACCACTCCCATCTAAGACGCAGGTTTACCTGGTAATAATTGAGAGTTAACTATTATTTTACAATCACTTGAAATCGGAAAAAAAATTCATGCAGGGATTCTTAATCTTTTAAAATATGTCTTAGATCCCCCTCCCCCAGAAGTCTAATAATACCTAGAATATTATTTTTAAACACACAAAATAAAATATATAGCAGTATAAAATTGTCTACTTATATCAAATACAGTTAACAAAGTATTAAAAAAAAGTTCAAGGACCCCAGTTTAATAACTCTACATATAGCATTACAATGAATTTTTGATTCCATATCACTTTAAAGACAACATTTGTACTTTAAGCTTTAGGAAGCAAGTAAACTACTGCCCTTGTGTACTTGCCAATGAGATGCCTTTCCATCATTATTGCATCCATCTCAAGTCCTACTCTGATGGTCCATTGTGGTATGGAGATGATTAACCCTGGGTTCACAAAGGCTCTATTAGTAGAACAGATGCTCAGGCAGGTTTTTTTCTTGTTGGTAAAGTTTTAAGCACTTTCTAGTCATAGACTAGACTGATTTTCCACGGACAAAGTTAGCTAAAAAACAGAGAGATTTATTTCCAATGGGCTAATCATTGGGTGATTTTTTTTTTCTATGACAACCTAATAAACAGAACATACAAAATGAACCTCAGTCCTGTGTAGTCCCCGTCTTCCTCTGTAGGGAAAGAGTCCCATATTCCTTAACCCATTTGTAGACATCAACTTAGATTTTAGTATTTTAAATGTGAGAAATTCATCTAGTGATGAATGAATGGATATACTACTGGAGAAGCAGAATCATAACAATCATAAAATTCTCACTGTAAATGAAATCAGAAGATAAAAAGTAAGTCGCAACTAAATGATAGGAAATACAGCAGGTTGTTCTTGGAAAAGTATGTGAGGGAGGTGGTAGTGCAGGTTTTGTCATACATGCAAAGACAATGAAAAACAACATTTTAGGGGGTACTTGGTCATTTTATATTGCAGTGCTCATGATGCGGTTTACAAAAAGGTGCCCATGAAGACAAATGCAGTTCATATGACATTTGTCACAGTTGAGAAGGTAGAGAAATCTAAGTAGCATACAAGAGAATCTTCCAAGTTAAATTGTCCTCCAAATGCTGATGTTGGTGAATGTCTATGTGCTGATTACACCAAGTCCCATTAGATTGCAAAGTTTTTAAAGTGAGATTTATGACTGCTTGCAAGAATTTGATCTAATTATTCATGAAGTTGGTAGGCTGCAAATGTGGACTGAGGATACCTATTGTATAAACTATGATATGTAACAAGATGGAGCCGTATACATGTTTTTGTTAAGAAACTGTTTATATACAGTGAATTGTGTCCATTATTGAATCAGAAGAGGAGAATGAGATGAATAATAGCCTTTAGGAAATTTTGCAGAAGTTTCTCCCTTAAACAGACACCTTTTTTTAGCATCAATATGTTGCATTACTTCAAATAATGCAGCACCACACTTTGCACAGAATTAAAGTTGTGAATTATTCCTTTGGCAATGGAGAGAAACATGGTGGGTGAAAATAACTATAGCATATTACCACCAAGGAACTATGCCAAAGAAGAAAGATAAAGGATCTCATAAAAGGGATGTATGATAAAGAAAAGAGATAGACCAGTCATGCCATAAGAATGAGGAGTAACAGATGGCTATCCAGGATGCCTCCTTGGTTTCCATGCAACATTAAAAGACTTAAAACAAGGAATCTTAACTTGGGATCTATGGAATCCCACAAGGTAAATGGATAGATTTCAGGGGATCTGTGAACTTTTAAGATGGGAAAAATATATCTTTATTTTAACTTGGATCTAACTAAAATTTAGCATGTCTTTGAGTTATTTTAAAATACTTTTGTGAGAAGGTGACAACCATAGGCTTCACCAGGATGATAAAAGTTTTCATCACACACATGTGCACACACACACACACACACGCACACAGGTTACAAATCACCAAAGGTCCCATAATCTTGTGGACCTACTATGGAGAATTTGTGGAAAGAAATGGACAAGAACTTCACAGGGAAAAAGGGGCCTGGATGAGTTGTATTAAACACTGATGAAAGAAGAGCCCATAGAGAGGAGATTGCAGGTCCAGCTATAGAACATATAGTCATGTATTCAGGTACACATCTACACACATACCTCCTCTGCTACAGAAAGTTTTTTTTTTATTAACTGCAATTTGCCTATTCAGTCCATTAATAATACTTGTCATCAGGCAGCCAAAAGCAATGCTTTCAATGGCAATTTACTGTAATTCTTTAAAATTTATTCATCCCAGGATACACTTATACATATTCAACATTACTTGAATTTGTTATTTTGTGCCATTAGCTGTAACAATTTTATAAACCATTGCACAACTAACAAATTGCAACTATAAAGATGATTATTATTACAGTGAATGATCTTAACTCATCCAAAATTTGGAAATTCGAGTCTGTCTATGTGTATGCTTATGTACACACACATAGTACATGCAGAGAAGATGACATCCACATTTTCTATACAATTGCATTATTGTGAGTTTGAAAGTGAACCGTCCAGGTCTAAATACTCCCTAATCCTAAATTCTTTAGAATTTTAATACAAGGAGATTTATGAATAAACAGTCTTATAGGTCTCAAGTACTTTAGATTATTCCTCCATTCTCTTTCTCTCTACCCTACCCAACCATACTGTGATCTTAGGGTAAATAATGTATTGGGGTGGGTGGGTAACAGGACAAGAATGATTAAAATAAGTATGATATTCCAAGATATTTTATTAACTGTTTGAAAGCCTTATAGCAATATCGTCTTCCATTTCTAATGAGGTCACAATTCAGTATATACTGCTCTGGGAAAATAAAGGCAAGTATATCATTATCACACGGTCAACTTTTAATATTAGCCTGAGATGACTGATTAATCTTACATCTCAGAAGGAATAAACTGACACAACTTGTTTATTCAAGAAGCTATGAGAGCTTACCAAACACAATATGCTAATAATGTCCATTTTGGATTTTTTTTTTGCATTTCTGGAGGGGGAAGGCAGGGCAATTGGAGTTAAGTGACTTGCCCAAGGTGCCATGGCTAGAAAGTGTTAAGTGTATGAGGCTGGATTTGAACTCAGGTCCTCCTGAATCCAGGGCTGGTGCTCTATTCACTGCCCCACCTTGCCACTCCAATAATGTCCATTCTCTAATAATATTGATTAAAGGATCATAGTAATGATTATGTCAGGTACCTTGTTACAATGTCGAGCAATGGATAATAACATTGTTCAGAATTGAGACTGTTTTTAAAAAAAAGTTTGTTTTATTTTAAACGTGTACCATATGTTTCTTTACATGACGGCAAAACGACTTTAAAGTGACTTTGTCTAGACAGGAAGTATAAATTTTAAAGCTAAGTAGGAAAAAAAATCTTCAGAAACTTTTTTTTTTACAAACTGGAGTCAGATGAAACAATGTTTTCCATCATTAATCTGTGGAACAGTATACATACATCCATGACCACCTTCCACACATCTGAAAATATTTACATCATCAAAACTTAAGTTTTCAAAAAATGTAGATAGTTAAAAGCCTCTTTCTCCTCCCTCCTCTCTACATCTTGTTCCTTCAATACACACCTCCCTCCTTGTCTTCCCTCATCCCTCTGACCCAAGATATACTATGCTAAAGCTGCAAAAGGGAAAGCAGTCTGAGGTAGATAATTCAGATGGTTTACAGGTCTTCAGTACAGTCTGAGTTGCAAAATGCTGGTATAGAATGGATGTGTACCTTGCTTGAATTCCTAGTACAATTGTTCAACCTTTCCCTTTACTAATTAAATGGTAAAGATGCTCTAAACTATTTCTTTAAAAATTAGTTTGGCCTCAATGAATGCCTGTAAAACATGGAAAGCATTGCAGTGTATAAGAAAATATCCTGCAAAATCAAATAAAACATTGGTTATCTGTATCTCTGTTTGCCTCATATGACTTCAATTTGCTAGAAAAAGTTGTTATTATCCAAGAAAACTTTTTTCTGACATTTTTCACACTTAAGCTCAGCATTCCTCAAACTTAAGAAACTTTCTTCTTCTTAGGTCCTAAATTATAATTTATATACATATGCAATATATAATGTATATATACACAAACACACACATGCATACACACAAGCACACACATATACACATACATATCATATATGTGTATATGCCTATATAATCTATCCATAAGTCTATAAAGCTGTTTATCTAAATAGACATCATAAATTTTGGATAGCTCAGCTAGCCCATGCTTTAAAGAATTTTTCTGCAAAATCTTAATTATTGATGGCTATCTTCTCTTCACTTGTAGAACAGTCTACCCAACAAATAAGCTGGGTTTTTATGCCTAAGTTTTCTGGCCTTTTTCATTCAGCAATTTTTTAAGTCTCCTTTTATCTATAACTGTATCTTATGCTATCACCTAGTATAATACTATCTAAAAGACTAAATGTTTGTCAAATATGTAGCTTCTTTTTAGGTAAATTACTTAGCAGTTCTAGGACAAAGGAGTTCAAATTATTTTATCATTCATCATTTGAGATCATGTTATGCTAGAAAGCAACAGTCTAGATAATAAACTTAATCCTATAAGATTTAACAACTTTACACAAATTATTTCATTTGAATCTCATGACAATGATAATCCTATGACATAAGTACTACAGGAATTGTTGTTTCCATTTTATATGTGAGGAAACTGAGACTAAAAATCAGAAAACTAAGGGGGGGGGAGATCAGAAAAGTTAAGTGGTTTGTCCATGTGCAAATACCACTAGTCAGTTTCAAAGATGTGATTAAACTCTATCTCCTTTAACCAATCCAGTGTTCTTTCCATTGTCTCTTTAACTGTTGTAAAACTATTCTGAGCAAATAGTACCCTAAAAAATATGGAAGATAAAATTATAGGAAGTCCAAAAGAAAAAAATCTTAATAAGAAACTGAAGAAATAAAAATGCTAATACTGAAATATAGTACCTGATGGCATATTCCTTTCCTTTTAGTTAACAACTTTTCTTGTAATAAAAATGAGAAAAAATAATCAGAAATAGAACAACATTCTTGCTTGTCTCATAAGTCCTTAGCTAAATCTAGATAGAGATACTAGAGGTAAATTTTGAGATAGCATCCCATTGGTAATTTAACAAGACTCACAGTTCTTGATAAACATGGAATGACATACTTAGCAATCAAAAACTTGGCAAGTATTGTTATATAGGTTTTTTTTTCTTCTTCTAGACAGCAGCTTCAGAACCTCCTTAGTAGTCTACTCCATCCTTTCTGTCTGACCATTTGCTTGGATGTGATGAGACATGATGGTGACAGCTCAGATAAGGTTCCTGGGAACCAATTTTTTAAGCTCAATTCAAGTAAATGCAGATATAATATTTGAAGCAAAAGCATCCTGCAATCCATGTATAACAAATAATTGGTAAGGACTGTTCAGTGAATTATTTCGACAGAAGTTGGCAATGGGCCTTGGAACAATTTGAACCATGATATGGAATGCATCAAGATCAACAAGTTGTGCCTTTAAAATAGTTTTACAATGTCGATATAGACTTTCGATGGAGACTTTATAGGATATTCTGTACAGAAAAGGTGCTTTTGGAGCATTATGCCAAGAAGTCTGGCATTGATGCTTTTACAGCTTTTTTCTACATCATAATCAATTCCAGGCCATCAGACATTGCTTATATCCCTGATTTTCATAAAATAATTTACTACCATATTACATGAATAATAGGGAAAATGAAATGGCAACTAATGCCTTCTAGAAGAGCAGTGCAATGTTGTTGGAACAAGTAGTCTTGACATGTAAATAATTTAAACTGATGGCTTGACAATTACTTGAAATCCCCAAGAAGTTTACCTTCTAATCACTCTCTCCATACTCAGTTCAAGACTTGGGCTAATCTAGAGATCATAAGCATTATTTCAGTCTGAAGAGGTGGGACAGGGAAATAGCATCAATACAGAAGATGCATGTCATAAACTATTATCTATAGTATCAGGTGTTACCAGTCACATGAAAGGGTGCTCCAGATCTCTAATAATGAGAGAAACACAAATAAAAAGAGCCCTGAGGTTTCACCTCTCATCTAGCCAATTGGCAAAGATGATAAAGAATAAAGGTAGTCAATCTTAGGGGAAGCACACTAATGCATTTGGGAAAGGAAATGAACAAGAGCTTTCCATGGTCAGAGAAAGAACCCATAGGGATGAGATCACAAATCTATTGAATAACTAAATATGTAATCACACAAAAAGCCTACATACCAAAGAGTCAGACACATTTCAGGTTCATCTCTTCAGATATACTAGTAGAACTGTGAATTTGTCCAGTTATTCTGGAAAGCAGTTTGGAAATATGTATGGTGTGCCCATACACACCCTTTTACAGAGAGATTCCATTGCAATGTATTAACAATCCAGAACTGAATGACAAAAAGAAAGGTCTCTTACACACCAAAATATAGCAGCACTTTTTTTGGCAAGAACTTAGAAACAAAATAAAAAGATCAACAGTTGAGCAGAGCCTAAGAAAATTGAGCTGCTGGGAAAAAACTGGAATATTATTGTTGTTTATTGTTCAGTCATTTCAGTTGTGTTGGACTATTCATGATCTCATTTGGGGTTTTCTTGGCAAAGATGCTAGAGTGGTTTGTCATTTCTTCCTCCAACTCATTTTACAGATGAGGGAACTAAGGCAAACAGGACTTGGTGTCTTGCTCAGGGTAACACAGCTAATGTGTCTGAGGCCAGATTTGAACTCAGTTAAGCTTGGCACTCTATCCACCATGCCACTTAGCTGCTACAATAGAATATTAGTGTGCTATTAAAAACTGGTGAAAATGATGAAGGTAGAGAAACATGGAAACATACACATAATGATGCAAAGTGAAGTGACCCAGTCCATGAAAACAAAATATACAATAGTTACAGCAATGAAAATGAAAATGATAAGGTACAGGCTCTGGGAACCCCCTTGAACCTTCTCATTTGATGAGGCATTTGCCTGAGTCCATAAGCCTTTCATTATAGTTTGGCCCAAATCTCTTACTCTTACTAGCCAGCCCTCCACAGTCCTGCCAGTACCCACCCTTGATCCTCCCAAAATATCTATGCTCAAATATGTTATCCTTACCCTAGCCTAGCCCTCCATTATCTGTCATCTCCAGGCAGTCTCTAGCTACTTTCCACCCTTAATCTCTCATTACTGGAGTCTGATCTCATTTGACTCCTCCTGAGGACCCTCCCCAAACTCCTCCTCTACACCACCCTTAGATTCCTCCCACAACCTTTCTGTATATAAAACCCATCTTGCTTTCATGAAGGAGCAAAGAATTATCGAACACAGACTCACTCTGTGTCCAATTATTCTGGCCCACTTGTCCAATGCTAGCATCACAGATACCAAGACTCCATAAGAGTCTACCCATTTCAGCGAACCTTTAATAATCTTTGCTTTTCTTTGGCTGAGAGAAGACTTGAGTTGAATTCATTCAGCAGGACCCAGTGTATTGATATTTTGGGGATCTTGTGCACCACTAAACCTTAAACCTCAACATTTTATGGTTCCCTAACCTCAACAGAAAGAATAACAGCAAAACAATCAGAACCAAAGCCACCTAGAGTGCCAAGCCTGGAATCAGAGAGACCCAAGTTCAAATCTGGTTCTTTGATATTTACTCACTATGTGAGCCAGGGAAAGTCACCTAACCACTGTCTCAGCTTTTTCATTACTAAAATGAAGATAATTTAGCCCCTACATTCTAGGAGTTAATAAATTCAAAGCATTTAGCATAATGACTGGCACATAGTAAACACTATATAAATATTATCATGATGCCCAAATTAGGCTCAAAGAGGAAATATGAGAAGTTGCTTTCCCCCCTTCTTTGTAGATATATGGTTCTAGAGGTATGGAACATAGACTATGATGTCAGATTTATTTTGGTTAGTCCTAAAGAGTTTTCCCCTTCCTTTCTGTTTATTCTCTATTATAAGGTCTATGGGAAAGGAAGAGACATGCAAAGGTAGGTGATACAAAAACAAAAGACATCAATAAACATGGGAATATGGAGAAGTAGGGATGGGATGGCAATATCCAGAAGCTGGTAAGGGTTGAGGAGGTAGCTGACCTCAGCAAGCAATCTGCCACTGATTACCACTACTCATGTGTGTTCCTTACCAGTCTTGACAGGCAAGGTAGATGCATATATCAGACACCAAAGAAGAATTATGCAGAACACACCTCATAAGCTTCTTGACCTTTACAACAATGTTAATAAAAAATACATTATATTTTAGCACTTTAATTTCCTATATAACAAAGTTGGTACAGTACACTGACTTTGGTAGGAGATCAGAGTAGGAATAAAAAAAGCCGCTCTTAGAACTGGTGGGTGCTTTCAATGTTTCCCTGTATACCCATTGTTATCAACCAATAAAGAAGATCAGAACTGCTAAAACAGGTGGAAGTTTTTGCTGGAGCTCTTCCACCATTCATGGACTGGACCGTAGCCACTAGTTGCCTCCATTCTGGTGAGTATTTAACAGCACAAAAGTTTACTTCTCTCAACGGGCAGCTGAAACAAATGCCAAGAAACTATATTTCTCTTCTATGCGAGCATCAGTACACACTAATGAAATGTTTTCTCCTAATGCTGCAAAAAATGGCATGTTCTTTCTTATTAAATGTATCTGTGATTTCTTGGTGCCGAAATAGTCCAAATACAAGTAATAAATGTACACTAACATACGTGTGTACATTATATGTATACATGTGTGTGGATATGTATGCACATATAGGTATATATACACACACATACATATACACATAGATATATATGTATGTATGTCAAGGCATAATACATATCAATATTATTTTTTGAAATCCCCATTTAGAAGATTCAAGAAGTCTTTCAAGTCAAATTTTTTCATCAGTCTTTTTAGCTTATTAATGTTTTCTTCAGTAGATACAGTTTTGAAAAGGAACAGTAAGTGATGGAGCCAAGAGAGCGGAGCAAAAGCAGGGACTTACTTGAGATCTTCCCCAAACCCCTCCAAATACCTATGGAAAATGACTGAACAAATTCTAGAGCAGCAGAACCCAGAAAATGACAGAGTGAAACAAATTTCTGGCCCAAGACAACATGGAAGGTCTACAAGAAAGTTCTGTTGCAACACATTGAGAGAAGGGTACAGTCTGGCATGGGCCATGCCACTGTGGACAGGGTGGAGCAGCTCTCAGGGGACTGAATCACTGGCATCTGTGGCAGTTTCCAGACACTTCAATCCACAAATACCAAAGACAACATAGAAGGTAAGTAGGAAAAGTCTTTCAGACCTGGATGAGAGAGGAATGCAGCCTGTGCACAGCCCTAGGGTGGCAGAGGTGGCTGCAGTGGTGGTGGCAGCAGTGGCTGCTTTTGGAACTCGAGGACCACAGATGGTGGGAGGATCAAGCTGCTGATGAGAGGGATATTGCAGGGATCTCTTTGATGATAATGGGGCAGGATTCTCTTGCTTTGCTTCAATCTGGGTTGCAATCCTGGGTGGTAGTCCTGAGGCAAGGAGGAGTGCTAGAGTGGCAGAGCTTGTGGCTGTGGTGGAGAGGGAACCTCCTCACAGTTCCAAGGCAGAAAATAGTGTTTGTCATCAATCACACACTATAGCACAGACCAGGACAGGAGTAAACAGCTTTCCTTTGGTCATACAACCTTGTAAGAACCAAAAATGTACAAGCCCCTAGAAATATCTCTGAAAAGAACTGTACAAAGCCCCTGAAGCTTGGGACATTCTCTACAAAGACCTTCCATAACAAAGAGCTAAATAGTCAAGTAATTGGCTAAGAAAATGAGCAAACAGAAGGAGAAAAAAATCAGACTATGAAATCTTACTTTGTTGACAAGGAATATTGAAACATACAACCGTAAGAGAACAAGAATATCAAAGCTCCTATATCTAAAGCCTTCAAGAAAAAAAAATGAATTGGTCTCAGGCCATGGCAGAGCTCCAAAAGGATTTTGAAAATCAAGTAAGAGAAGCAGAGGAAAAATTGGGAAGAGAATTAGAGTGATGCAAGAAAATCTTCAAAAATGAATCAACAGCTTGCTAAAGTAGACCCCAAAAAACGCTGAAGAAGGTAACACCCTAAAAATAGACTAAACCAAATGGCAAAAGAGATCCAAAAAGCAATAAGGAGAAGAATGCCTTAAAAAGTAAAATTGGACAAATGGAAAAGAAAATCCAAAAACTCACCAAAGAAAATAATTCCTTAAATATTAGAATGGAGAAAATGGAAGCTAATGACTTTAGGAGAAATCAAGAAATTGTAAAAAAAATCAAACCAAGAGAATGGAAAAAAAAAACAGAAGACAATGTGAAATATCTCATTGGATAAACAACTGATCTGGAAAATAGCTCCAGGAGAGATAATTTAAAAATTACTGGAGTACCTGAAAGCCATGATCAAAAAAAGAACCTAGATATCATGTTTCAAGAAATTCTCAAGGGAAGTTGCCTCGATATTGTAGAACCAGAGGGCAAAATATAAATGGAAAGAATACACTAATCACCTGGAAGAGATTCCAAAAGGAAAACTCCTAGGAATGTTATAGTCAAATTCCAGAGTTCACAGGTCAAGAAGAAAATATTGCAAGCAGTCAGAAAGAAATAATTCAAATATTATGGAAACACAGCCAGGATAACACAAGATATAGCAGTTTCTGTATTAAGGGATCAGAGGGTTAGGAACATGATATTCTGAAGGTCAAAGGAGCTAGGATTACAACCAAGAATTACCTACCCAGCAAAACTGAGTATAATACTACAGAGGAAAAATAGACATTTAATGAAATAGAGGACTTTCAAGCATTCTTGATGAAAAGACTAGACTGAATAGAAAATTTGACTTTCAAATACCAGAATCCAGAGAAGCATGAAAAGGTAAATGGGAAAGAGAAATTGTAAGAAACTTATTAAAGTTGAACTGTTTATATTCCTACATGGAAAGATGATATTTGTAGCTCATGAGATCTTTCTCAGTATTAGGGTATTTGGAAGTAATTTCCATATCCATATCCATATCCATACGCACACATATACACATAACCACATGCGTACATATATACATATGCATATACACATATACACACATACAAACATGTATATATTTATGTGTACATCTCCATATACACATATACATGCATACCTACTTACATACATATACATAAGTATGTATGTGTGCCTACATATATATATTCACACACAGAGCACAGGGTGAGTTGAATATGAAGGAATGTTATGTAAAAAATGAAATTAAGCAGTGAGAGAGGGGATGATCTGCAAAAAGGAGAAAGAGAAAGGTAGGATTGCAAGAAAAAGCTCTTACAATGGAAGGGAAGAGAGGGGAAGTGAGGGACCCTTACTCTCATCAAATTTGGTTTAAGGAGTGAATAACATATACACTCAATTGGGTATGAAAATCCATTTTACCCTACAGGAAAGTGGGGGGGGGAGGAAGGGTATAACACAGGGGGAGATGATAGAAGGGAGGGTATATGGGTGGAGGGAGTAATTGGAAGCAGAAAGGACAGGGTCAAAGGAGAGAATAGAATAAATGGGGGGCAGGCTAGGATGGAAGTAAATATAGTTAGTCTTTTACAACATGATTGTCACAGAAGTGTTTTGCATGACTACACTTGTATAACCTATTTAAATTGCATATCTTCTCAATGACAGTGGGTGGGGAGGGAGGAAGAAAAAGAATATGAAACTCAAAGTTTTAAAAACAAATGTTAATTTTTTTACACACAGCTGAGAAATAAGATATACAGGCAATGCGATCTAGAAATCTGTCTTGCCCTACAGGAAAATAGAAGAGAAATGCATAAGAGAAGGAGGGGTGATAGAAGAGAGGGCAGACTGGGGGAAAGGGTAATCAAAATACATACCATCTTAGGGTAGAGGGAGGGGAGAGATGGGGAGAAAATTTGGAACTCAAGATCTTGTGGAAATGAATGTTAAAAACTAAAAATTAATTAATTAATAAAAAATTTTAAAATGAATCTATTTTTCTATTTATCTTATATATTTTTTTGTTCTGGAGGACTAGGGTATCTGGACCTGTTATAATTTTGGTGAAGGGAGAAGCTGTTGAAGAAACTCTTTCTTCAAATACAGATCTACAACTACTCTGCAATTTTTAAACTTAGAGAGTTGTTTTGGGCACTGAACTCAAAAATGTAATGACTTGTCAAGGGCAACAGAGCCAGTACGTAAGTGTCAGAGATGTAACATGAACCTATGTCTTCCTGATGTCAAGACCAGCTATCTATCCCCTATATCAAACAATCTCATCTTCTTCCATGGAGTTATATAAATTAAAATATATCTTAGAATTAAATTGTTCTTATTTTACAGAAGTGCTTAGCATATGGAATTTACCCAGTAGCTAAATAGGTAGCAGAAGAAAGGTTTCATCTAACTTAAGACTGGAATCATTATTGAGAGTTCATTTGGTCTCTTCTCTGTCTTCAGACAGGACTGTACTTAATCCATCCCAGAGAGAGGAGAATGACTCATATTCTATAAAGACCTTTGGAAAAAGGAATCCCTCACCTTTATTAACACTGTAGTAATTAACTTATCTCACTAGCAGGAAATCTAGTTCATATATCACCTTATATTTGTAAGAGGATTTTGTCTAGACCAGAGGTTCTTAACCTCAAACTGATAGATGCCCAAGGATAGATTTCAGGGGGTCAGTAAACTCGGATAAGAAATTTTTTAAAAGAAAAGGAGCAATAAAATCTCCTAAAATTATTGTATTTTTCAAAAAATGTAGTCACAGATTGCTCTAGGCCTCAGTGACCACAATTGCTTTTCTAGACTTGTTGACCAATAGGCAGCAATAAGCCATGAACCAAAAGCCTATGGTGCTCCAAATACAAAAACTTAATAAAGTATGTAGGGCTGTTAGAAAAAAAATCCCATGAAAAATTTGTGCTCATTACAATTAGAAACATTATAGCTTTAGACATAGTTACCAAATCATATTGAGTTCCATCTTGAAAGTGACATTAAATATTTCATAGCTAATGCCATAGAACCACCCAGCTTTATCACCATTATGTCAAAGTTCAGTGCCAAGGAAGAATGATTTCTGCCTATCAAAATATGACAGGCAGCAATTATTTGGGCATTTGTAGTGACATCATTTATGATTACTGACTGACAAACTTGAGTGTTAATCAGGATCATTAGAATTAAAGTTTGGTGATTTCAGTGATTCAGTTATACACTTTGATCAAATTTTCAGATTCTTTTGCATCTGGCAAAAAGGATGCTGTCAGTGTTGAGAAGCACAAGATAAAACAAAGATTTCCTTGAGAGACAAAAGCTACTTTTAAAATCACAGATAATTGGAATGGAATATCATGGAATTTTCTTGCTTAATAACAGCAAACAAATCTTATTCTCTCCCCATCCCCCCCCCAAAATATGAAACTGGGAATTCACCCTTTAACTTAAATATGAATTAATATGAATGCATATATGGGCAGCTAGAGGGCATAGTAGATAAAGTGCCAGGCCTAGAGTCAGGAAGTTCTCATCATTCTGAGTTCTAATTTGGCCTCAGTCACTTACTAGTTATGTGACCCTGGGCAAGTCATTCAATAATGAGTGCCTCGGTTCCCTCATCTAGAAAATGAGATGGAGAAGGAAATAGCAAACTATATCAGTATCGTTGCTAAGAAAATCACAACTAGGAACATGAAAAGTCAGTCACGACTGAACAATAATGTATACACATACGTATTTTTGACATAAGGATAAGACAGACAAATAGGTATAAATGTTTTTATTTCATATATTAATTTACAATGCATTTCTCTATCAACCTATTGATCTATTTATCTCACTGCTTACATGGATATACTGTGAGGAATGGCAAGAATAATTTACCAGAACTTAAAATCATCAAGACAAAATGAAGGAAAGAAAATATAAGGGAAAATGGAGTGAGAAAGAGAAAGAGAAAGAGACAGAGACAGAGAAAGAGGGAGATAGAACAAGCAAAAAACAGTGACCAAGTCTTTGCTAATTGACCATACCAAAAGGGAAAATGGACAGGAACATGGGCATACCATGCATATGCTTTCTCCCTTCCTCCTCCCCCAAAAGTTCTATGGAGCATATTGTTCTATAAGGCTGTTGAATGACAGCTACTTAACACCTTGGCAGAAGCTAGCAAGGAAGACAAGAGCAACAGTGAGAGCTGTGGCTTACAGCAAGGCAAGGAAGAAAGCATAGGAATGTGGTTTGAGACATACAGGAGAGATGTAAAAGGGCATGGAGATGCATCATATTTAAAGTCTCTTACCCACCAAAGAGAGAGATTGAGGTTTTAAAATCACAGGGGTGTCGTCTCATGTGTCCCCAAAGAAAGACAAGAAGCCCCAAAGGATGAAGAAAATATGTATGTTGCTAGAGTCAATCACTTGGGAAGAACAGAGAAAGCATGATAGTTTTCCTCATGAGCCTTTTGAGCTTTTGAGGCCTTTTTTCCTTTTCCTTTTGAGCCCAGACAGTGATTACCTACATAAGTATTTAACCCAAATACTCTCTCCTCCCCTCCCCTTTGTCCTATCCCACAGAGAAGCTGCACATTCTGCAGGGTTAATTAATTTCTAGAGACTGCTTTGAGGTTCCCTGTGGAAGCTAATATAGAAAATTGCATGCTCTACATTCTGAGTAAGGATAGATTTGGTCAGACCATGAAACCTTAGGGGTGTATTATTTTGAAGGCTTAAGAAGATTCTGGAAGATAGCGCCCTGCTGTTAAATGGACAACTGTCTCCCTAGTCTAATAACCCTGTCTCTAAAATGTCACTTCTACTAAGACGCATTGTTCTTAGGAAACCTGCTGGGGGGAAAGAGAAGGATTTATCTCATTCCCAGGTATGAACTTGCTTGAGAATAGTTGGAAAGGAACAAGGTCTTGATTGTTAATGACAATATTACATTGACATCTATCCTACATATAGGCATGGATGTTGAGATCTCTATGTGGCCACATATCTACATCTATAGTTATCTGAATATGTAGCTAGCTAGCTAACTAGTTAGGTACCTATCATATATCCTACCCATATTTACACAAAACTTTTGCAGGGTACTTGTAAACATTTAATAAATACCTCTCTAAAAATGTTCGTGTCACAAACAAGTTTAATCTGCATAATTATTTTCTTCATAACTTTAAGTCTAGACAATTAAAAATAATAAATCAAGCTCTCGTTTGTAGCATTTGGAAATTATTGAGATGCAAACATTAAAAATGAAAATTTAACAATCAACATTTTGAAGTGTATTTTAGCTGACTCCAACACTTTACTGAATATACATATACATCTATAACATACGCTATAAAAACACATATATACACACACTATATATATAGGTATATACAAATGTGTATAACATTATGTATACATGTGGATATATGATAAATAAAATAAATTGCACTTGTGGTTAAACTTTACATAGAGTTACATATACATATATTTGTAGGGTATGGGTAAATGTAAATATGTATAATATATGCAAATATGTATATATATAGACACATATATGCATGCATACACATATGTATATATGTAAGGGCAGGGAGATGACACTGGATGGTGTGCCAGAGGTGCAGTCAGAAAGAACTAAGTGCAAATCCTATCTCAGCCAATTACCAGCTGTGTGACTCTCGGAAAGTCACTTCACCTCTCTTTGCCTCAGTTTCCTCATCTGTTAAATAGAAATGATAATAGCACCTACTTACCAGGGCTATTGTGAGAATAGAATGAAATAATAATTGCAAAGCTCTGAGCAAAGTGCTTAGAATATAATAAGTGCTATATTCTTCTTGTTTTTCAGTCTCTTTCAGTCATGTCTTTCTCTTTATGATCCCATTTTGGATTTTCTTGTCAAAGATGCTGGAGTAGTTTGTCATTTACTTCTCCAGCTCATTTTACAGATGAGGAAACTAAGGCAAATATGATTAAGTGACTTGCCCAGGGTCACACTGCTAATAAGTATCTGAGGCCAAATTTGAACTCAGGAAGATGACTCCATCTGACCCCAGACTCAGCACTCTATTTACTATGCTGCCTAGTTGCCCGGTTATAAATATGAGTTATTATTATCATCATCATCATCATTTTCAACAGTCTTATCATCAATATTGTTCTGAAAAACAAGCATATATACAAATTAAAGCTCAAATAACTTAAAATGCACTAAGACTTTTGGCACACATTTTATGTTTGCTGTTTCAATAGAATCCAAATTGCTTTAGGTCAAAAACTATTTTGATTTTGTCTTTATATTCCTAAGGAAAGCCTAGATACTTTGAGCACTGAATAAGTACTTCTTGATTAACTTGTTAGTGTAGCCATCACAGTATATTTAACCTTTAGGAAAATATTTTGTTTGATTAACTTTTGATTCAAGTTTTCCTAATTATTTTTTTCTTTCTTAGAGTAAAAGTACATCTAGAGGTATTTTTTTTTAGTGAATTGGTGTAATGACTAGATCTCATACCATAATATTGACTTCCCCCTGTAAGCTCTCAGGGCCTTAGAAGATATTCTGAAAGATATATTGACAGCTTTCTATAGTGGACCTGCTGAAATGGAAAGACAGTGAAGATGACCACAGTTTTGTCCTGGCTCTGCTACTAAGTAGCAATGTGATGTTGGGCAATTCACCTTACTTCAGCAGGTCTTTAGTATCCTCATATTTAAAATCAGGAAAGTAAACCATTTCTAATAAACTTCTTTGCTCTACATGACTCCTTTATTCTAATAGTATGAATACTTTTTGTATGAAACAATTCCGTCCCAAAAGTTTTAGGCCAAGCAGAAATAGTAAAGAAACTTTCTTTAACATTCATTTATTTGCCACTAATGGTGAGAAACCCAGCACATTTTTCTTCAGGGCCCTCTTTTTTGTTGGTTTCAAGAAAAAAGGAAAGTTTCAATATGAATCTCAGGAACTGGGCTAACTGACACAAAATTCTTAAATGCACTTACAATCAGATATTTTAAGATGGTCTATTCAGGTTAGAGGCTATTTAAATTGGCTAGTAATATCACCTAAGATTGGATTGATAGCATCTGCCATTCCCATCCTTATTGCCAACTATGGTCTTGTGTTGTTGTTGTTCGATAGTTTCAGTTATGTTGAAATCTCTATGTACCCATTTTGGGGTTTACTTGGCAAAGATAGTAGAGTGGTTTGCCATTTTCTTCTCTGGTTCAGTTTACAGATGAAGAACTAAGACAAAAAGGTTAAGTGACTTGTCCAGGATGACATAGCTAATAAATGTCTGAGGCCATATTTAAACTCATGATTCACTGGATTCATGATTCCACGTGCACTGGGCTATCTAGCTGATCCAGTCTTGTGTTGGGTATAAGCAAAACATCAAGGAATTAGAACGACTTCAAAAATAATCTTTTTTTTTTTTGCTCCATAACTACCTGGAACAAACCTTATGCTAAAATTACTATAGGGCACAACTACAAATATCTCAAAGGAAACAAAACATTTTCAGATACTAAAGAAGAATAAGATCAGCAATGCTGCATCACAGGATCTCTTTATATATATATATATATTTTTTTTTTAACAAATTAAAAAGTTTACAGATATCAACATATTTTTACTCTATTCTAGAAGGGAATGGGAAGTTATACTCATCCCTTTTTCTCAATGGTAAGAAAACTATGGTAGAAGAATATTTAATTGGTCAAATTCAGAGAGTGAATTAATCATTATTATGATACCAGAAGAGGAATATATGGTAAACACTTTAAAAATACAGCAATTCTCTTGAGTTATTCCCAGTTGCACCCATTAGAACTGGGTGAAAACAAACAAGGGACATAATTCTGAGAGCCCAAGTCATTCATTTCTTATTAAGAAAGGTAAAACAAAACAAAAAACAACTTAGCCTTCTCTTGATATATTTATTAATTTTAAAGAAGTGGGTATTCTCATCTTAAACTAGACCTTGTAGCCATCATCTTGTGATAGAAATTGTGATAGAAAGTCTTCAATGAGAATTTAAACCATGGACTAGACATTGGCTAGACTAGACAATTGACATTATTGGCTAGTTTCTAGTAGTCATCTATGCCATAAGAGACTAAGAAATTCAAGCCAAGCAGTTCCTTACATTGAAATTAAACTTTTCTTAAATAAGACCACAGTATTCTTCTCTGCTCTACCCATGCCTCTACCCATACTTCTTGGAAATTTCAATATTAATTTGAAACAATATTGAAACACCTTTAACTCCATCATCAATCTCATTATCTCCCATGATGTCCATCTCTTCTCTACCTTGGCCATCCACGACACCTCCATCACACCTGGAGCTTCATTATTGAAACTCTGTAATTCCTCTCTGATCACAATCATCTATACCCCCAATTCTTTAATTGCTTCACTCTATTACAGAAAGATACACTTACTAGCTATCTGATCCTGGGCAAGTCACTTAACCCTGTTTGCTTTAATTCCTCATTCATAAAAGAAGCTAGAGGAGGAAATGACAAGCCACTCCAATATCTTTTCCAAGTAAATCTCAAAAGGGATCTTCAGCACTGCTTTTTGTCCCTAGATTCCTTTCTGCCCTTATTTACTACATATGTAGCTTAATTACCTACCAGTCTTAAGCACCAAGTACTTGTGCTGTACTAAGTGTTGGAGACATAGAGTCAATATTCTCAAGGAGCTTACATTTTATTGCCACTTACACCCACATTATCTTTCCTTTATAATTTTTATTCTATAGTCCCCAATTTCAACTTGTATGATGGTCTTTTATTAGAAGATAATTTAAAAAATGGAGCACCTTCACCATTTATGTTCTTTGCTACTTTCAATCTGATGAATGCTCCCAAGACATATCACAGATGGCTGGACTCCCTATAATTTCACATTCTATAACCTCAACAGATTCCTTAGTACTTCATATCAATCCTCTTGGTCAGCTCTTCTGGAGTCTTCCTCACATTCTCCCTGGTAACTGTTCTAAACATTCTCCTCTCTTCAGTTGCTAATTCCATCTATGCTTTCATATTTCTTAACAGAAGATCTCTCCTCCTGCTTTACTGATAAGATTATTCATAATATCTGGGCTCTTAAAATAGATCCTTACAGTGATATCTGGAGAAAAAGTATCCTAACCAAATCTTAAACAATTTTGCCTCTAAAAGGACTTTAAATGAGACAGACTATACCAGGCACTGACTTTTGGCCACATATAGAGTCTTCAAAAAAGGTTTAATATTCTCCTCTCACTCCAAAAACCAGAATATTCCCCAAGTCTCATTGCTTGATTTCTTCTATCTTCTTTCTACATTTTTCCCTTGCTGATATCAGCCATTCACATGGTTCCAATTATCAACTCTATAGAGATGACTCACACACTTCTATCTTCACCCACAGTCTCTTTCCTGAGCTCCAGTTCTCTATCTATAGCTACTTACTGGATATTTCTACTTAGATAACTCTCTGGCACCTCAAACTCAGTAGATATAAAACTGAGCTCACAATCTTAAAAACACTCTGTCCTTTTTTTAAAAAAACATATTTTTTCTTATCATCCATTCTTGAAACATTTAAGTAATCTTTAATTGTTCCCTCTTTATGCACATTCAATCAATTGCCAAGGAAAATATTTGTCCATCCACTTGACTCATACTGCAATTACCTTACTCAAGGCCCTCTTTTTTGTACTACTATTGTAGCCTTCTAATTTTCTTCTCTGCTATTGTTCTTTTCCCTTCTAAACCATTCTTACTATTGTTGTTGTTGTTGTTGTTGTTGTTGTTGTGCAGCCATCTCAGTTATGTATGCCTCTTCATGACTTCATTTGATGTTTCCTTGCTAAAGATGGAGCGTTTTGCCATTTCCTTCTCCAGCTCATTTTACAGACTAGAAACTAATGTAAAGAATTTTGAGTGACTTGCTCAGAGTCACACAGCCAGTAAGTGTCTAAGGCCAGATTTGAACTCTTGAAGATGAGTGTTTGAGACTTCAGACTCAGCACTCTATGCACTGCATCACCTAGCTTTCAGATCCATTGGCAATTAATCAATACTAGTTGACTGACTGACACAACTTCCCATTTCTTTTCCAATACATAGGGCTTAATTATCTCCAACTCCAAAATAAAATAAGATCTCACTAATTGGAAAACCATCAATTGCTCATGGCTGGGTAGAGCTAATATAATAAAAACGACAATTTTACCTAAATTAAATTACATATTTAGTGCCGTACCAATCAATCTACAAAAAAATTCCTCTATAGAACTAGAAAAAACAGTGACAAAATTCATTTGGAAGAAAAAAAAGTCCAGAATATCAAGGTAATTAATGAAAAGAAATGTTAGGGAAGGTGGCCTAGCCATATCAGATTTTAATCTCTATTAAAAAGCAGCAGTCCTCAAAACTGCCTAGTACTGGCTAAGGAATAAAGTAGTGGATCAATGGAATAGATTGGGTACAAAAAACTCATTAGTCAATGACTATAGTAACATACTGTTTAATAAGCCCAAAGACCCCAGTTTCTGGGTTAAGAATTCACTATTTGACAAAAACTGCTGGGAAAATTGGAACATAGTATGTCAGAAACTGTGCATAGACCATCATCTAATGACATACAACAAAGTTAAGTCTAAATGGGTGCACAATCTAGGTATAAAGGGTGATACTGTAAATAATCTGGGGAAGCAAGAAATAGTTTACCTGCCAGATTTATGGAATAGGGAAGACTTTATGACCAGAGAAGAGTTGGAGAGCATTATAAAATGCAAAATGGAGAATCTTGATTACATTAAATTGAAAAGTTTCTGTACAAACAAAGTCAATGTAACCTAGATCAAGAGGGAAGTGGGAAAGTGGGAAATCATTTTTACAACCAGTGTCTCTGATAAAGGCCTCACTTCTAAAATATACAGGGAATTAAGTAAAACCTATAAGAATACAAGTCATTCTCCAATTGGTAAATGGTCAAAGGATATTAACAGGCAATTTTCAGAGGTAGAAATTAAAGATATCTTTAAGCATATGAAAAAATGCTCTAAATCATTATTGATTAAAAAAAATGCAAATCAAAACAACTTTGAGGTACCACATCTCACCATCAGATTGGCTAAGATGACAAAACAGGAAAATGACAAGTGCTGGAGAGGATGTGGAAAAATTGGAACTCTAATGCATTGTTGGTGGAGCTGTGAACTTATACAACCATTCTGGAGAGCAATCTGGAAACTATGTCCAATGGGCTATAAATAATTGCCTACCTTTTGACCCAGTAATACCACTTTTGGGTTTGTATCCCAAAGAAATCATAGAAGTGTGAAAAGGACCCATATGTACAAAAATATTTGTTGCAGTTCTCTTTGTGGTGGCAAAAAAAACGGAAATTTAATCATTCACTATGATGCCCATCAATTGGGGAATGGCTGAACAAGTTATGGTATATGAATGTAACAGAATACTATTGTAGTATAAGAAATGGGAAGGAGACGGACTTCATAAATAACTGGAGAAGCTTATACAAATTGATGCCAAGTGAGAAGAGCAGAACCAGGAAAAATTTGTACACAGACACAGATACATCATATGTGTGATGACCTACCTTAATAAACTGGACTCTTCTCAGCAACACACAGTTATAAGACAACTCTACAAGTCTCAGAATGGAAGGAGATATCTACATTCAGAGAAATATCTAGAAAGACCAGAGTTTAAATGGAAGCTGAAGCAAGACATGCTATTTTTCTTTTCTATGTTTGGTTTTGTTTCTTTTTTTCCCATTGTTCACTCCATTGGTTAAAACACTTCTATACAACCAGACTACTGTACAATGTGAAAGTGTTTGCAGATCCTATACATGATTATATGCCACCATGGAGTGGGGGGAGAAAGGGGAGAAAATCTGAAACTCAGGAGATTCTGGAACTGAATCTTGTAAATTAAAAGTAAACAAACAAATGAATTAAAAAAAATAAATAGAAAAAAAGCTGTCGCTTTCATTTTTGCATAGGGTAAAATACAGCCTTCTGACTCCAACTGAAATTTCCTACATTACCTCAGATTATTAACCTTAACTTTGTGTTTCTTCCAAAAGATACCACTAGTTGCTCCTTACTGCCTTTATAAGGTCCCCATCACTTCCCTTGTTCTGGAAATCAACCTTTTCTCAAATCAGCCAACATCCCATTAACTGTCACACCATTGACTGATGTTGAGCTTGATTTTTCACAATTAAAATATCAGTGCACAATAAAAAAAACCAACATTAACTATGAGAAGGGAAAAATCAAACTCAGAAAAGAAACAACATGGCGAGGAGATAGAGAAAGGAAAGGAAACTAATCACTTCAATTGAGAAACAACGAAACATAGTAAATAGAACACTAGATCTGGAATCTGTATTGAGATCCCAGCTCTTCAATTTCCTACCTGTGACTTCATACAAATAATTGTACTTTTATGTGTCTAATTTCCTCATCTGTAAAATGAGGGAGCTGAGATAAAATGATATTCAGAGTCTCTTTTTATATCCAAGTTTTATTATCTAAATATCATGATGTTGGATCTTTTTGAAAAAAAAATTGACTTGATAAATGCTCAGCCGGCCATCCTTTTAAACTCTTACAGTTAGCATTCTAAATCTTTTGGCAAGCTCTAGTTTGAAACTGAAGTTCATGACATGATGTAGTCATGCTGGGTCCCAATCCCAGCTCTGCAACTTACTAGCTTTGTAACCTTAGGAAACTCCCTTTATATTTGTGGGCATTAGTATTCTCATCTACAAAATGAGGGTAATAATAATATCATTATCTGACATCACAATGTTGTTGTGAAATTCAAATGTGATAATGTATAGAAAGTGTTTTGTACCTGTAAAATGCTATATAAATATAAGATATCACTATGATATGATAAAATTTGTTAGGAGGCCAAGAGGGGCAGTCTTTCTTAGGATTCTAATTTGGTTGTCTCTCTGAATTTGTAATGATGTAAATTTTTTTTTTACCATTCTCCTGAATTTCCTTATGATTTAACATATACTCAATCACATTTTCCAACTATCTTCCAAATAATTTCAAAGGGACAATTTAATTTATTCACCAGAAAAATAAGATGACTGCAAGGGTGAAACGTGGTTTCTACTTTTCAGGGCAAAACTACATACCACACAACGATTTAAGAGGAAAGTGACAGAAAGAATATAATGTCTCAGAATGGCAGCTTCAGGAAGAAAACACACAGATGATTACCCTGGGTAATTACCCATACCAAAGATCAACAGAACAGTAGGCTTCAGATCCTTTATGCAGAAAGTGCATCACAATCTTTATAGGTAAAAAAGGGAACAATCCTCCATTTCGAACAAATCATAAAATGGCAAAATATTGTGTAAGATTGCCAGTTGGAATGTGATGTAGGGTTCCTGCCACAGAACAACTTAGTGGTGTTGACCTATAGTAAGCCAAAGAGTTGGCCATCAATTTTATATGCTTTGAGAAATGACATGAAGACATCTCTGCTACTGAAAATCACCTATTCCATTGATATGACCTTTTTCATTGGCAGGGATTAATTCCTTTAGGTAACTACACCTAGATTGCCACAAAGTGTTTGACAGAGTCCCCCATGCTGTCATTAAAAGCAAAACAAACCAAAAAAAATGCACTCTGGCTAGATGTAAAATTAGGAGGGATTTGGATGCAACTGAAAAAGTGAAGTTAAACAAAATGAGTGGATTGATGTCAATATGTAGGTAGAGTTCTAGCTGAATGCCCCAGGTGTCTGACCTTGGTCCTGTGGTATTCAACTTGTTTATCAATGGCTTAAATGAAGCTAAGGATGTCACACTTATCCAATTTATACATAACACAACTTTCAGGGATAGTTTACACATTGGATGACAAAGTTAAGATCTAAAATGATCTTGACAGGCTAGAATGATGTGTCACATCAAATAATAAGTAATTTAATAGGTATAAGCATGAATTCATAGACGGTTTCAGAGAATTAACTGAATAAGTACAGTTTTTGTGGAAAAGATGTGGAGTTTTTAATTTACTTCAAGTTTAACTGAAATGATTGACATATAGCCAAAAAATGCAATGTCTTTCTAAGGTGCACCGAAAGGTTTAGTACCTGAATAAGCGGGCGAAAAAGTATACTGTACTCTCCTGGTCAAGCCACATCTGGACTAGTGTTCTTTCACAAGCTGGAGGTGGCCCAAAGAAGTTCAAGGAGAGGACCAGAGACTGTGTCATACAAGGAGCAGTAGGGGGAAATGACAAATTTCAAATAGCTAATATAATATGATGATGTGGATTGATAAATTCCTTCAGGTATTTGAAGGGCTGTCATGCATATGCAAGAGTGGTATTAGACTCATTCTCTATATTCCCAATTACAGAGATATAAGAAACAAGAGCCTGCCCCTCATATACACCATGCTCTTGTTTTTTCCATTCTAAGTGTAATCAGTTCTTTCCATCAATCTTCAAATTCAATGAATTCAAAAGTTTTCACCATGCTGATTGCTTTCAGTTGTACCCCTCTCTCATATTAGTCTATTTCCTAAAATGTGATGCTCAAAACTCAACACAGTATCGTAGAAGGAATCCAACCAATAGTAGCATCATGTCCTTATTCTTGAAAGCTATGAATCTCTTAACTGAAAGTCAATGATATTTCATTAGCTTTTGGCTTCCATATCACCTTTTTGACTCAGCTTATAGTCTGCTAAGACCACAAGATCTTTTTTTTAATTTCCCCCTATATGAAAACATGTCTAGCCATACCTAGATTTTGCATTTCTAAAGTTGTTTTTTTAGTAAACTAGTATATGATTTTAAAATGTATCTTTTGAATTTTAGGTTATTTGTTTTGACCCAGCATTCTCACTTGCCAGGGTAATTTTGAATTCTGACTCTTACTTAGTGTTTTAGCTCCTCTCCCAGTTTTGTGTCTTTCAGAAATATAAAAAGCATCTTACCTATGAAATCATCCATGGCATTAATAAAACATTTAAAAGTACCTAGAATATGTCCCTGGGACTTCCTTCTAAGATAATATTAACTATTAATGACTATTCTTTGGGCACATGCATCTGACAGGAAAATGAGCCTTTTTTGAGAACTACCATCGGTCCCTTCTATCTAATGTCATGCTAAGGAGGGCATGGGGCATGATGACTAATCATCAAGCAGAGAGTATCAAAAAGATATGTTGGGTATCATACATGGTTTGTTTGATTTGGTTTGTGGAGAGAGGAGTCATTCCTGTTATCTTATAAAAGGGAGTACTCTTCAAAGATTCAGGTTTTTTGTTTCCCCCCTCCCCATTTTCTGCCTATAGGTCAGAAACCAGGGACCATAAAGGTTGAGAATATATTTTTGTCCTTGGGGGCTGGAGGTAACTCCTGAGTTGATTTAACTAACTTGGAACAGATCACCTAACCCAGCCCTAAAAATGGTAGTCATTCAACCCAAGATGCCAGCATCCAGTATCTAGGGGAGTGATAAAGTTAAGTGTCTACCAGGAGTGATGAATCAGCATCATTAAGGCCACGTGTAGTCTTCTAGATCCTTGGGGGCAGTCTTTTGACTGAGGCCATTTTTACTATGAGTCCTTTTATTAAGGAGATTTTTTCTGTGGAGTTTGGATTCAGTTAAAGGGCTGTACCTGAGAACCTAGAAGGCCACATGTGGCTTCGAGGTCACAGGTTCCCCACCCCTGGTAGACTCAAATTTAGAGAAGAAGCAAAACAAATTGACATGTTTTCTTTCATGTGGTACCCATATTTAGGAGAACCATGTAACTGCAATGGTGTGATCCCTAGCTTTCTATGGGACTGTACAAACTTTGGTCACTTGATAAAGTAGAGAAGTGTCCCCTACCTTGCCTGGAATCCAGTCTTCTAATGAGGACCAGCATTTTAAGACCCACCTCTCTTGATAGAAAAAGAAGAGTTCACAGGCAGTACCAAGTTCTTAGAGAGAAAGGATCACAAATATGGCAATCTTTCCAAAGTCTCAGGAGCAACAGGAAAGTCTAAGCCATGATACAGGGAGAGGAAAAGACATATTGTACCTTCTTTACCATGAGCTATTCACATAGTACAAGTCTAATTGGAAAGGGATCACCCCTCTTGCAACTGATAGCATTGGGAAGGGGGTGGGGGGAAGGCTGCCAGTTTAGCAGCCCTAAGTGTGCTTAAAAAAGTGAGAGAGATAACAGGAATTGAGAAGCCAAGAATGTGGGAGGATTGCAAACAGACTCTTTATACCTCCAAAAAGTAGGCTGGCAAATTTTCAGAAGTAGCAGATATTTCTTGCATTACTACGCCAGCAAGAGGGTTTTTCTGAGTATAATATGCTTGAAGATACCTAGAAAATTAATAATTATATATATATACAGAGGTCTCCAAGAGGAATGGATTGCAATTTTGGTTTGTATGGACAGCCTTGAACTATTTTTTGCAAGTCAGTGAACCTTTTGACAGGCTTTCAGTTTAAAAAGTTGTTCACAAGATAAAGTAGTAAAGGTGACCATATTCTCTTCAATGCATCTTTATGTGTAATTGTGATATTTGCTATCACTTAATAAGTCTTGGGATTTGCAAGACCAGCATTTAAACAGCTACATATTTCCTTGGAAACTGTAGAATTGTCTCTTCTATTAGAGTAAGCTATAACCAGAAGGGAAGTGATGTCCTGGTTATGACCTTGTTGTACAAATAGCTAGGTTTTCCATAGATGTGTCATTAAGTGAGACAAATAGTAACATCTCTCCACTAAATTATGCTTTTTCCATAAAAAAGGATTCTCTTTTTAGAAGCCATATGTGAATATTAACTAGAATTAACATAACCATTCTCACCATTATGATGTTGGCCAACAAATGATAAATATTTAGGCCAAGGCAACTCCCAACCCCTGAAAGGGTTATGTTTCTCATCAGTAGAGGAAATACACACAACAAAGAAATTACATATCTTTTAATTCAGCGGTTTTCAGCCTTCCAAATGCTGAGACCCTTTAATACTCTTATGTGGGCATATCTGCATGTGGGTGGACCAGCCTGGAGACAGATAGAGTATCTTGGTTAAGACCATGGGAAATATGTATTTTCTGATGGTCTTACATGACCCCTGTGACGTCTGTGAAAGGGTCGTTCTACCCCCAAAGGGGTCACGACCCACAGATTGAGAAGTGCTGTTTTAATGTATCATGGGAAACATAAGCCGAATTTAGAATAAAAAGGACAGTCTGCCCTTCTGAGTGTTCTTAGTACCTGATTTTTTGCAGGTGAAGAGAAAGAACATAGGACAACACAGAATGTACATCATGCCACTGGTCTGTATGAAACTTCATGATTTTCTTTTTTTCAATTAGACAGGATGTCTAGAAACCCTTGTCCTTACCTGTAGGGAAAATAGCTGAATATCCTGTAAAGAAATGTCTTTTGAAAGACAGAAACAGAACCCAAAGCTGTATCCGTCCACTAGCAAAGAAAATCTCAGGCTTCATTTGGTTTAGGGTTAAACCAATTATGAGTGCACAGAGAGAAAGGAACTGTCTACTCAATAGTTCTGAGATGTGGAGCTGTATCAGACTAAATAAAACTTCAGGTCAGACTAAATGGGGGCAGCAAGTGGTGTTGACCATGAGGGCTAACCTCTCTGTCTGGGGTAATTGCCTTCAGAAATGGGGAAATTTATAAATACTGTGCTATACTGCACATTAAGCTTAAATGTAATAGTCTAGGGCTCTCAGTTACAACTCTAAAACAGATTGGCATATCCAAATTGTTTTTTAAATTAATTTAATAACTATTTCAAAATAATTGGTCTCCTCAGTAATCCTATACATTTTACTTTATATATTTAAAAGCATTACTTTAAGGAGTGTTCATGCTTCACCAGGCTGTCAACACATGAGAGTATTAAGAACCCCTGCCCTGGAGGAAGAGAGCCCAGGATTAACTTACTTTCCTAGATATGCAGCCTAAATCTGAATCATTCTATCATATCAGACTCACCTCACGCATGTTGAGTTGATACAGAGCTCTGTGGCACAGTCATGGTATGTGATATGCAGTGGTGGAGGGCACACCACAATCCTTCCTAATCCTTTGTACCACCCACCAACTGTCTTCCCAGTGGGTCAGCACACCCACTAGAGTACATACAATGCCTGCAGAAGGGAAGGCCCTGAGTCAATCGCCCACACAGCTACAGCTGTGTCCTTCCTCCCTTGCAGTAGACTTACTTGGGCCAGTTCCTAATTCAAATCTGCCCAAAGGCAACAGGATTGCAGCCAGCCTTAAATCCACAGGCAATAGTAATCACTCACCCTTCTCTTTAAATACTGTCTCTAAATGCCAGCTCCATTCATTGAAACTGGTTTATACAATTACACTCCAAGCAACTTGATCTGCTCCCTACTCACCTCAGTGCTTCTAGTCCATCCCAGGGCATTTCCCACTGGCCATCCAAGGTTTCAGCTGGCTCCTATTCTCCTCTAGCTTCCCATAAGCCTTATTCTTCTGACTCTAGTGATGTCAAATGGAAATAGTGGGGCCAGAAATAAAATTTGCAGTAATCTACAATAGAGATCTCAGATTCCTTGCAAAACTCCCCAAATTTTCAAAGCACAATTACTCAATTACCCTAATTTCTGATCCAACACTCCTTCCCTTCTTTTCTGGGCAGTTCTAGGAGATCAGTGGATTTAGTATCCAGGAACGCAGGGTTGAAACTGTGATCCCTTTCCAAAGAAGATTCTGCCTTTAAAAGACAGCTTCCCTTCCGTTCCCCCCAGCAGCAAAACTCTGTGTGTGTGTGTGTGTGTGTGTGTGTGTGTGTGTGTCTGGGTGTGTGTTTAGCTCAGATAATCAGTCACTAACTGCATGATCCTGGGCAAGTTACTGAACCTTCATTTGCCTCAGTTTCCTCATCTGTAAAATTGGGATGATACTATCACAGGGTTGTTGTACGGATCAAATTACACGATACTTGTAAAGCTCTTAGGACATTGCTTGGCACATAGGAGCCATTATGTAAACATTAGCTATTATTGTTATGACAGAGACCGAGATAGAGAATGTTACAAATTTAGCCTTTGAAATGTAGGGATAAAAAAAAAAAGAAATGTAGGGATAAAGCAAGGGTTGGTTGCCCTAAAGCTACCAGGGAGGGTGCCCTGATTCTGTATACCAAAGAACTGCACATCCAGGTGTCTCAAGGGCTTCCTGTAATTCCCCATTCTTTCCAGCCTAATTCTTTGCCCTTTGAAGGCAATTGCATTCTTTTTTTTTCCTTCCTCATCTACATTGACTTGTCCCTTAGCAACGTCTCAAAACAGGATCAGATGCAACTGCTGTTGTTACCAAAAGCCCAGCCTACATCAGAGTATAACTTTGAAAAACACATTTAAATAGACTATAACAAGATTTTTAAAATAGCTTTGTAAAATCATTTGTCCACAGTCAGTTTTTAAAAATCATTAGCCCAGGAAAAAAGTAAATAAATTCTCCAACTTTCAAGCCATTTCTGTGCCTTACCCTCTGCAAATTCTCTCTCACTTGACTGAGAATTTGACCACAAATATAGTCCAACCTAAATGCCTCCCAGGAAGTAAAGAGTATGAATATTTTTAAAGAGTTAGAAATTTAAAGTTATGATAAATAAAAAATATACAGCATAACAACATCAGATCACCTTATACATATATATTTATATATGTCCATATATATGTCCATTTTTATATATGTCCATGTATGTATATATATATATATATATAAAATCTAAAACAGTCATTTTGAATTAGAAACAAAAATATATCTTTATACTCCATTTTGTTCATAAATTTAAAATATTGTATAATAAAAACTCTTTGTGAATAGTTTTTGTTTCTAATTCATTGGATGAAAAAAGACTAAGTCCTTTCCCAGACAAATGCTGAAACCATATCTGATTGCAGTCAGCCATTTTCTGAACAAAGGCTGGTGTGTGAAATTCAAGAAGCGTGCATCAAGTACATTTTCACATTTAGGGTTTTGATTTGTTTTGTTTTGTTTTTTCCCCTTCCAGGATTTTGCAGTGACAGAATAGTTTATCTTTGGTATTCCAAAACAATATGAAAACATGAAATCCAGTTTTATCATCCTATCATTTTGTACAGCAGCCAGGAAACTGTTTCTTCCATTTAAAATTCCATTTATTTAACCAATGGATTTTTCAGTTAGAGAATATGGTTAACCTTGTTCTTATTTTTAAGGGCTAACACTTCCTAAATATTTGGCCAGGATTTCTTGGGGGTCCACTTTAGCTAGCACTTAGACAGCACTTTAAGGTTTGAAAATACTTTACAAATACTGTCTTATCTGATATCCACAACAACTGTTGGTGGAAGGTGCCCCATTTTGCAGATGAGGAAACCAAGACTGGGAGTGGTTAAGTGACTTCCGGGGGTCACACAGATGGTACATTTGAACTCAGGTCATCTTGATTCAAAGTCCAGTGGAATACTCATCATTGCTTCCCTGGTTAGGCTTATGATATAATAATTGGCTCTAGAACCAGTGTGTGAGTTTGGCTGCATAGATCCTATGGTTATAGATTGGATGATAAGGACTGAAAACTGGCAAAGGCCCTTAGGAATCATTAATTCAGATCATTCGTTTTATAGGTGAGGGAACTGAGTTCCATGGAAGTAATCTGACCTAGTTAAGGTCACAAAGGGAATAAGAATCAGAGATGAGATTGACTTTTGGGTATTCTGACTCTAAGACCAAGGCTGTTTCAACTACACCACTGACAGTAAATAGTTTTATTGTATCTTAACTTAGGGATAGTAAATTGTAATATTAAAGGTATATGAAAATTATTTTTTCTGAATCTTTTTACCCTCCAAATATCACCTCCTTCCTCCCCAGCTCACCACTACCATAGAACAGTAGCAAGTACCACAACATTTACTAAGGAAAAGCAGGAAGTCATATACAACTAAATGTGGAGAGGATGTGGACTTTTGAAAGTTCCTCTATGGGGTGAATTACCCTGAGATATAAGCCTGAGGTAGGAACACAGAGATTCAGGGATACTCTGAACCCACTTTTTAGAAACTTGGGAAGTAGTGGGGAAGGAACTCACTTGGGGTGTGTAAGTTAATAAACATACTCCCAAATGGTAACTTTTGATATTAAATAACTCTTTCTAGGTAGGTGCTATTCACACATAGTTCTAATTGCTATAGAAATGCAAGTTTTCCCAGGGCTCTACAATATCAGTTTAAATACTTTAGATGTTATTTGGTATATAGTGGGATATCACTTAAGATATTTGAATAATGCAATGGCATGATTGTACTTGTAGATTAGGAATACTACTTTGGAATAGTGCATAAGATAGAATAAAGGCTAAGAGTAAAGGGAAGGAGACCTGATATTAGGATATTTCATTAGTCCTGACAAGTTGTTTTGAGGGCCTGAAATAGGGTGGAAGAATTGGCAATTCTAATGAAGAAATGGAGCAGGAGATTTTAGAGACATGCAATCAACAGGACTTGCTGGTTGACAGTATGTGTGGAACAAATGAATGGGAGGAGTCAGAGACAACAGTAATATATTGAGCATGATGGTAAAGCCAACAGACCTAAAGAAATTAGGAAGAGGAAGTGGTGAAAATGATATTGAGAGGAAAGGGGAAGTGTGTCAAGGATCAAGCCTTGGGGAACATCTACATTAAGGAAACAAAAATTAAGAGGAGCCATTGAAGAAAGCAAAGGTTTTGGGTCTCTTGTTGGTAATGTGTTGAACCAGTCCTCAGCTAACAGGATGCACATGATCACCTGGGGGTGGAATGCAAGGGCTGAACCTGTTTGCATCAACAGGATAATCTCTCCACCTTCTGGGTGATGCAGATTGGCTCTCTGCCCGAGGGCATGGCCAGGGGAGGGGCCCTAAGGGGCCCTGGAGAAAGGACTTAAATACAGGCTACCCGGAGGCAGAGGGAGGTCCAGCCACACCAGGCTTAGAGAATGTAGCTAGAAGCAAGTTCTGTACCCTGAGTTTTCTGTGCAGCTGTTTCTCCCGGAGAAAGCGGGAGCTGGGGATGCCTGAAGCCTGTTGAGGAAGGGTATAGGTAAAACCTATACATCCTGACCCCCAAAACCATAGCACAAAGGAGTAAACAAAACTTTGGAAAATCAAAAAGATAAGAAGACAACAGGGAATGTGGTACCATTAAAACCAAAAGAATCAAGAGAATAAAGATGGGGGAAGAGAGGGTCAAAATGTAAAATGCTGGAAAAACCTGGGAGGATAAAAGAAGGGTATTGGGTCTGTTGGTAAAAGGACCGTTGGTGACCTTTGGAAGAATAATTTCAAAAGAGTAGGAGGGATGGATACCAGATTGTAAGAGGCTGAGAAGCAGATGGTGAGAAAGTGGAGGCAGCTTCCAGAGCTCTAGCCTATGACACAGGATTTTGATTGAATAAAGTTGTAATGGAAAAGAAATCGGTAATAGAGATGAGTAACAAAGATTAATAGGGAGAGGTGGCTACAATCAGCAAAAAAATGGATGTTTATTGTTTGTGGTTGACAGCAACAACAACAACAATAGTTAGCTTATATTTTGCTAAGGTTTATAAAGAGTTTCATGACCTATACTTCTCAAACTTAAAGGAGGACAATGAGAGAAAGCAGCAAAAAAGTAAGCACCTTGGACAGCTCAAGACTGTTTTTTTTGTCTCTCTTTCTGCGTGTGTGTGTGTGTGTGTGTGTGTGTGTGTGTGTGTGATGACTCTGATTTTGGTTTATCTGAAAAGTCTTTTTCATGCCACATCCAAAGCTAGCAATGAACTGGCTTGAGGTTCAGATTATATCACTTACTAGACCTCCCATCCAAAGTTTGGGGAACATAACACGCCAGATCATTAGTATGTTCTCCATTGATTGAAACATTTGTGGAAAACAGTTCTAGTGGAAAGAGCAAGGTCTTAGGAGTCAGAGACCTAGGTCCTGTTCCTGCCACTGATACAATCTTGGTGACCTTAGATAAGCAACTTCATCTAATTGAGTCTCAGTTTCCTCATCTGTAAAAATGAGAGGAGAAAGATTAGACTAGAGAGATCTCATGACTCTTCAAGCTATCATCTCAATTATTAAAGACATGACTCTGTCACTTTAGGGCAGTATTAACCATTTTTGTGTGATAAACCCTATTGGCCGTCTGGTGAAGCCTGTGGACCCCTTCTTAGAATAATGTCAAATCAGGTCAAATGAATTAGGATTTATTAAGTCCCTACTATGGACAAGATGTGATGCTAAATGCTGAGGATATGAAGTAAGGCAAAACAAAACAAAAAAACAAAAAACAAAAACTCACCTCAGTCACTGATTTCAGGAGCTTACAGTCTAATTGGGTATGTAAACTGCAGATATGTACAAATAAAATACACAGGGTGTTCCAAAAGACTCAGTGAAGTTTTAAGCCCTTATGCGTTTAGACAGGCTGTGATTGACTCTTTATAGTAGGTGGGATTTTAGCTAGGACTTGAGAAGCTAGAGAAGCCAGGAGATGGAGCAGGGAGAAAAATCTGTGACTGGGGGACAGTGGATAAGAATGCCTGGAGTCAGATGATGAAGTATCTTATGGAAGGAACAAAAAATAAGGAGAGAAGAGGTGGAGGGGAGGAAGGTAGAAGAAGACTTGAAAGGTGGGAAGGAACCAGGTTATAAAGAGATTAAAGAGTCCTATTTTAAAAAAAAATGAATCAAAATAAAATGCACAGGATTTCAAAGACTATATTGAAATACAGCTATCAAAATATTAAAAATGCATGAGTGGTGTGGTGAAATTTCTGGAAAGAAGGTATTTCCCACTTGTTCTTGGCATTCTGTCTCCATTAGGCAGCTGACTACCACCCTTATGCAGCTCCCATTTTCCAGGTCAGTCATTTCCCTAGGATGCTAACTGGTGTCTTCCAGGTCTTTTCCTCTATACATAGTTCTTTACGTCCTTCCCCACCCCTGCTCCCCATTGCCATGCCTCTAGGCAGAGCACTAGTTGATGCCTCAGCCTATAACTTCTGTCTCCTTGCAGCTCTAATAGTGACAATTACGGTATTTCAGAATTCTCCTGAACTTAATTCATCGTCATTCACTGCTGTCAGGGAAAGCCTCTGACTGAATGTCACCATACTCTCATCCTCCTCCTCCCACCTTTAGGTCCTGTTCTGATGTGCACTGAGGCAGGGTACATGCCTCTCACAAATCCTTGGCCTAAGGTGCATTACCATATTCTCCAGGGGTGCTGCTCCTAACATCCATCAAGCCTCTCAAGAGTATGCAAACTCAGACATCTAGAGGACTTGGAAATGACCCCAGATTCCTTTTCCTTTCAACTCCTTGCCCCAAGGACATGGTGGGAGGCATAAATAGAAATTGTGTCCCAGGAATACCCAAACTACACCAAGGTCCCTGCAAGAAAATAGTCAAATTCATTATATTAATAAGCCTAGATTACAGAATGATGGGGGAAAGATTATACTCAAGAAAAAAGAAAGGAAAGAAAATGAAGGATATGACAAAGTGAGGTTACAGGAATGGTCAAGGTCTGGCTATCTGCCACATTTATTAGCATTAGGCTTCTAGCTAGTGGCCTTTTTAAAATGCTAAAATGCCCATAATCAACACAAGTGACTTTGATACAACCTTTTGTAAAAAATAAAAGAAAACCAATCTTGTTTTTTAAACCATAAGATTATTGGTGATATATACAAATCTATGCAGATCTATATCTATCTATCTACTTCTCAGCTTTGCTGCTAATTTCCAGTCTTGTATATAATTGCAATACTACAGAATATTAGCACACACAGAAAAGTGTTGTTTTTTTTTTTCTGGGACAATGTTTATTCATTCACAACATTTTATTGTCAGAATAATTGTCAGTGCCTGAACAGGTAAACAACTGCAATAATTCTTCCTTTTTACTTCCTTATTTCCTAAAATTACAGTGATGAAATTTTTGGATGATCATACTTTAGCACAAATCTCAGAATATTCATTTAATTAAGCATAAAATCTGGCAGAATTTTCCCCAATTTGGCTCACAGAGCCCACTAGAAAAGAGCCTACCTGCAGAAAAACAACCACTTCTGATTTAGAAAGTCCTTCACATGGAATCACCTTCATTATTAGGAAATGTTTTCTGGGAGTTCAAAGCTCTCCTGACTCCATATCTTTGCACTGGCTATCACATACTCCTCTTGCTCCTCACCTCCATCTCTTGGCGTTTTTTATTTCCTTCATGACTCAAAGGCCAATTTCTGTAGGAAGATTTTCCAGGTTTTTTCAGTGCTTTTACCTGAAGGTTACTCTGCATCTATTTTGAATGTTTCTGATACACACAAACATAAATATGTTGTGTATCATATATGTATACGTACATATGTCTATCTGTGTATAGAGTGTATGTATATACACATATGTCTAAGTGTGTGTGTATGTGTCGTCTTTGTGGGCAGAGTTTGCTTCAAATTTGTTTTTACATCTTTAGCTTTTAGCACAGTGTCTAGAATATCATATGAATTTATTAAATTTTTGTTCATTGCAGCCAACTTAATTCTTTCTTGCTTAATTTAAAACACAAAGAGTAAGGAATTAATGATGGGTAGTATAGAGTTTCATTGGTATCTACAGGGGAGATGCTGGATAGGAGCAGAAGATGGTTCACTAAAGTAATGTTATGATCCTTATCTTCAGAAGGAATACCCACATGTATCAGATCAAAGAACTCTTGATATATCAAATAATTTGGAGGTTGTTGGCTTCACTTGTGTTGAGTTCATTGCAAGTGCATGAGGTTTAGAAAGGCATTCTCATCAGTTCTTTATTCACTGTTACTTGCAATCCTCATAAGAAGAGGAAAGAAGGAAATCTTGTTTGTCTATTATGAGGGAAGTAGCAGAAGCATAGTTTTTAAACCTTAGTCAGAATGAGTTAAATACTAACCAATTCTTATTAATCCTTTTCTGGTAGCGTTTCAGTTGTTTGTTTTGTCAGTGATTACAAAGCACTTAAGAAGAATTAAAAGCAAACTCTAACATGTATACAAAAAAACAAAATTCCCCAAAGTGGAAAAAATCAGCAAAAACTGACACAGTTATATAACTGTTTTTAATATCAAGCACCTCTATATTTCCTGATGCTAACCAGAGCCAAGGCATCATTTTAATTTAATTAAGTGATTAATTAATTAGAGTGAATGAATGAAACATTCTTGAAACTTAATTATAGGCCCAAGAGGTTTGGATTACAGAAAAAAAAATTAGGGCCTAATAATCTCCAGAATTTTTCTTTCAGTTTGGGCACCAAACTTTGGACCTGACATAATTATACAATCTTACTCCCTGACTTTCCAATTTCATAATGAAAAAGTCTGCTATTAAACTCATCCCGCAAGTGTGAGGTTTATTCTCCACTGTGAAAGAAAGACAGGAAGGAAGGAAGGAAGGAAGGGAGGGAGGAAGGAAGGAAGGAAGGAAAGGAAGGAAGGAAGGAAGGAAGGAACGAAGGAAGAGTAAGAAAGAAGATGCTGTTTTCAATGTTTATTCAAATTGGGTATATTATACACACACACACACACACACATATATATACATATACATATAGTCATTTAGTAGTCTTTCAACTGGATGATGGAAAGCTTGGAAGTAGTACATATACATATATAAGATCAGTATATATCAGTAGTAGATAGATAAATAGATACAGACATGTATAAAATCAGTAAAACACTTCACATACATCATCTCAGTTGTAAGAGATATAAAAACTTTGGAAGTGAGATTTCAATGATTCTCATTTTCTCTTCTCTCCAATTTTTTGAAAAATGTAGGTGTTGGACTAGATGGCTCAAAAACCCCTTCCAATTCTAAATCTACTATTTCCTATCCCTGTCCAAGATCTTAAAGAACTGAAACATATACTTCCTACAAAAATGGGCATTTTCTTCATTGGGAAATTGAGACTCAGAGCAAAAGTCAAATAAAATATGTTTGTAGTAGTTGAAACATGGTAAAATGTTAATTACAAGATGAGAGGGTTCATCTAGGCTCCAACACAACATATCTTAATGTCAAACTGAAGGGAAAATAATAGGGGGTGTACAAACTTTCCCAATTACTATACTGTGAATGCAACACACTCGTATTTTCTAAATGTGGATAACTCTCTACTAATTACTATATACTAATTACTGGGAAATACAAAGACAGACACAAAATAGATACTACTTTTATGGAATTTACACATGAAAATATGATTAGTTCATTCAAACATGTCCTCAGGATATAGTGGCATTTTTTTCATTGGAGAGTGGGAATTTTTAAACCCAACAGAGTCTACAAGCAAATTAAATAGCATCCTCCATGGCAATACAAAACATAGGTACTTATCTCACAGTACGTTAGGCAATTTAACGGAAGATCGAAGATTTTTTTTAAAGTCTCTGAACATTGGTCTCCCCAGAACTGAAAAGAAGAAAAGCTAATACAAAGAGTTCCCTACCTCCTAACTTCACAGCTCTTTTTTGTCAGATCTGCCTTCCCTCAGCCTTTAGTTGGACAGCATAAAGAGTCAAGTTGCCCCAGTCTGAGGTGCCCCCAGCGCTAAACAACAAAATCACTCCTCTCCTGAGGCTACTGGCATTGTGGATGAATGGAGACTTCCTTTTCCTCTTCTTGGAAAATTACTCTTTGCTTTTTCTCATATCTCTATATTCTGTCATGAAGAAGAGTAGATACCAGTGGAGGAAAGAAAGCCAAAGAATAACACAGATTTCTCCATAGATTAATCTTGAAATCTTTCCCTAAGCAAATAAAGCAGAAACTATGGGACAAAAAGTTATCACTTTATAACGGTATCCTCTGTAGGGTGGGACTGAATGTGCTGGGGTTGCTTCAGATGCTGAATCATCATATACGCCATAATCCCACTTTACCACTAATTCAAAAAATCTGCTGCTTTAACTCTGAAGCTTTCCATCATCCAGTTGAAGGACTACTAAATAAGAAGAACGCAGGTACTCTAACTGCATAGGCATGTAACAAGTGACAAAATGCCCCTTGATTTACAAGTTGAATTTGGGGCAGCATAGTTTCTAATATCACAAATACTCTGAAAACCGCATCAAATATCAACTAAGGAATACTACCCAAAACTAAAGAACATATTTTGTCTTCAAATGGCTTAATGCAGCAAAAATGTATTAAGCATCCATAGTGTACAAAACTTTACACTAATTATTGGGAAATATAAAGACAGATACAGCACAAATATTTCTTTGAGGAACTTATGAGTAACCATGAAACACAAGAAAGTGACTGGTGGAGAATAACAAAGGGGAGATTTGGGCAAGAAGACATAAAACATTTTAGGCAGAGATTATTTTTACTTGAGGTGTGGGGTAGGGGATGGTGATGGTTAAAAGAAGGAGGCAGTAACTGAGTTAAGGATATGATTCAGTTACCAAATCTTTTGTTTCTACTTATACAATATCTCTCATATACATTTCTTTCCTTTCCTCTGGAGAGGTAGTGTGGTATAGTGAATAGTGAGCTTCCCTCAAAACTAGAAAATCCAGATTCAAGTCCTGCTTCTGACACATATTAGAGACACGATCTGGGCCTGTCATTTAAAAATCTCAGTGATCTGACAATTCTCTGACTGCAAATTGAAAAGAAAATATCAACCTGCATTGGTAGAAGAAATTTCCTCACCAGGGACTTCTCCATACTATTGAAATTACAGTTTCTGATGGTCTCTACTCTGTACCCTTTCTCTTCACTCACACTGCCATCACCCTAGTTCATGCCTTTGGCACCTTTCACCTATCTCATGGACTTTTGAAATGGCCTCCTATTCAGCCTCCCTGATGAAAGTCTCTACACTCTGCAATTCATCCTCCATACCACTGCCAAAGTCCTAAATCACAGGTCTCAGGTTACTCTTCAATAAAATCCCATGGCTCCCTGTTACCTCTAGAAGTAACTATAAACTCCTCTCTTTTGGTATTTAAAGCTCTTTCTTCCAATACATTTTTTTCATACTTGACTATCCTCTGTTCACTCTAAAGTCCACCCATCTTGGCTGAATTGCAGTTCCTTGTCTGTGGTTCTCTATTTTTTTCCGTCTGTGTGTTTTCACACTGTCATCAATGCCTGGAACACTCTCTTCCTTTCTCACCTCAGCCTCCAAGAATCTCTAGTTTCCTTTCAAATACTCAGTTCAAGTACCACTTTCTATTTGATGTCTTTCTTGATTTCCCCAGTTACTAGGGCCCTCCCTTCACAAACTATCTAACATTCCACTGTTTCCCTGGTTAGGGTATAAACTTCTTGAGGGGAGGGGACTGTTTTGCTTTTATCTTTGTATCCCTAGTTCATAGTACAGTGCCTGGCACACAGTAAGCACTTAATTAATTAATTAATTGATAAATTAAGCTTTAAGGAAAAGAGGGATTTCAGCAGATGTAAGTAAAGGGAATCAGTTACAGGAGAGGGGGATGAACTGAGAACATTGTTGGGAATAGGGAATAGTTCAGTTTGTCTGGAGCATAGCGCATTTAAAGTGAAGCAGTATGAGTGAAGACTTCAAAAAGTGAGCTGGAACAAGATGATATGTATGCATGGATCAGGAGTTTTGCTTTTTTTGGTCATCCACGTAGAACCACTGAGGATTTTGAGTGGAGAAATGACATTATCAGAGCAAACCATTTAAA
Organism: Pseudocheirus occidentalis; assembly: GCA_028646575.1. Taxonomy (NCBI): domain Eukaryota; kingdom Metazoa; phylum Chordata; class Mammalia; order Diprotodontia; family Pseudocheiridae; genus Pseudocheirus; species Pseudocheirus occidentalis. The sequence continues at coordinate 236,574,673 of CM053593.1, read as the reverse complement.
ATGACAAAAGTACTATTTTGAAGAACCTGTTTGTTGGAAAGAGGATAGACCAGAGGCAGGAAAAGCAATTAGGAGAATATGCCAGGAGTCTAGACAAGAAGGTACAAGGTCTAAACTAGAGTGGTGGAAATAGGAATAAAAGGGAGGAAGATGAGGTTGAGGAGCTATATTCAATGTTACTCAATACTTTGAGGCTTCAGCAATAATTTTCTTGTTGTTCAGTGATATCTGACTCTTCATGACCTCATTTGGGGTTTTCTTGACAAAAGTACTGGAGTGGTTTTCCATTTCCTTCTCCAACTTATTTTCATAGAGGAAGAAATTAAGGGAATCAGAATTAACTGAATTGTCCAGGGTCACATAGCTAGTAAGTGTCTGAGGCTAGATTTGAACTCAGGAAGATGAGTCTTGTTGGCTCCAGAGCCAGCACTCTACCCACTGTGCTACCTAGCTATCCAGAAATTGTCAGCAATAATATTACCACCATAAATAGTTAGAATTTATAGACCACTTTAAGATTCACAACATGCATTTTTGAAAGATCTCACTTGATCCTCACAACAATCCTGTGAAGTAGGTGTGACTTTTATGCCTATCTTCTAATGAAAAAAATAAGACTGAGAAAGGCTGTCACTTGCTCATGGTAACACAGCTAAGTGAATATTTGAGACACGATTTGAACTCCGGGATTCCTGACTCCAAATCCTCCACTCTGTCCCCTGCACTGTGTAGCTCTATCTGATATTTTCACATGCAAATTAAAGCTTCTCATATGTTAAAGGACCTATAATTTCAGGTATATGGAATTAGGTGGGCACAGGGCATAGAATTTCCCAGTAGACCTTGATGGCAATCTGTGTGCATTCCTTTGAACACGTCTTAGCCTCTTGCCACTGGACTTCAGGGACTAGAAAAGTACTCGAGGCCGACAACTTGGTGTAGCTCTGCTCCACTCATATCCAACTCACTTGCAAGTGAAGACATTATCTTCATAATACCATTGGTCCTCTTGAAGAATGAAGGACCAACAACAACAAAAACAACAGGATTCTAGACTTATAGATTTAAAGCTGAAAGAAATCCTAGCAGCCATAGAGTCCCACTCTGGTATTTTATAGATGAGGAAACTGAGGCACAGAAAGATTACGTAACAAAGCTGCTCCATAAAAACATTCAGGGTTGAAATTTACAGAGCTTTCAAAAGATGTAAGAAATAAGCTACTTACACCTCACTTAGCAAAAAACCATGAACATGCTGACAACTTTCACTGAATATCGGTCCAGAGTATCACTCCTTTTAAGTCAGAGGTTATATTTATGCTTATTAGGAAATCTTACATTAAAAATGTTGATTTTAAACCATGGTTCTAGAGGTAATAGGGAGCCATGGGATTTTATTGAAGAGTGACCTGAGACCTGTGCTTTAGGACTTTGGCAGTGGTATGGAGGATGGATTGGAGAGGGTAGAGATTTACATCAGGGAGGCCAAATAGGAGACCATTTCAAAAGTCCATGTGATAGGTGAAAGGTGTTAAAGGCCTGAACTAGGGTGATGGCTGCGTGAGTGAAGAATCTTGATGGGTCCAGTTCAATAAGCATCAATGTTTTACTTTTCTAAGGAAATGCTTATCCCAGTTTCAAGCTTCCTTCTCCTGAATGGAAACAAGGTGACAGGTTTCTTGTTAACAATACAGACTATTCAGAATTGTGCATGTAAATCCCCCCTCCCCCAAGTAAGCTGAGATTATAAACTGATGGTATGAACTAAAGTGTTTCCTCAGTGAGAAACAAAAATGAAGAATTTGAGCTATAAACCTAATTCGGTATAAACCTGCTCAGAGTCACTAATAGAAATTAATCTAGTTCACCAGAAAGAGCCCAAACATTTTGATTCACCATAATCCCCAAACTCAGGAATCTGTAACTGTATTAAATCACTGAAATGAAAGGGAATAGTCTGGCTTAATTCAGTGTCAGAGGTGAAAACACCCATTCTGCTATGAATTCCTTTCTGTGGTACCAATACAGCAAGTAATGTACTCTGACACTGGAAGGTATTTACTCAAGGCAGAAGTGTCAATACAGGAATAGTGGTGTGTGGCCTGACTCAAATTGTTATGTCCAGTATTATTAGTCATAGCCATATGCATATATGAATGATAAACTCAGTTTTATGACATACTTTAGGATCTGAGTATAATTAATACTTATCAATATTAATAAATATAATTATATCATTAAGAAAAAAGAATGCAATTTTAATGAGAACAAAATACCGTAATTATGTTATTATTAAGGAATGAAATACAAATTTAATAAGAACTAAATGCTTTCTTTGAATGATGAACCATCCCAGAGTAGTATGGGACAATCAATAAACATGACTAGCCTTTGAATCTTTTTTTAATTACTTATTTTACTCTGAATTGAAGATATAAAACAAGTATTTCTATAACATAGTAGAATAAGAAAAAAGATGATTGTACATGAAAATGTAGATCTACAGTGTACAACTTGCCATTCCTTTTAAATACATAATAAAGTTATCATGTAATTTAATTTTTTTTCCTTCTTCCCTTCCACCCTCCATTCACTCTAGAGATGGCTACCATTAGATTCTTTGCTCAAGCTTTGCCTCAGGAAAATATTATTTGTGTATTTGTGGCCAAGTGACACCTTTGCAGAGCTGCCAGGAAATTCTCTAATTCTCTATAGAATAATTACCAGTAGGCAGTGATAGAGAATTTCCATGTTTGAAATAGAATAAAATCACAGATATGTCCTTCCTCTCCCACAAAAGATAAACAAAATGAAAGCCACTCAGAGGACAAATAATATAAATATGTAATATTCAAAAATAGTAATATGTTCTAACAGCAAATTTACCTCTAGTGAAAACAGTTCTTCACCGTGCATATCATTATTCTAGTCACTAATTCATAGAATTAGAGTTGAAAGGAACTTGGAGGTAATACAATCCAAACCTCTCATTTTATAGATTAGGAGCCTGAAGTCCAGAGAGGCAAAGACTTTCCCAAAATTACATAAGCAGAAAAAGGTGTCAGCATCCAAACCCAAATCCTCTGACCTCAAATTGTCTTCTTTCCACTACCCCTAGTTGTAATTCCAATATAGAGTTTTTCAAGACTTGTTCTTACCCACTTTTCTCTAAAAAAAAATGTAAACAACCCCACACACAGCAATTTCCCCCTTGGAACTTCAATTATATTACCTGTATTATTCATCAGTACTTCCAGGAGGCAGGTATATTCTGCCTTTATAGATGGGTTCAAGTTCAAGGGATTTTTTTTCTTTAAAATCATGCTCTCTATATATTTTTTAGGTTTGGAAGAAAGGTCAAGGCTGTACTTTTTATTTAAAGAGCATGTTTGGAAAGTTATAGCCTGAGAAATTGTTTTACAACTGTATTCTATGTATTGATGATTTATTTATACACCAATCTACCTTTATTTAAAAAGTTTATGAGGCATACCTTGCCCCTTTAATTCCAAAAGTATAAATATCATGACAAATGGTGTGGGGGGAATCAGGATGATCAAACACTTGAAACTCGTGACTTATAAGGATTAGTTGATGGAACTGGAAATCTATTTAGCTTGGAGAAAAGAAGATCCAATGAAAGGATAGAATGGCCATCTCCAAATATTGCAAGAGCTGTTATGTGAAAATGGGAATGGATTTCTCCTTAGCCCCAGAGGACAGAATTACTGAAGAATCAATGAGTAGAATTTTGGAAAAGGGAAGTTTAGGCTTGATATAAGTAAAAGATATACTGATAATTAGATCTATACAACTCAAAACAACTATGTATTGTCATTTATCTTCTACTCTCTCCTCATATCCTTCATTTTGTTTATACTCTGCTAATCCTCATCCCTGAATCTTCCCCACCATTCATTTTTTTCTACTCCAATCTCCAGTTAATCAAAGACTGCTAGGATAAGTCACATAATGGTGCCAATAGGATCCACTGTTAATTCATGTTACCCAGTGTCATTGCTGTGTGACAATCCTTTTATTCTCCCTTGACTCTCTATTTCGCCCCAATCTCCTCAGTCTCTATTACAAATCTTCTCTTTTCTCTCGAAGTCCACAAACCAAACCCATTTACCTCTCTCTCAATATATATATCTGAGATTCTTATTTGAGTGAAAGAATAGAATCTAGTCATCACAACTTATTTCATCACCCTTCATGTATATCTCAGAAATTCTTTGAATTTTTACCTATCCTTTGCACCAGTCTCTGAGAAAGAGGTGACTTTTTTTTTTGCCAAGGCTAATATCTTTACCTGTGTCCAGGATCTAATCCCTTCCTATATCCTTAGAAGCTTGCCTCATTGAACTGTTGCAGCCCTATCCCCAATCATCATTCTCTCTGACTTCTGTAAAATTACCTCCTGCCTGTAAATATGCACAGGTCTATTACATCCTTGAAAAACTTTCACTTGACCATGACATCTCTTTACAATAACTTGCAATTTTAGTAGGAGGAACTTAGTTCAAATTTTATCTCTGCCTTTTACTGCCTGTGTGACCCTGGGTAAGTTATTCACTTCTTTTGGACTCACTTTCTTCACTTGTAAAATTAGGGAACTGGACTAAATAACCTCAAAGATTCCTTCCAATTCTAAATCTATTAATCTATGCACCTATGTATTATAGACACAATTTCAATGAGGAAGAAAATAGGAGCAGGTAAATGTACCTGTGTAGAGAGGGAACATATTGACCAACTTGGGTTTTTAAAAGACATACACAGAAGATGGAAGCAAGAAAAGGAAAGAGATCAGTGTGTGAACTTATTAGTGTTATCAATGATACTTGAACCCAGGGCCATAGTTATTATCATGAAAAGACAGAGTGTAAGAATAGGCATAGGAATATTAAATCCCTGAATGAGTTGATGTATGCAAAGAAGGAAGTGAAAAAGGAAATAACAAAAATGAGGTTGATTTAGCCCTCTTGGGGAAATGTGGAAGACTTTAAAAGGGATAGGATCACTGGTTAGGCTAGATTGGCTAATAATAATAGAAAAACATTTCCTAATAGTTAGAGGTATACAAGAATGGATCAAACTGCCTCATTAAATACTGTAGTCACCTTCTTCAAACAAGGCCTGGATGATTCCTTGTCCAGGATATTTTAAAATGTTTTTTTTTTGTATACATGAATTAGACTATGAGACATTCAATACTGACATTCCTTTATTCTTGCTCTCCTCCCTTTCAATTCCAATTTACCAGAAACAAGTGTCCATACTCATTCCATCCGGTTCCTTATTACACTTGCTTTTCAAGCCTCTTTCAATCTAGCTTCCAAATCACCATTAGAAAGAAAATGAGTTTGCTAAGATTATCAGTGATACCCTAAATCAGAAATCTAATGACCCACTCTCAGTCATCTTCCTCTTGTGTTTAGCTTGTGACATTGTTTACCTGCCTTTCCTCCTGGATAATCTCTCTTCCCTTGGCTTCCATACCATTACTCTTTCTTGTTCTCCTCTTCTCTGTCTCACCACTGCTCAGTTTCACCAGCCAAAGCATAATTCATCTTCTACTTTCTTAATGTGAGCATCAGTCAGTCAAACAAGCATTTTTAAGTGTTTACTATGTGCAAGGAGTTGTGCTTGTCCACAATGCACCTGTACTGAATCCTCATCTTGTCTTTCTCTGTACTCTTTTCTCTGTAATCCATTGGAGAATACAACTGTTTCAATATGCTCAAATTTCATCTCTATGCTAATGAGCCATAATCTACATAAATATATACATATTTACAGACATATATAACATATTTGTGTATTGATCTATAGCCAATCTATCTTTCTTTCCATTCATCCATTCATCCATTTCTCTCATCTCTCTTCATAACTGCAGTACCGCATTATCAATTGCTTAACAACATCTTTTCTTGCTTATTCCACAGACACCTCAAATTTAACATATACCACTCCCCCAACAAAAACAAATACAATTTCCTTCCTTTTTCAAAACTTTACTTTCTTACTAAGGATATGACCCTATTATAAATTGCCCTGGTTCATAATTGTTGAGTCAGATTATCCTGCCCTTAACCAATCATTGCCAAGTCTTATCAACTTGCCTCCCCCCCAATATTTCTCTCTGCACTCGTGAACACTAATTCATACCTGAATATGAATTCAGGTCCTAATGTCCCTCTAGATACTCTCCTCTACAAACTATCAACCATATAGATGTCAGACTTATATTCCTAAAACACAGGTATAACCGTGTCACTCCTTTTTTCAAAAACTTTTAGTGGGTCCCTACTGGTGATATGACCAAATGTTAGACGTTTCAGCCTGCCATTTAAGGCCCTCCTTAGTCTGGGTATTACTTACAGCCAAATTTTACACTATTTCTCTTTAAGGAACTCTATATCTAGTAAAATAAGATGCGTTATTTCTTAAACTTGAGAGTTCATCTCCTTCCCCCAAACATTATCACAGGCTGGTCTCCATGATTAGATTGCACCCCTTTCTTATCTCTGCCTCTCAAAATTATGGTATTCATTCAAGGTTAGTACAATTTCTATCCCCTTCATGAAGCTTTCCCTAGTGCTCTGTCCTTTAATTACCTTTTATTATATTTATATGCATATATGTTGTATCCTTGCAAGAACAGTCATAAGCTCTCTGCAAATGAGGGCTATTTTGTTTACGTCTTTGTATCTCCAATACCAAGAACAGTATCTTTTACATAAAGCAAGTGCTTAATAAATGTTAAATCGAATTTCTGGCAACACCATTAAAAAAACTAAATGATAAAAAATTGCAATTTAGTCAAAGTTAGTGGTCCATGTAGAATAACATCTAAGCTGTGTGAGGTAATAAATGAACTGGTACATACATTACATTCCACTGAATCAATGACTATGATGTGGTTACATAATATGTCCTACTTAATCAATTCTAGAATTGTTCTTGTTGTCAGTATCAAGCTCACTGCTCTATAGGATGAAGTACCTACTGCAACTTCTAATTTTGGAACCCAAGACACTTTCCTGTTCTCCGTGACTCCTCAAAGATTCTCACCAGTGATTCAGCAATCACATCAGCAAGCTCTCGCAATGCTCAGGATGCAATTCATCTGGGTGAGAGATTTGAATTCAGAAAGTCCTGAGGAATGTTGGTAACATTTAATGACCTATTTGGGGATTCTGTTATTAACTATTACAATTCTTATTAATGATTCTTTTTTATATTTTAGAGCTGTCAAGCATGACATCATAACTATCCTTTTAAATTTATTTTAAAATGCTTCCATAAAGTCAATGCTAATGTAAGAATAATCCTATTCACCATCTACTTCTTGTTTAAGAGAGTATAGTGACTTGTTATCAAGGTCCATAATAGTAGTTCCACTCATGACTTTCTTCTGCCTTTTACAAGATTAAATTTTGAGCAATGGAAGAGAATAATTTATCAATTGCTCTGCTTTTAGCAGAAATAGGCACCCAAAAGAAGAAAGAATAGTTAAAGTACCCCCTTCCCAACTACATCCTGCTCCCATGCCAGCTTTGAGTTCTATATCAGGAAACTCATGATCCATTTCCTCCTTCTGGACAGACTGTCTATAGAAAACTCCCACCATGTAATGACTTCTGTCTTTCCTTGCTTTTAACTTATTCATATATTTACTCTGGTATCCTCGTTCAGGTTCATCTATCACCAAAATATAGAGTATTACTCTGCCATTCTTTTTTTTCTTTTTAAAAAATATTAATGTTTCATTGCAGTATTTTAGTAATAAGCTGCATGCTCAATAATACTTATTACTTAATTTTTTCCTAATCTTATTCTAATTTATTTCCACTATTATTAATACTCTGTTTACTGATGAATTGATATATGAGGTTAAGGAAATGATTTCAAATTCTCTTCCCCGTTATTAACTCCCTCAAATTGCCAGCTATTTCATGCTATTAGTTTCCTTAAATTACCCTTTTCTGTCTTCAGTATGTAGTTTAGCAATAATTATTTTGGCAGTTTTTCCCCTCCTCCACCTTCAATTTAAAGCAGAGATTATTCCCCTGAAGAGGAAAAAGGAGAACTGCTTAGGAAGAGTGGTGTGGATGCAAAGGGAATTCATCAACACACCTGGAGTTTAAAGAGTGTGGTTAGAAAGTGGAATCAAGAACAAGTAACCAAATTAGAGAAGTACCTTTATGCCATTGTCAGGACACAGTTAGAATATTCTATTTACTTCTGGGGGTACAGGAGAAAGGAACAGGTATTTATCAAGTACCTACTATGTGCCAGGCATTATGTTGTTTTACAAATGTCTCATCTAATGTTGGTGCTATTATTATCTTTATTTTATATTTGAAGAAATTGAAACAAAGATTAAGTGATGCCTAGAATCACACAGCTGGTAAGTGTCTAGGTCGGATTTGAACTCAGGTCTTACTGATTCCAAGTCTAGTGTTTTGTCCACTGCACCACCTAGATGCACCTGTCTACCACTTTTTCAGGAAATGCATAGACAAGTTGGAGAGTGTATAGAAGAGGATAAGCAGGAAGATGAGAACAACGATGGAGAACATGCCACAAGAGGATAAGATTAAGGAAATGGGTATGTTAGCTTGAAACTAGAGAGGATTGATAACTATCTTTGATTGTTTAAGTAGCTTTATAATATGATTAAACTTGCCCCAGAGGGAAGAGCTAGGAGCCATGGATAAAGTTGCCAAGAGATTGATTCAGGCTAGAAGTAAAGGAAAATGTCTTCGTAACTGAGCTACCCATGAGTGAAATAACTTGCCTAAGAAGGTAAGACTTCCAACATTCAGCAGAAGTCTTCAAGCAAAGACTGAATGATCATCTTAGGCATGAGTGTGTTGGACCTAGCTCATACCTGCCAAGAACCAATACTAAAATTTTCAGCGCAAGCATTTCAGAGTCAGCAAATGCAACATTTCAAGGCTCAGTTCATTGTTTTGTTGCTTATCCGGACTTAAGAAAGTGATGGAGAAAATGTTAATGTTGCAAATTAAACTTAAATGTGTGTTGTGTATATACATCTCTCATTCAGGTGGGATTATGGAAGATTTAATAGCACACTACTGGTAAGGGATCATCAGGAAGAGTTCATTGATTGCATATGGGTTGGAGCAGATGATCTGGAAGTTCTTTTCTAGCTTTTAGATTCAGTGATACAATTCTTCCCTGTATATGACTCCCAGGTCTTAAGAGATGTACTCTTTCCATGGCCCCAAAGCTCACCACTCCTATGCCTAAATCTAAATGCACTTCTCTGACATCTTCTTCCTAACCAGTCATTCACCTCCTATAGCCTTGTTACTCTTCTAAATAAAGTTCCTACCTTCAATCAGCAGTTGATTCCCAACTTCACCCCTAAAAATATACTGGAGAGATGAGTTGTTTGAATGTTAAATGGCACTTGAAGACATGACATACAAGCTCACATTTTTAAAAAGAGTTTAACTGAAAAGGAAATAGAAATCCTCTAACTTCCTTTCATCTTACTGGGAATTTATGTAACATGCACAGCTCTTTTAATGAGGGAATTTAAAAATTTGAAAGAAATTTGAAGAACGAGAATGCAGCTTAAATGCACTGTTTTGGTCTAATGAGTAAACTAAAGACAACTGACCTCTTCAAAGAAATTGACATTTTATGGGAGGAAAAGTTGTCACATCTTACAAGTTCTTTGTCCCCTGAGGGAAAGGCACACCTACAACAGATGTGCATGGGTAACAGCTGAATTCATTACAAGTCAGAAGCCTCCCAGCTCAAGAAATATAACCAGGTTACTCAATCTGTTTTGAATAGTACCATATTCTATGGTTTTCCTTAATAAACTTTTAGAAAAGTTTTTAGGCAGTTAAGAAGTAAATGACTATTTAGTTCTTAACTACGTAAAGTTCTATTGTCATTGTTTAGTCACTCCCACCTCTTTGCCACCCCATTTGGGCTTTTCTTGGCAGAGACACCAGAGGGGTTTACCATTTCCTTCTTTCTTCTCCACTTCATTTTACAGATGAAGAAACTAAGGCAAAAAGGATTGACTTGCCCAGGGAGGCCACACAGCTATTAAGTATCTGAGGTTAGATTTGAACCCAGGTCTTCCTAACTCCAGGTCTAGTCACCCTCTATTGTGCCACCTTGCTGCCAAAATGACAATATGAAAAATGTCAATGCCTTAATATTTCTGTACCCCCTCACAACACCTAGAGTACTCAACATTAAGGGTTCATTGAGTCCGTTATCTTAGCAAGAATTTAACACCTGGGCACAGAGCAGCTGCTTAAAATGAAGCACAAACAACAAGTGCTTGCAACGTATGAGAGGAACGATGTCCTGGGAGCCTGAATTCCAAGCCCAACTTGACACTAATGAATTATGCAGTCTTGGTGGATCCTTTGAAGTCTCTGGCCTTCACTTTCTTTACCACAATAAATAAGATTATTTAGAGCAATCTCTAAGGTTCTATCAACTTTAAGGCAGATGAACTCAAAACCTTTTTTTTTTCTTGGTTGGGGCTACTCCCATGATTTTATCAGTAGAGACAATTCCCAATAAGGAAATTTCCTCTATTGATACAGATCAGCAACTTATCTAGATCTCATAAGTTACAGTATTACTTAAAGGTACTAAGACATTAACTGACTTGTCCATGGCCACACTGCCAGTATGTGTCAGAGATAGGATTTGAACTTGGATCTTTCTGACTCCAAGGTTGGCAGTCAATTCACTATGTCATACAGCTTCTATAAAAATCTATTTCCTAAAAAAAAAAAAAAAAAAAAAAAAAGGGGCGGCTAGGTGGCGCACTGAATAGAGCACCGGCCCTGGAGTCAGGAGTACCTGAGTTCAAATCCGGCCTCAAACACTTAACACAAAAACTAGCTGTGTGACCTTGGGCAAGTCACTTAACCCCAACTGCCCTCCAAAAAGCAAAAAAAAAAAAATCTATTTCCTTATGACATATGTGCAAACTACCACTTCTCCTTAACATAACTATGCATTGAAGTTAGACAAATCTAAACACAATTTTCAGTGGAGTAAAAATCTAATTTTACTAACATTTTCATTTCACACTTATTTAGCAGTTAGACGATGTAGCAGATGGAGTAGACTAAAGTCAGGAAGACCTATGTTCAAATCTGGTAGCTTATACCTATTAGCTATGTGTCCCTGGGTAAGTCATTATGTCTGCCTCAGTTTCCTCAACTGTAAAATGGGTATCATAACAACCACACAGAGTTGTTGTGAGGATGAAATGAGGTACTATCTCCAAAGTGTTGCGCAAATTGCCTGCCTGGCACCTAGTAGGTGCTTAATAAAGGTTTATTCCCTTCTCATTTCCCCTTGAGTTGTAGCTTTATATCACTTTCTTTTTTAAAATTTGTTTTCTTGTTTACATTATTCATTTTCATTACATTTTTGAATTACATGTTTTCTCCCCGTCTTGCCCCTGCCCCAACCCCAAAACAGCAATCCCACTGTAAAGCCCTTCCCCTGCTCTGCTCTCTTATTTTCTGGTAGGGCAGGGAGGGTCTCCCTATCCCAGCCCCCATATATCTTAATTCCCAGTTGCATGTATTGCAGAACTTTAAATTCTAGATTCTTTCGATTCCTCCCCACTGGAAGGACACTCAGTTCAATACGGGATATGGATGTGTGATTATACAGGACATCTTCATGGTGGACACACCATGACAGTGATCATCTGTCTCTCCGTCCTATCCCTCCCCCCCTCTTGTTCCATTCTCTACCCTGTCCCTGTCTGTTCAGTCAAGTGTGTGCTTCCAGCATCCCTCCCCCACACCCTGCCTTTCCCTCTGTCATCCCCCCTCTCATCTCCATGCCCCCCACTCTCCTGTGTGGCATGACACCCAGTCTAGAGTTTATGCCATTTCTTCCCTAAGCCAAATTCAATGAGAGTAATTGAAAGCAAAATTGCAATAGTTATCCCTTGCCTCTTCTCTATGGGATGATTAATCCCATTTTGTCTCTTCCTGTCTCCTCTCATTCTAGTCTTCTCCCACCTCAGAATTTCGCCTTTTAAAGTATCATCCCTTCACATTTAATTCATCCTATACCCTCTATATACATATATACACACATGCTCAGATATGTATTCATTCGCATATATAGCCTCCTATATGGACCTATATGTAAGTATACATACA
>CM053593.1:236542303-236561973 GCA_028646575.1 Pseudocheirus occidentalis | reverse complement strand
AATTATTCTCTTCAGAATGCTTTTGAGATTCTTTTTACATCTGGGAAATTTGACTTTTTAAGGCATTCTTCTCCTCATTGGCTTTCTGGGCCTCTTTTGCCATTTGAGTTAATCTATTTTTTAAAGTGTTGTTTTCTTCAGTCATGTTGTTGACTCTCTTTTCATGATTTTCTTGCATCATTCTCATTTCTCTTCCCAATTTTTCCTCCACTTCTCTCATTTGGTTTTCAAAGTCCTTTTTCAGTTGATGTATAGCTTCTAGGAATTCTTTAATTGTCTTGGAAGCATTTGGTGTGGGAGTTCTGAGTTCTGAGCTCTCTTCCTCCTTTCCATGCTTTGACCCTTTTTATCCATAAAAAAGGATTCTAGAGTTTTATGGGTGTTTTTATTTTGCTTCCTCTTTCTCATGTTGGCCATTCAATTAATTGGTTGGTTTTTTTTAGATCTGTGAAACTCTGCTTCCAAGGGGGGAAGCTCTGTTCCAAATCGCTGGGGTTTTCCCAACTGCAGGAGCTATTAGGGGGGTGTTGCAAGTCCCCCCAGCTTTGGCTTGCTGAAAGTGCACCCCAGGACCACCACCCAAGACCACTATCCGGATCCAGAGCATTTGGCCCTGATCAATCGATTCAGCCCCCTCTGCGGAGTCTGCAGGCCAGGGGCTCTGAAGCAGTCTGGTGGGGGCCGCAGGTAGATCCAGCAGTTCCCTTCCCCCACTGCTTCCTTGCCCCGAGGGCAGAATGGCGAACTGCTTTATCATCCCCAAATCAATTTTCAAAGTTTCAACTTTCACTAACCTGACCAAAGCTCCCCTCAGGCTGGTGCTTTAGATTTTCTTTGAAGTAGACTCACGCTGTGGCTTGGGAGGCTCAGCTCCTCCTGGCCGCCGTGAGGTCTTGCCTGGCCTTGGCTGCAGTTTTGGGCTGGCTGGGTCTCTGCTCCGCTATGGGTGCAAGCTGCCCCTCTCCCTTCCTGCTCCTCACGCCTTGGCAGATGTGGGGGTGCTGGAGGCTGTCGAACCTCTGCAGGCTGGCTGCGGGGCTCGGCTCAGCTCCTTCCCACCGTCCCAGGCCTGGTCATGGCGCTTCCAGTCTCCACTCCGGTGGCCACGCTGAGCCCCTGCTGCTGAGCTGCCTTCAGCGAGAGCTGTGTTCTCTGTATTTTTGTGAGTCTGAGAGTCCTAGAGTTTCCTAGACTTTGTCTGGGCTCGTATTTTCTGGGTGTTTAGGGTGGCGGTGTGGGAGCTGCGGGACCTTGCTGCTTCTACACTGCCATCTTGGCTCCACTCCCTATATCACTTTCAAATAAAAATTTTGTATCATGTAATGACCTAAAGTATTCAAAGATAATTGAGAAAGGGAGAAAACAGCTAGTGAACACAGACAGAAAGATCCCTAGGAAGACATGAAAACGAACAGTTATAGCTAGGGTGGGATGAGGGTTGCTTTTCCTTAGGATGGCCAAATTTAGAAGGTGCTGATCATCTTACTGTCCTTCAGCAGAATGGGAAAGATTGAATTTGATCCATAGTAAGAAAAAAAAATCATTAAAATAGGATCCTACTTAATGATACTCTCCTCACTCCTCTCCTGCCCCCATTCATATTTTGGCTACACCCCAGGTGAACTCTACACTAACCCAACAACCCTATACCCACAGATGGCTCTCCATAAAAGAGTACAAGGGGACTGGTGTGTTGGAACCAACTTGATTTGTCTAGCCTAAAACCAATTGTCAAATTTTCAGTGTGAGTATTTAGACCCTGGAAATTGACAGAGGTCACAGGTCAGATATTGATTTGTTGTTTCATTGACATTGTTGACTCTAGTCTTAAGAAAGTGATGGAGAAAAATATTAATAATTCAAATTAATCTCAAAAGAATGGTGTGGGTACATTCCCCCCCCCCTCAGAGTTGGTTGTTAAACATTTACTAGGAAACCATTACCTCACTGTGTTCCAAGTCCTTATTTCCTCTCCAAAGGACGGGGTTCCAGGTTCACTAGATCTCCCTACTCAACAAAATTTGTCATAAAAACTTGACTTGAGGTTATGATTTGTGACCCTGGTTCCCCCAGGTAAAATAACTGCCAAGTTAGGGGATCTAGGATCTAGTCAACAGCACAGGACTTGACACAAATTACACCACTTGTCTATTAACTTCAATAATAATAGAAAAGTGGAATAATATTAAAATAATAAACATAGTATTGTGAAAATATTGGATTGTAATCAGAAAACATGAGTTTGAGACCTAATGCTTCTAATTACTAGTTGTGTTACATTGGGAAAATCACTTCATCTTTCTGAGACTCAGTTTCCTCATCTGTAAAATGACTGGGGAGTAAACTAACTGATCTCTGAAGTCCTTTTTGATTCTACACATGTAAACATTATGGGAAAGCTTGAAAGGAAAAATGAATTGTAAACCGTTCAGACAAAGGGGGAGTGTGTGGAGTAGTTCACCATTTTCTTATGTGATAGGGACGCAAAATTTTGCATTTTGGTTGTAAATGAAAATAAACATGGATCTGCTTCAGGTCTTTATCACAACAACTCATGGTACGCTTCCTCACTCTCTGAGTCACTAGTCACATCACAATAGGGTGGGCACTATCAAATTGGGGGTGGGAGAGATGGAAATATAAAACAGGATGAATTTATCATATGCTATAGAGAACCATTTTCTTCATATGAGAGGAATTTCCTGAGTGAAAAATCGTAGTTTTAATGATATATATATACATGTATATGCATATATGTATATATAATTCATTTATTCATTTATTTGCAAAATTATATAAATTTTAAAAATTAGAAAATACATGAAAAATTAAGAAAAAAAGGACTATTAACTTCAACAATTTTATGAGTGAAATCACATAAAAATGAAACTCGCTATTCTTTTTTTTTTCCCTTTTGGAGGGGGAAGGCAAGATAATTGGAGTTAAGTGACTTGCCCAATGTCACACAGTTAGTAAGTGTGTCAAGTGTCTGAGATTGGATTTGAACTCAGGTCCTCCTGACTCCAGGGCTCGTTCTCTATTCACTATGACACCTAACTGTTCCTGAAACTTGTTATCTTGAAAAGAGCACTGAAATTGGAATAAGAACACATGAGTTTAAGACCTTGCAGTCACTGGGTATGTGACCTTGGAAAATTCATATTCCCTCTGACTCAGTTTACTCATTAATAAAATGAGGAGTGGAAGTAGATGAACTCTGAGGTTCCATCCAACCTTTAATCCTATTATTCCATTTAGCACTTTAGTCTGCATTAACTGGGCTTTCAGCCTCCATGGCACCCCATTTTTACAACACTGTTCCTATGCAACTAACTACTTTCTAAAAAGTTTCACTTAATGTCATGTTTTCATGTAAATTAGGTTAGGATAGATGTAACTAGGTGACACAGTGGATAGAATACCAGGCCTGGAGTCAGGCAGAGTCATCTTCCTGAGTTTAAGTCTGACCTCAGACACTTACTAGCTGTGTGACCCTGGGCAAGTCACTTACCCTTGTTTGTTTCAGTTTCCTCATCTGTAAAATGAACTGGAGAAAGAAATGGTATTAGTATCCTTGCCAGGAAAATCTCAAGTGGGGTCATGAAGAGTTGGATATAACTGAAAAATAATTAAATAATAAACACCAAAAAGAGAGGTGCCTGAACTCAATATAACATTTGTTGACAACAACTGTGCTGTATGGCTTGTAGGGAATGTGAGATGAGAAAATGTCCTTTACCTATGTAGATCAACAACATCTTCCCTGCAACTTATAGTCCTAAAGAGTCTCTGGGGCACCAAGGGACATGGCCAGAACCACAGGGGCAGAAATCTCATATATCACTGCATAATTGCTGCAGATTTTATGCCATTTTTTATTTTTGAAAAAAGTATGATGTGACCATTATGTGAAGCCTTTTTAAAAATTGTGCCAGTATTACTTAAAAATTCTTTATTAAATTGTCTTTGGTGCAGGACTGGGATGTACAAAATACTCTTGAATATATGTTAAAATTGAATACAGACAATATGCATACCTGAGAATTCTAGGCTTGTAGCTGACAACGTACAAGAGATAAATGAGTATCCATATGCCACTTCTAAATACATTGCTGTTCTGTTTACCTTTTAAGCAGCATGATGACCAGAATTATACCATGTCATAATTATGCAATGAAATATTGTAAGCCAAATTTTGGGGGAAAAAGCAAGGTATGATGATTATGCAATGAAATATGGTGAAACCTGAACCCAAGTAATCCTGATTCTGAGGCTAGCTGGGCATCTGCTGAGCCATATTGCCTTTTATTATAATTACAAACAACAGAATAATTAGATGGTTCCCTGGTGCTCATAAAACCATAGACTTAGAATGGGAAGGAACCTTAGAGGCCATTAAATTTAAAACCTTAGAGACCATTGAGTTTAAACCTCTCATTATAGAGAGGGAAACTGGGATATAGAAAGGTTAAGTGACTTGCCCAGGGTCACACAGTTAGGAGATGTCTAAAATAGGCTTCAATCCCTGGTCTCCCTCTGCTCTGTTAGCTAAGCCACCTTGTTCCCTATATCAACTGTAGCTGTGAACATAAGCAAAAGGGGTGGAGGGAATGAGCAACAGAAAAGTCAGTTTCTATATTGCTGGGATTCCTCATGATCATAATGAAAAGCAAAATCAATGAGTGTGGGCTGTGGCTACAGGGACTGTCAAAGAGATAAGATAAAGACAATGGAGCCAACCAGATGTTTCAGTTCAGTACACTGTGACTTTCCTATGAACATGTAACAGATTTGTTTCAACAGAAAATCCAAAATGCCTACAATTTTATTGAATGTTGCTCTATCAGGCTATTATTTTATACCAAAGAAAATGCCCACATTATGGAATATGTATCTTGCTCCCAAAGAAAGAGCCTTCTCAGTTTCATGAATCATGGACCTCCAACCCTCAAACACCTAGAACTTTAGAGCAAAATTTCGCACCACTTTAATAGACCCCAGAGACCCTGCAAGGTTCAGTAAATAACAAGACACTCAAAAAATAAATTAAAATTTTGAGTCTATGCCTCTCATTTACATTTTACCTGGTAATCAAATCCTTCCCCAGGATACTTACTGACTGGGTAAATCACTTGATCTCTTTCAGCCTCAGTTTCCCTATCTGTAAAATGAGCATCATAGCATCTATTGCATAGGGTTGGCGAAAGGATCAAATAAGTTAACATATATAAATTACCTTGCAAAAGCTAAAATGCGACATAAATACTATTCAGTTGTTATTATTATTCCCATGACTCTCATTCATTTTCCAGAGCTTTAATAATCTAGCTTGACCCAGGACTTCCTATTTAATTTTCCCAAAGCTCCAACCCAAGCTGGATTCTCCATCAAGCTCATGAATCATTTCAATGTTTCATTTCATTGTCCCTGTTTGTAATGGCTGTCATTGTTCTGTCATTTTTCAGTTGTCTCTGTCTCCTTGTGACCCCGCTTGGGGTTTTCTCGACAAAGGTACTCGAGTGATTTGCCATTTCCTTCTCCAGCCCATTTCATAGAGAAGAAGACTGGGGCAAACACGTTTGAGTAGATTGCCCAGGGTCACACAGCTAGTAAGTGTCTGAGCCCAAATTTGAATTCAGGTCTTCCTGACTCCAGGTCTGGTATACCATCCACCTGCCTCACCTGGCACATAGTAGGCACTTAATAAATATTTATTGAATAACTGACAATTAAAAAAAACTAAGTTGCTTCAAATGATGCAGTGCATTTGAACATGCTAGAGATGGTATAGTCATGTCTGAGTGCAGAGGCTGCTAGTGGTGCAGGACTGGGCCTAGAGTCAGGAAGATGTGAGCTGGAATGCAAACTTGGGGATTTACCAGTTTGATCCTGGACAAGTCATTTAACCTCTGTCCCAGTGCCTAACACAAAGATGGCACTATATAAATGCTTTTTTCCCATCCTTTCCCCCATGAATCCTAGAGATATTCAATAAATATTTGTGGACAGATTGGGCAAAATCTTTGAAATGCCTTATGATTCCTCAGGGAATAAATATATTTTTGTAGTACTGACCTCCAAAACTTTGAATATAGGAAAATAAATTAAGGACTAATAAGATAGAACTTATTCATAGGCTGGCAAACACAGCAAACTTTCTTACCATTGTACAGCATCAACCTCATAGGGCAGTGAGGAAACCATTTTGCAATCCCTTAAAGCGCTATTGAATCGGTGCTTTTATGGATGTTGGATACTACTTCTGAATGCATGCACTATGCATTAATGGCTAATTTAAAGGGAGCAGGAAGCTCATGTTTGGATGATAAAAAGAAAGCATAAGTATCTGAATTGGTTTACATAGGATACATCTTTTCAAAGATTTATAGCTTCATCTACTGAAAACATACTTGACAATTTGTAAGTCCAATCTTGTCACAAGAAAAGAAATGAGGAAGCATCTCTCTCCTTTTGGTAGGGTAATAGTAAGGTAATGTGGAATAATGCTTAAGCCCTCAGATATGGTCCTGGGTTTAGTTGTTTTTGCTTAACTCTTTTTCCCCCTTCAGAAGGGCACTCTCATTTGGTGGCAGTGAATTATCTGGAAATAGCTGTGATTTAAAAACAAAAGGCAGAAGTAAAATGTATTTTTTTAAAAAAGGAAAAAAATCACTCTGTCTACTGTCATATTTTCTGATTTGTACCAAGTTTAAAAAAATACAAAATACATTGGCTATTACTCCAGCAAATTGTGTAAGGTATGTAAATATGTCACTGGTGCTCCCTATATCTCCTAAAATCATCTAAAATTCCAAGTAAGTCAGGCTATTAACTGTCTCTTTAGAAAGAATCAGTGTGGGGCAATGGATAAGCAACCAGTTTGAGAGCCAGTAAGATGAGGTTCAAGCCATGCCTGTGATACATTCCAGCTGTTTAAGCCTAGGGAAGTCACTTAAAGTCTCAGTGCTCAAGGCAGTCCTTTAAGATCTTAAGTTGCAAAGAAGTTGCTGAAATGCATTGGTGGAAGGATTTTCCTCATCTGGGAGTCCCCTACAGGTTCTGTCCTAGGAATTAAAATAAACGAATTCCTATAGAAATCTTTTCTCATAATGCCCAAACTTCAGAGAAATCCTTAAAGTATTAAATTTCCAAAGAAGCCATTTAAATGAATCCCACACATCATGGAGTCAGGATGCTCTTTTGTAGTACCTGAAAGATAGTTTTAGAAAGTGAGACCTTTGATGAATGAGGTCTCAATTGGTAGCTGCTGGGTTCTGGAAAATGTTTTGCACATTTAAATTGAACCTTGCCAAAGAGAGAAAGCCACCCACTGGGACCTTTAAAGGATAAATTCTAGGTCTTGATATAGATGCTTCCTTTGACCAGGTAACTTTTCTTAAGCTTTTAGAACTAGGCATGTGTAGTTCACAAAGTAGCATTTAAACAAGCTTCCATTTCTGAAGTTCTAGCCATTTATCCCTGTGAAGTTATGAAATTTGAAGTAAAGAGTCCCCATTTCATGGGGTGGGAAAGGGAGAGGATGGGATTTTGACACAACCTCCATATGACCTCCAAATAGTCATTTATGCAGTAAGAGAAATTCTAGAATTATTATTAGAAGCTAAGAAGAGCCAAAGACAGTATTAAGAACATATATTCCTCCTGATATTTGTGAGAAAAGAACCCATTCAAGGTAACAGATTTCAACAAACTTGAGGTATCTGGTGTATGATCTAAGACAAAAAAACCTTAGGCTCATAAATCCTCATTGAGACAACCAATAGCAAGCTGCCAGGAAGAGGAAACCACTACTTAGACTCTGACCCTTCATTCCCTCATCTAAGTAGGAGAATTAATCCGTTTTTTTTTCTTTTCTTTCAGCACAGCTACCTGCCTTTCCTGCTCCCTCACAAGAAAATTAAACTGACATTAGTTTATATATTAATACAGGGTAGATTTCTCCTTTTTCATCTATTTCCCACAATATATTTTGTGAATATTACTTTACAGGCTGTATAAAAAACCGTTTAAGGACATTTAATATTGTGGCTGAAAAGGAGAGGAAGAGAGGAGGATATATGTAGGAGACTATGGGTAATAAAGTTAGAGGGATACAGAGGAGAGAGAAATAGAGGAAGAAGAGATTATGGGGAGGAAGAAAGAAAGGGAAGAGGAGAAGGAGAGAGAGAAGAGGAAGAGAGATTAAAAGAAGCTCTCAAAGCCCCAAACCTCTATATTCCCTACTGACATGACAGCTGAAGGTAAACCCACAGAGTAGCAGTTAGCATCACCATGATAGGACAGTACTAGTCAGACACCAGAAGTCTAATTTTACTATCTCATCAGAAATAAGTTAAATGAATATAAAAAATGTAAAAGTGAGCTTTGGGCAGGGATGGCATAGACTTTGAAATTTTTTATCTGTGTAGAAAGCATTCGCAGCCAAAGTAATTTAGAAACTAACCTACAGGTTATTGTTTTAGAGTTCCTTGGGGGCATTCTAAAATGTTCACAGCAACATGTATCTCCAGTGAGAAGAAACCTTAAAGTCTAATCCAATCCACTCATTTTACAAAGGAAGAATCTGAGGCCCACCAATGTTGAGTAACTTACCAGAGACTACACTGGCAGTAAGCATTAGAGGTGAGATTCAAACCCCAGTTCTCCCTCTTACTCCAGAGGTAGGGCTGAGTCCCTGTACCATGCTGTGACTTGTCCACAACCACAGAGTGTCAGAGATTGGAAGGACTTGAATACAGGACCTCTTGATGACAAGGCCAACCCTGATCCACTAAGTCACACCACCTCTCAAAGATGCCTTTAGTATTGCTTAAAGGAAAATTTTTTCAGAGTTGATCAATTATCTCCCTCCTTGGGTGCAAAAATAAAAATAAAAATAATGCCATGAAGACACTATAAAGCTGCTAATTGGTACCTCTGTAGAAGGTACTAGGAATCAGGTGTCTTGGGTGCAAATCCCATATCTGACAGTTATTTCCAAAGACTTAAAACGGGAGCTAACCCTGCAGTTCCTGATGGCTTAAAAAAGGATCTGTTTAACATGATGTATTTCAACAAACCTAGTGTATGGCTTAAGATGAAACCTGAGGCACACAATCCTCACTGAGACAATATAGGGTTAATCCCTCTTCCAATGAAGGTCAATGCTGTCTCTGAAATAGGTCATCTGAAAAAGTTACTTGGAGTACTAAGAGACTGAATAACTTGCCCAGGGTCACACACATGTGTCTGGTCTTCCTGACTCTAAAGTCAAATCTCTATCTATACTGTCTGGGACTAGGGGCCAGTTGTGAGCACATCAATTTTCTTCTCTTTGCCTCAGTTTCCTTATCTGTAAAATGGGGATGAAAACACTTGCAATTGCATGAGCTGACATTAGCAAAACCAGTAAGAAAAAAAAGCTTTGTAAATAATGGGTCATATAATTAGTAACTGTCTAGCATTCTTTCAATGTAACTGATTGAGCCAGTAACATGCAGAGGTTTCTCTCTTTGTTCTCCATAAGAGAGAGAGAGAGAGAGAGAGAGAGACAGACAGACAGACAGACAGACAGACAGACAGACAGACAGACAGACAGAGACAGAGACACAGAGACAGAGACAGAGACACAGAGACAGAGGGAGACAGAGAGAAACAAAGAGACAGAGACAGAGAGACAGAGAATGAGAGCCAGTGAGAGACAGACAGGAGACAGAGGACAGAGAGGAAAAAAAGAGATAGGACAGATAGGCAGAGAGAGGGAACAGATTCAGACAAATCTGTGCTATGCCATGATCCCAGTGTTGATACATTGTTTCTAACTTTAACTACTCTCTTTGTGATCCAATACACATTTTGATTTTGTAGCATATGATGTGCTTTTATATGGAGGGAGTTGCTGTATATTAAGGATAGAAGTGGTTACCCAAAATAAATTTCAGTATAAAGAAAATAGAAAAAAATCTGATTTCATGAATTTATATTTGCATTTTCATAGAGTTAAGGGACATTTGGGCATCTCATCAATTAACATGAATCTCCTTATAAGGTGATATATACAGGAAAGACTGCTTTGAATGGGAAAGAGAACCAGTCTTTGAGTCAGAAAAACACATATAGGTTCAGGTTCCCTCTCTGACTGTGTGACCTTGTGCAGATCATTTAACTTCTCAATGCCCTAGATAACTCCCTAAGATTGTAAATTGTGCACAAGTGGTTGATGTGAATAAGTGGAGGCAATTTGCACTCCCAGATTTCTCTGTGACAATACAATCATAACTCTAAACAATGCATAAGTCCCCTCCCCCCACAAAAAAGGTCTTACAATTAAACATAGATCCTTTTTCCACTTAACAAGTAGGAATAATGCTCCACCCTCAGATATTTTTATCTCATCATCACAAAATTCAATAGTAAAGCCAGAGATGTTCCTGAATCCCTTTGCTAGTAATGCTCTATTTACTACCTCCCTCATTCTGGGTTGAAAAAGAATTTATACAAGCAAATATGAAACCAATGGTAGGTCAATGAAATTGTGCATGCGTGTGTGTGTGTGTGCGTGTGTGTGTGTGTGTCTTAGCTGTCTCATCACACATGTCTTCCTGCTCCTTACTTTCTGCTCTTTTGAAGGCACAATCTCCTAACCTCTCAATACCACCCAGACAACTCTCTAAGATTATAAACTGCAGAAAAGTTGATGACTTGCATTGGGAAGATGTATTTCCACAGTTCTCTATGACAATGGAATAACAGGGCCAATCCCCATTCCTAATAATCACAAGATCTTTCATGATTAAATTGTGCACAATTGCATGTTCTTTGAGTCTCAGCCAACTAGCTAGCAGTTACATGGAAGTATATAGTTCACAAACTACTTTACAAGTATTTCATCCTTTTATCTTCACAAGAGCCCTGGGAGGTAGGTATTATCCCCATTTTACATATGAGAAAACTGAGGCAGACAGAAGCTAAGTGACTTGCCCAGGGTTATATAGCTAGTGAGAATCTGAAGCTATATTTGAACTCAGGTTTTCCTGACATCAGGCCCAGAACTCTCCACTACCATGCTGAAAACAAACCTGTGATATGGTTGCTGCTGGTATTATTAATCCTATTTAAGAGAAGATGAAAATGAGACTCAGAGATATTAAATAACCTGCCATAGCAATAAATGAGCACTCTACCACAAGGCCATAGTCATATACACATAGACCCAAACTCCAGGTCAGATTATAAGGACAGGGTCTATGCAACAATGTGCCCAGGAGAGTATTGGAGAACTACATTGGTGTAGTAGAAAGAATCCTGTGATTCACAAGGCTTGTGTCCTTGTCCTGACCCTGGCATTTAACTAGCCATACAACTTTCAAAAAGTCTACATCTCAGTTTCCTCATCTGTAAAATGGGCATAATAATAATAGCAAATGCCTCACAGGGATGTTGTCAAATGAGAGCCAAATGAGATAATGTTAGCAAAGCACTCTGCCAACCTTAAAGTGCTGTAGAAATGTCAGTTATTACAATTATACTTCCCCTATCCTTTGTAATTATTCCTCTTACTATTGTATATGATCAGTATCTGGGGAAAATACAAGTGTAAATTTGAGTATCTGGATTTTGCCATGGTAGGTACCTGATGATATGTGTAATAGCAAATTTAGCAGATACTTAGCACTTAGTAACTTAGCATGGAAGGTGTGAGCCCTGTCCCCTGTTGAGAAGGTGTGAACTCCCTTGTTGATGTGGAAGAAGGGGATTGACTGAGACAGGAGGCCAGTGTGTGTATGTAAGCAAGAATTCCAGAGACAGAGAGACAGAATTGGAATTTTCATGTTGGAGGAAGCAAGATTGTCTCAGCATCCAGGAGCTGGGCTGCTGGACTAAAGAAGTGAGTTGCAGTTTTCTTGAGAGAGAAAGAGAGAGAGAGAGAGAGAGAGAGAGAGAGAGAGAGAGAGAGAGAGAGAGAGAGAGAGAGAGAGAGAGAGATTGATTCTCTCCCTGCATGTGGAAGCTGATTAATAAAAGAGATAGAGTTTTCCTGAGACCAAGATCTGGTGAAGGCCACTCAGAAGGCCCATATTCCTCCTGGGTCCTAGAGCCGGTTGAACTGCTGGAGGACTGAAGAAGCATGACTGGGATAAGACTTTGTTTATTCATGGCCTGGCTGATCCTTGAGTTCCAGGTAAGAGAAGTGGTGAGGGTTTGAGATGTGCTGGACCCTGTGAACTTCAGTGTGTACCAGGGACTGCCCTGAGGACTGGACAAGGACCTGGGAGCTGTTTACCTCTGAAGACTAGATGAGAACCTGGCAGCTGTCTGCTTCTGAATCCAGGTGACTGTTTGGTGGATTCGGGAGGGAGCTGGAACCGTGGAAGAGAATCCAGGGAATCAGAGAGACTACCCAAAGTCAATATGAAAAAAAGACCTCCCCTTGGATGGACCTGAAGCTTGCTGGACACCAAGGGGTGGAGGGTTTGTGTGGTTTTCTAATGAATGTACTAGTTATTAATGATATTAAATAATTGTGAATCTAGATTAGTGACTGATAAAGTTAATGGTTGCCCCACAAGTAGAAGACTGATATATTGTGAATGGATTGAATGATTAAGTGAGGAGGGTTTCCCCCTTAGGGAAACCAGATGATTATTCTTTTGTTCTTTGTTCTAAATATTGTGGCCACTGTAGTGAAAACTGTGTGGCCGTTCTAATTTTAAGCTGTTATGAACACTATACTATGATTTTCTGTGAATATTATATTGTGAAATATTGTGAATGTTTGTCTTGATTTGTAAAGGAATAAACAAAGTGCTCACTATTACTGTGTAATCCAAACCTTAAAAGCTGTTCATGGTAGAATTCTTTTGGGAATCTGCTGGTGCTTGGTTTTACAGTATGGGAGTTCCATCTACCAAAACCACCTATGTCCAATTTGTGACTAAGTATGTAAGTCTTAAGAGGGAACCTGACATGCAGAAAGGTCAAGTAACTTGCATGGAATCATAGCTGGTCAGTATCAGGGGAAGGATTTGAACACAGGTTCACTATTGCTAGCTCATCATTCTGTGTCCACTATACCACATTATTTCTATATAAACAAATGCTGTTAATTCATTTCAGTCATGTTCAACTCTTCATGACCCCATTTGGAGTTTTCTTGGCAAAGATACTGGAGTAGGTTCCCATTTCCTTCTCCAGATTATTTTACAGATGAGGAACTAAAGCAAACCAGTTAAGTGACTTGGCCAGGGTCACGCAGTTAGTAAGTGTCTGAGATCAGATTTGAACTCAGGAAGATGAGTGTTCCTGCCCGTCACTCTA
Source organism: Pseudocheirus occidentalis (assembly GCA_028646575.1). Lineage (NCBI taxonomy): Eukaryota > Metazoa > Chordata > Mammalia > Diprotodontia > Pseudocheiridae > Pseudocheirus > Pseudocheirus occidentalis. The sequence continues at coordinate 236,548,656 of CM053593.1, read as the reverse complement.
TTCAGTACCCTTATATAATATGTGTATACACACATATACATATGTGTATGTTTATATGTGTGTGTATACATACACATACACTTGTACATATCTATGTATGTATGTATAAATTAGGGCTCAGAACATGAAAAAGGCATTTCCTATAACACTTATGTACATGGTGACCTTCTTCCCTAATCATTCCTTTCTCCCAATTACTAATTCAGGTCCCTCACATTTATTGTAATATGGTAACCCATCAGTCCTTGTCTTCCTTCAAGACATTTCAAATGTCAGCTCCTCAAAAAGACTTTCCCAGATTACCTCCTGCTGTTAATATCTTCCCTTCAAAAACTATGTATTACTTATCTGTAGGCATGTTACTCTCCCCACCAATAGAATGTGGGATTTGGAGGGGCAGGGACCATTTTATTCTCTGTCTTTATGTTCCAAAGACCTAGTTAGTGCTTGGCACACAGTTGTTGAATTGAATTCATGCCATGCTGCTACCCCTGGTGGGAGAGAAATGGAAGGAGGAGGTTGATGAAAATGAAATGCCAGGATTTCTCTTAAGTGTTATGAGGGAACTCCATGCCCTTCCTTATTCTACCAGAAGTTTCCTAATAAGGACTCTGCTTACTGCTGGGAAGAAGGGAGAAAGGCTAGGAGTCTGGCAGTTTTTGCAAACTGGCATCAGAGGTTATTGGGGTTAGGAAGTAAGATAGAAGCACATAAAGCCTCATTCTGATTTCCAGAACCTTCCCTAAAGGATCTTTCCCTTAATAACCTTCTACAAAACTGATGAAGTTTTCCTTAAAAAAAAAACTCAACCCTTAGTGAATGAAAAAATTTATACAATAATACCCACATTAATAACATACCATTTGTATTTATAGTTTACATTTGATAAAATGCTTCACAATGTACCAGGCAGACTATGTGTATTTTCTCATTTGTGCAGATAATATTGCCCCCACATTCCAGATAAGTAAACTAAGAGTTGGTGACTAATCCAACCTCACGCAACTAAAAGGTGACCATGCTGGGTTTGACTAAAACTCAGGCCTACTTACTCCAGATCCAGACACTTCCCAGTATATTACAATGATTCTACTTCACTACTTAGGAACACCTCATTAGAGAGCTCCACTTTCCTTCCATCTACCAAATACTATACCTGTGGCTGGTTACTGCAGGATTTTCTTAAAGTCCTGTTCTTGTTTTTCCCAGACTCAACAGAGAGATCTCTACTTTATCTCTGGCATAGGTGTCTTGTCTCTGAGGATAGTCAAAGACCAAAAACACATTCCAGCGTTCCTAACTGGGGATGGGGGGGGGGGAGCAGATGAGAGGGGCAGGCTCGGAGTGAGGTCCTCAGTAGCTCTGATGTGGCTCTAAACTCCCTCTAATCCTCTTGAGATAAACCTATTCTTTACCTCCTACAAATTACAGAGCCTCTCTCTTTTTTTTTTTTAAAGGATTCAGATCTTAGATTTAATGAGATCTGACTTGATTTAAGCCCTGGGTAACACAGTTTCCAACACACGTGCTATTTTGGCTGAGGCACCCAAAGGAATATTGAAAAGTTTGGTTGGAGAAAAATCCAAGTTATAAAAAGCCCATTTTAAAAGCTAATTAACTTTATGTTTTACAGTATTTGGCAGGAGCCATATAATTCTATACAATATAGACATACATCTTAAAATTAATTCATGTTACTTACAAAATTAACTCTCATGATGATAAAGTATTTTCCTATTGCTCTAGTAAATTTGATCCAGAATCCCAAGCTGAAAGCTGCCAGGTTTTTTTTTTTATCATTGGTGGGTTTTTTTTTAGATAGAGAAAAAGTATCACAGCAAAGAATTATTCTGAATATTAACTTATAATGTTCACGAACTCCTAAAATGATTATTCATTAAATAATTTTGGAAATTGCTTTGTATTTTCAGCACTCAGCTCAGTGCCTGGCGCATAGTAAGTATTTCACAAATACGGGTTGATTGATTGTGTCTTTTCTATCCAAATTTTCAGTTTTCTCTCTGAGTATTACTATTTTCAGATAGACTTGGGGCAGAAGTTGCATAATCTATTTAGGCAATGATGATGGTTCTACATGGGTTACAAAACTTTTGCTGAAGAAATTTGCTGAAAACAGGTCTGGCCTCCCACCAGCACTTGATGAGGCCATCTCTTGGGAAATTGAGTTTTTGCTTATAGGACAGTTAACAGTTTACCAAATCATATTGTAGAAAAGACCACTAATGTGTGTGTGTGTGTGTGTGTGTGTGTGTATATAAAATCTATCAATCAACTTTTAATGCAAAATTCATAGAGTCATTCAGAGGCCTGGGAGGAGCCTATGTTTCTAAAGTGGAGCTTTGAAAACCTTCATTGCCCACTATGAAACAGTTAAAATATTGTCCCACTATTAGCCAACAAGAATACTAGTAAAGCAACAACTTGGGCTTTGGAAAGGCTTGCCAATCTGTTACTTCAAAATAGTACTGACACCTGATCACAGCCAAGCTGATGGATAAAGTTAATACAGTGGCTATGTCTTCGAGTCTGCTGTCATACAACCACATCCCATACTCATATCTTTACAATCTTTTTTTACAGATCCTAGAAATGCAAGTATGACATTCCCAAGCAAGCAGTAAGCAGTCAAAGGAGGAGCAATAAAGGGTTGATTTAGATGTGACCATCTGGACCATGCTCTTAATTCTCCTCTTCCCATACAGGCCTCTGTAGATTTCATTATTTCTTTTCTCAGTCAGATACTAGGTCCTGGCTTTTCCCTCACAAAAGCCCCTATGTTTTAACATCTCTGAATCCTTAGAACAGCTGGTGAAGTGCCCTGTTGGCCATCACTTGCACTGGACCTTCCCTTTTTATATCAATACTCAGACAAAAAGAAAAAAAAAACAAAACACAGCCAGTCATTCATTTGTTTATTTATTTATTCATTTATTTATTTATTTGTTTATTTATTTATGTATTTTGGCCACTGGTTGCTGGGGGACTCCATCCAACCTGATGTCTATAATCAACACCAAGAATAACAGAGCAACAGGCCTGCAGATCCTAACCAATAGAAAGAGGAAGGATGGCAGGAACTGTAATTGTCGAGGACGGACAGACCCATAGTCAGACAGACAACAAAAATCACCATCAGACACCATGAACTATTTCGAAGCTCAGAAGGAGGGAAACCTGCAGCAAGGGAAGTTATATTCCCATATTTCCACCAGGGATAAGCAGCACCTCCCCAAGTCAGGAGGTTTAAAGTGTTTATTTTAGATGAGAGTTGTTTATTTGGTCGAGAAAATCAGAAACCCTTGCAGGGGGACTAGGGTAGCTCTAGGCTTTCAAGTTAATGCCCCTTTTTGCTCATCTTTCAGTTCCTTCAGTAATGATTCTTATAGGAATCATTTCATTTCCTCTGCGACCCAGCAAACCTCCCCTCACCCGGTCAACTGAGTGGCAGTCACACTGATCAGGCCCCAGTCAATCAGCATGTTTCTTCCTCTGCCCCCAACACTTTTTTTTTTTTAATAAAGCATTGCTGCACTAAAGGGTGAGAGGAAGAATCCAAGAGTGGTATCAAGTCCTTCCAGGAGACAAGGGGAGGAAACAGGCATCGTTCATGCAAAACAGATCTGAGGACACTCAGAGTCCTATCCTTTCTCCCTCCCTTCCCCCTCTACAATCAGTTATGAACCCAAAGAAAAGATGACTCAGTGCAACAAGTCCCTCTTCTCTTGAGCCCAGTGGACTGCCCCTAGACCCCTTTATGTCCCCTCTTCTAGCAAGAATGAAAGGTTATCAGGGTCTCTAAACTCTCCTGACCCTACACTTTGAAACTTTACTAAAACAGGGTAAATCTCTAAGAGGGGCGGTATGCTTGAATATTCAACCCTCCAGAGTCACTCTCTAGGTAACACTAGTAGGCAATGAAAGTCCAGGGTCAATGCTAGCCCCTTAGAAAAGGTTTTCTCAGAATCTGAGGAAAGCAATCCTGCCTGACAGTATCACACACCTTGTGTACCACCAAAAAGCCCCATCCTCTACACACACCTGTGTAAAGGGGACACCAGGCACAGGTACCTTACAAGGCTGAGTGGAACACGTTAGAACACAGAAAGATTTTGCAAGTAGTCAATCATCCATTGTACCATTTTCATCAGTAACTGAGCAGGCCCCAAAGGTCTCTAGGAAAACAGTAGACAGGAGCTTCTGTTTTGCATAGGCCAGAGTCCCAATCAGCTCTCCCCATTATTGGAAACTTTAAATTATCAACGGCCCTATTTATGAGCAGGAAAATATATGGGCACATAGTTATTGAGTGTGAGGGTTGTAAATAAAAGGTTAAATTGATGCCAGGGAGTCAAGTTACCAAAGATGGCATCTGACTTTCCCCCCCCCCAAAAAGAGCTTTACTCTGTGCAATGAACTGAGTAAAAATAAGGGTAACATTTTTTTTTCTGTTATATAAATACTGACCCTCCTGTATAATCACTCCCAATATATTAAGTAGCTGGAAGAAGAGAGGGTTGGTTGATCTCAGAATCTCTTTACCGCACCCTTTTGCTTCTTTTTCTCACCCTGGGCCCCCCTAAAGAGCCCCATTTCAGGATTCAGGATTCTTTCCTCATGGATGGGCTCAGGCTCTCCAACCCTCTCCCCCCCAAATACATTCCACCACCCAGGAAATCTTTCCAATCACCAATCTTCCTGGGCACCCTCATCTCAGGGTAGCATTCTCTTGCTTTTCCTGTCTCCCAACACTAGTGCACCCTCTTCTTCCTCCCATTTCACTAGCCCCTCCCCGGCTTGACTCCATCCCCTCTGCCCCACTGGTGCCTGCTCCCTGCACCCTGGCATCACCCTTCCACATACACACACCCCTGGGGTGGCACACATTAGCAGTAAGGGGATGAATGAGTGCTGAATGAATGGAGAAATGAATGAGTGACTGGGTCTGCTTACTTGAGCATGGCCTCTTCTTTCTCTTCTTCTTCCTTCTGCCGGTCCATCACTGCCATGATAATGTTCCTCTCCTCTTCGGTCAGGTGGCTCAGGTCGGGTAGCTCTTGCATAGGGGGAGGCACTGTGGGTGGGCGAGGGCCTCGGGGACCCAAAGCAGAAGAAGAAGACATCTTTTTTTCTGCCCTCCCCCTCCTCTTCCTTGCTACCTCTCACCTTTCCAATTCCCAAAGAGCTACTGCTCTCCTGGCTCCCCCTTTCACAGTGTGGTCCTCTCAGCAGTGGCGGCGGCGGCGGCAGCAGCAGCAGCAGCAGCAGCAGCAACAGAGCCCGAGAAAGGGAAGACCCAGTCTTTCATGGTTGTTTGCATCCACCCCGGTCCCGGATGCTCCCTTTGTTTTTGTAGCTTTAGGAGGATTTGGGGCAGCACTGCTGCCTCTCGCAGCCCATCCTCTGATGATAGGGGAGGGGGAGACTGTGCAGCGGTGGCAGTAGCAGCGACGGCAGCCAGGGAGCCCAGGGCTCACTGGGATGCTTCACCAGAGAGCTAGCTGTGTGCTGAAGGCAGTAGGAAGAGGGCGGGGGCTGGGGCTGGGGCCGGGCAGGGGCCAAGGCTGGAGCGGCGGCTGCTGCTGCTGCTGCTGTTGATGCTGCTGTTGCTGCTGCTGCTGCTGCCGCCGCCGCTGCCACCGCCTCTGCTGCTGCTGCAAGGCTCCGCTCGGCTGCCTCTAGTTTGGGGATGGAGGGAGGAAGAGGGAGAGTTTGGGTGTCAGTTAGGCGGAGTCTTCGATGCTTCGCTCCTAGATGCTACTGCCGCCGCCGCTGCTCTCACAGACATCACCGCCAGCCACTCAGTCCTGGGGAACCGCACCGCCCACACTCGTTCTCCCCTCCCACTGCCCAGGTCCCCGCCACCACGAGTGCTCCAGCCCACTCTCACCAGCTTCTCTAACATGCATACTACAGCCCTCTGTCCCCAGGTACCCCCATGTCTATGAGTCATCCTCCCTCTCCAGGTCCCTAGCCAGTGTCATCCTCCTCAGCCTTATTTTTCTATCACTTGCATTAATCATCCCATCATCATCATCATCATCATCATCATCATCATCATCATCATCATCATCATCACCATCATCATCATCATCATCATCATCATCACCATCATCATCATCATCATCATCATCATCATCATCATCATTATCATCCTCATCCTCATGAATTCGTATTTCTTGAGTACCCACAATATTCTATGTGCCAAACTGCGGAATGGTCTATAGAATGAATGGCACCTCCTCTCTCTCTCTCTCTCTCTCTCTCTCTCTCTCTCTCTCTCTCTCTCTCTCTCTCTCTCTCTCTGTCTCTCTCTCTCTGTCTCTCTCTCTCTG
>CM053593.1:236528761-236542203 GCA_028646575.1 Pseudocheirus occidentalis | reverse complement strand
CATCCACTGGACAAATTCAAAGCAAAGTAATTGAAGCAATTATCTGGATAAATCTCAGGACCCCAAGAGAAAAGCACCACAAAGTTGATGGAATCTTCTAAAAATCTTTCATTGTGCAGCTCAGATTCTTCTCCTCTCATTTATTTGGGAGTACTTTGGGCTGCTTTTTTTCTTTGCCCCAACACATCACACTCAATTATAACTTAATTATCCCTCTTTTAGGCCATTCCCCCTAATATGGCAAGAGTATTTTTAAAATTTTTTTGCTATATGATTGAATTCCCTTCTCTGACTGACCCCAAATGTCATTTTGCACTCACCTTTTGTATCCTCATACTCTTTTTCCTCAAGCAACAATTGATCCAGAATAGGAAAACTGGCTCTGACATTATGTTTTAATGTTTATCAAGTGATAGGGCATAGTCTGTTGATTACACCCAGTACTCCATCTCCACTTTCCTTGGCTCCAGACTAGCCCCCACCACCAAACCACATGCCTGGCATGTCCTCACTCCTGCTTACAAGAATATTTCTTTTCAATAAAATATTTTATTTTTTCCAAATATACAGAAAAATTTTAAACTTTCTTTTCTTTTAAATTGAGTTCCAAATTCTCTCCCTCCTTCCCTGACCTCCCCCCTCATTGAGAAGGCAAGCAATTTGATATAATTTATACATGTACAGGCAATTGAAACAGATTTCTATATCGATCATGTTGTGGAAAAAAAAGACCAAATAAAAGAAAAAGAAAAAAATGAAGTAAAAAAAAGTGTGCTTTGATCTGCATTCAAACTCCATTATTCCTGTACTCCCTCCCCCTCCCCCAACTGAGAGGTAGATAGAATTTTTCATTATGGAATTTCATGAAAATTTCATCAGAATTGTCTTTGTTGTGTTTCTGAGAATAAGTAAGGCATTCACAGCTGGTCATCTTAGAATATTGTTATTACTTTGTACAATGTTCTCCTGGTTCTGTTCACTTCACTTTGTTTACATCTGTTTCTGTAACACTTTCCAAGTTAGTTTTCTTTTTTTCTGAAAGTATCTTGCTCTTCATTTCTTATAGCACAATAGTATTTCATCAAAATCATATGCCACAACTTGTTCATCCATTCCCCAGTTGATGAGTATCCTTCAATGTCCAATTCTTTGCCACCTCATAAGCAAAAAAACCCATCTATAAATATTTTTGTACATATAGGGCGTATGACTTTTCTTTTTATCTTTTTAAAATCTCTTTGGGATATAGACCTAGCAGTGTTATTGCTGGATCAAAGGGTATGCACAGTTTTATAGCCCTTTGAGGTCAGTTCACAAGTTCCACCAATAATGTCTTAGTGTCCAAGGTTTTGCACATCCCCTCCAACATTTGTCATTTTCCTGTTTTGTCATATTTGCCAATCTGATAGTCGTGAGGCCATACCTCAGAAACCCCTCTTCTCCTTTAAACACAATACTCTATTTTTCCTCGTTTCTGAACCCTCCCCTACTGCTAATATTCTCCCTCTCTAATGACCTTGCATTTAATTACTTGGAATTTATTTTATATATATTCTGGATATACTTACTTTTGTGCAGGCTATCTGTACCAACAGTATACAAATACTTTGAGAAAAAATTATTATTTGTGTTTTTTATTTGTGTCCCCTATACCTGGTACAATGTCTAATATATAACATGGGGCTGTTGTTAATTGATTGAATAGAGAGCAATTCTTGGAGTTAGGAAGACCTGAGTTTGAGTATTGCCTCTGATACATGCTGACCATGTGACTACAGGTCAGTCACTTCACTTCTCAGTGTCTCAGGTTCTAAGTTGTAGATAAATGAGTAAGTGGCATTCTTAGAGGGAGTTTCCCTACTGGGAGATCCTCATATTAATGAATACCAGGTTTGGACCTCCCTCACTGAAAATAAATAAATAAATAAACTTAAGTAAATTACATGTCTGATGTACGTATCCTTTTGTCCCATGAAATGAAGTTAGGTTGCACTGGGAGAAAGAAGATCCTCTTCTCAAAGAAAAACAGAGCAACTTTTTAAATGATGTTATCTGAATGTATTTTAATAACATATTTGTAATATAACTGGCAAAATGAGGCATATCAAATTGGATCCCCAAACCCAAGAGACATTTTCCTTACAGAAAGTTTCTTGAGGTAAAATCCAGAAAGAACAGGCAATACTGACCAGATGATGCTATAAGTGTGTGTGTGTGTGTGTGTGTGTGTGTGTGTGTGTGTGTGATAGGAAGGGTGGTACAGATAGATTTTAAATGTCATGGAATTTTAAAATTGGACAGATTTTAAAGTTCATCTATTCCAGTCTCCCATATAATTCCAGAATTCTCCTTATCTCTGATAGATGATTCTTCAGCCTCTGTTTGAACACCTCTAACAATAAACAAGGAGCTCACTAACCCAGGAAAGGGTCCATTCTATCTAAAGAAAGCCAGTTCCAGTTGCTCTTAAAAAAAAGCATCATTTAAAATAATGAAATATTTAATTTAATTTCTTTAAAATAACTAAATAATGAAATCTGTTTCTCTATTATTTCAGTTGACTGGCCCTGATTCTGCCCATTATTCTGGGGGAACACAGATTAAATCTAATCCTTTTTATCTATGACAGCCCTTATACATTTGAAAACCATAAGGTCACTCCTTATTTACTAGCTCTAAGATATTGAGTATTCTTTTAACTGGTCAGGCCTCATTTTTCTAATCTGCAAAAAGAGGAAGGTTAGACTAGATGAACTTTGCAATTTCTTTCAGTTCTTTTTTTAAAATAATATTTTATTTTTCCCCAATTATTTCTTAAAACAATTTTTCAGTTCTAAATCCTGTGATACAATGAACTTATGTTTATGTCTTTGATGTATACTAGCTTCTGTGTAAGGGAAAAAGATGACTGACTCATGGTTCCTTCTACAAAATCACAGAAATATAATATTTCATAGCTAAGAAGAATGCTAAAGATCATTTTTGTGGCAGAGTAGAAAGATTACAAAAAGATTTTCTCTAGGTTAAACACCATCAGTAACTTCAACAAATCCTTATTTGCCTTGATTCCTTGCTGCCCCATCATCCATATTTTCCTTCTCTCTATGCAGAGTCCAGTTTCTCAATGCCATGCCACTTCCCATTTCTAGATTGTGTTCTGTAGAAGAAATCACAGTTCCATGGATGTGTTATGCCCAATTACAAAGACATTGGGCTTATTATTCCCAGAAACTATTCATGCAGTTTAAGTTTGCTTTAATTTTTTTTAAGCATTGATGGCCCACCCATAATAAGCTTGTGACCATTAGGCTCCCAGATCATTTTCATATCAATTGTTGATCAACCAACAAGAACATTCTGTTTTTGAAAAGATGATATTTAAAACCTAGAAGACTTCATAAATTTCTCTGTTAATTTTAGCCCATGTCTCTACCTGTTGAGATAATTTTGAATCATAATTCTATTATTTGGCATACAATGTCATCCCTAGATATATGATATCAAGGCAACTTTCAATTATCATTCCTCTGAAAGGGGAAAAGAAACAACTGATATATCCATTTCTTTATTTGTTCAAACAATATTTATTGACTACTAGAGGGCAGGATTTTAAAAGAGCAGACCTGGACTTTAATGCTGCAGTGGACTTCAAATTACTGATGTTTACTGGCTCCAATCTTTGGCAAGTTATTTAACTTTTCTGTTCCTCAGTTTCCTCATCTGAAAAATAAGGGAGGTTGGACAAGATGAACTTCACAGTCACTTTCTACTCTAAATCTTATGACATAATGAATTTATAATTATGTGTAGGGCATATACTAGCTTCTGTGTAGTGGAGATAAAGATGAATGACACATATTTCCTTCCACAGAATCAGAGCATCGTAATATTTCACAGCTAGAATGTTAGAGACCATCAGTGTAGTGCAATAGAAAGATTGTTTCACTTAAGAATCAGAGGACCTGGGTTTGAATCTCAGTTCTATCATCTGTGTGATCTCAGGCAAGTCATTATATCTTTCTTTATCAGTTCCCTCATGTGTAAAAATAAAGGAGGTTCCTTCCATATTTAAATCAATGATCTTATGATCCTATATACTACAACAATTGATGTACTACTTTACAATTAGAAAACAGATAGGTACATATACTGACAATCCCCTCTCCTCCCTTTTCCTCTAGAACAGTGGTTCTCAACCTTCCAAATGCCACAACCCTTTAATACTCGTATGTAGGCGTATCTGCATGTGGGCGGACCCACCTGGAGACAGAGGAGCAGTGTGTTTTCTGATGGTCTTAGGCTATCCCTGTGACCCCTGTGAAAGGATCGTTCAACCCCAAAAGGGTCGCAACCCACAGACTGAGAACCGCTGCTCTGGAAGATTGCCTGCATAACCATCCACTCTCAATCTTTCTAAGCCCCGGGTTTTTTTCCCCCTTTCTCTTTCCTGGTTTTGTACAAATAAGCCCAAGTCTCAACTTGTTAAACAAAACAAAACTAAACAACAACAATGACAACAGCAACAAAAGCCCAACGGCTCTCTAGGCCCATTTAATCATCTCAAACTATAGGCTTAGGTCTCTTCTCTAATTCTTCAGCCAAACTATTAGCAAAGGCTGCAAGTGGACCTGGAGTCAGGAAGATTTGGGTTATATCTGGCTGTATGACCCTGGACGAGGCACTTCCCTTCAGTTTGCCTCAGTTTCCTCGTGGGGAATGGGGATAATAATAGCACCCACCTCCTCAGGTTGTTATGAGATAATAGTTGAAAAGCTCTTAGCACAGTTGCTAGCCCATAGTAAGTAGTACACAAATATTAGCTATTATTATAAATAATTTGTGTTTGGGGTTGTTTTTTGGCAAAGATGTGGGAGTAGTTTGTCTCTTCTTTCTCCAGTACACTTTTAGATGAAAAAACTGAGGCAAATGGGATTCAGCAGTTTGCTCAGGGTAATATCAGTAAGTGTCTCAGGCCAGATTTGAACTCAGAAAGATGAGTCTTTCTGACTCTAGGCCTAGCACTCAATCCACAGTACTACCTTGCTGCCTGTCTCACTATCAGTATTCTTATTTCTTTCACTCCCTTCTTAACTTCTTTTAATCTGATTTCCAACTTGCTTTCATTTAACTGAAACTGCTCTTTCCAAAGTCACTGAAATAAAATCAAATGATCTGTTTTTAATCTTCATTGTTCTTGATCTATCTGCTGCATTTTAACAATTGATCGCCTTATTCTCCTAAATACCCTTTCTTTTTTTGGGGGGGGGGTTATGACACTGCTCTCTCTTCCCATCTCTCTGAGTATTTTTTCTGTTTGCTGGTTCATCATCTGTATCACATCTTCTAACTATAATTGTACCTCAGACTTCTTTCCTGTGCTCACTTTTCTCTCTACAATCCCCTTTTTTGTTTACTTGTTGTTGTTGTTGTTGTTGTTATTTCATTGGTTTACACAGGCTTAGCTGTCATCTCTATAGTGATCATTCCCAGATCAATATGTCTGTCCCTTCTTTCTCCTGCTCTCTTCTCTCCTACATTAAGCTTCCTATTGTAAATTCCAAACTAGAGGTCCCATAGCAATACAAATTCAACGTACCATAACACAACTCATTATCTTCCCCCTCAAAATAAAAAAAAAACACCCCTTCTAAAGTTCCTTATTTCTATGGAGGGAATCATGAATCCACTCATCATTCAGGTCCTCTCCCTTAGTCTCAACTCCTCATTCTTACTCAACACAAGTATTTAAGCAAACCTTATACATTCCACTTCTATAATTTTTCCCATCACCTTCTCTCCATGCAAATAGCCACACTAGAGTTCAGGCTCCTCTCATCACTTGGACTTTCCACCTATCCTGTATTTACCTTCTATGTTCTGATTTGTATGTGTCGTCTCTCCCCTTGAAATTGAGGACAGGGATTGTTTTTATGCTTTCTTTTTTATTTCCAGTGCTCACTACAATGCTTGACGTAGAGTAATCATTAATAAATGCTTTTTTATTGATTGATTGGAATATTGCGCCTCCTAAATGGTGTGCTTGCCTTAAGTCTCTTCCCACTTCAATCCACTGTTCACACAGCTTCCAAAATGTTTTTTTTAAATCTCTAGTCTGACCCTGTCACACCCTAACTCAAAAAACTTTAGCAGTTCATTATTACCTCTGACATCAAGTATAAATTCTTTTATTTGGCATTTAAAGCTCTTCACAGACTGTAGACTTCCATCTGCATTTTCATTCTTATTATATACAATTTATGTTGTGTATCAAGATCCTGTCCTTCTCACTGTTCCTCATGTATGTCAATCATTCCCCATCCCCATACTTTTGCATAGGCTATCCCTCATACCTGGAATCTACTCCCTCCTTACATTGACCTCATGTAATACTTTATTTTCTTCAAGACTCAGTTTGAATGCTACTTTCTTGATTAAACCTTTCCTGACCTCTCAGATCTCTTATTCCCCCCAATTTATCTTATACCTATGCATGTACATAGAGTCACACATAAGCACACACACACATTTTATTGTTGTTCAGTCATTTTCAACTGTGTCTGTGATATCATTTGAGATTCTCTTGGCAAAGATACTAGAGTAACTTGCCATTTCCTTCTCCAGCTCATTTTCCTCAGATGAGGAAACTGAGGCAAACAGGATTAAATGACTAGCCCAGGGTCACACAGTTAGTAAGTGTCTGGGGTCACATTTGAACTCAAGAAAATAAATTTCCCTCATTTCAGGCCTAGAATTTTATTCACTTTATCATCTAGCAGCCTCCTCCCCCAGATCATCTCTAATTTCCTCAATGTCAGGGATAGCTTCAGTATTGTCTTCGTATCCCTAATATCTATCACAGTGACTGGTACATAGTAGGTATTTTTAAAATGTTTGTTGAATGAATGATTGACAACTGCATGCCATCAAAAAGGATCAAGAAAGACATGCAGGGAGAGCTGGCAATTGAATTGAGGAAGTTCATTCCAGTCCAGACATGGGAACAAACAGTGCAAAGGCAAGAAGGCAGGAAATCAAATGGGGCAAAGGAAGAACAAAGAGGTCATTTTGGCTGGATGTTAGAATACACAGAGAGGAGACACACATAGAAAAATTTGTATTCATTCATTCATTCAACAAACATTAATGAAGTGACTACTGTATGAAGGCCACTGTTGGACATTGGGGAAGAAACATACTGTAGATAAGAATAGCGGGTATTTGTTTATGTTGCTTTTCTGATCTGTAAACCATATTACACTTATTGTCTCATTTTCATCTCCAGATAAACCTGTAAGAACATGCAGACATTATTATTCCCATTATGGAGATAATAAAATTGAGGTCAGAGAGAATAAGCAATTTATCTATGTCCAAAGAGATAATAAATGTGACATGAAAAAGTCGACCTTAGGTCTCTACTCTCTTCAAGGCTAGCAATCCTTTCATGACACCACGCTGCTTTCCAAGATAAGATATGGCACGGTCTGTGCCTTACTGGAGTTATAATCTAGTAAGAGATTGTGACACAAACACAATTAAAGCTTGCTGAAGGAGGGAGCACTTAATGTGCATCTTAAGGAATAGGTGGCATCTAGGTGGTACAGTGGATAAAGTCTAGGGCCTGGAGTCAGGAAGACTCACGTTCCTGAGTTCAAATCCAGCCTCAGACACTTAACTAGTGGTATTACCCTGGGCAAGTCACTTGACCCTGTGTGCCTCAGTTTTCTCATCTGTAAAATGATCCAGAGAAGGAAATGACAAACCACTCCAGCATCTTTGCCAAGAACACCCCAAAGGGGATCATAAAGAGTCTGACCATTGTTGAACAACTCAATAGCAGCAACAACTGTTCAATGAAAGGGAAAGATGTTCCAGGCATAAGGAATAATTTAAACAGAAGCACAGTGGCTGGAAAGTAATAGGACATATTCAGGAATTCAGAGAATAGTTCAGTTTGGCATTTCAGGACAGGGATCAGAAAGTCACAAAGAAATGTAGTTAATGTTTATTTAACTCAATGAAGAATGATTGCAGAAGGTTTTTAAACTCTCTATCCACTCAGGACACATTTCAAACAAACCCTGAGTTTTAATCACTGGGTTTGGAGTCATATTACCTGAATTCCAATCCCACCTCCCCTATTTATGAGGTAGAGTGGAAAGAAGACTGACTGGTGAGTTAGAAGACCTAGGTTCAAACCTAGCTCTAAGACTCAGTTTCTCATTGGTAAAATGAATTTTAACTAGACAGCCTCTGAGGACTCCATCTCTAAATCTTATGAAAAGTTCCCATGGCAGAGTTATGATGTAGAAGAACCCCTTGTTAGCTGAGCTTCTCTGGTCTCATTTTATTTGGTAAACTCAAATTAATATCTCCCAGCATACTTCTGATCAATAGAATCCATTGTTGTTTGTTTATTGAAGTGGTGACTGATTGCTTCATTACATTTATACAGTAAAACATTGCTTGAAGAGCTTGACAAATGATAGGCTGAGCCTATATTTAATCCTTAGCCATTGTGATAAAATGTAATCGCCCTTCAGAATTGATTCTCACTTGAGGGGCTGTCCCTAGATTAGAAACAAGTTTCTTATATTAAGATATAATATAAGGTTAAAGGAGTAGTTCTGGCTGTGGGTTCTAATAGATAGGCTAAGCCAGCCTTGGAGTCAGATGGAGCTAGATATAAGTCCTCTCTCTGAGGCATTCCAGCTTTGTAACCCTGGGCGAATCACTTAGCTTCTAAGTGCTCTCGGTAACTAAGTGACTTGCCCAAGGTCACATGGCTATTAAGTGTTAAGTGTCTGAGGCTGGATTTGAACTCAGGTCCTCCTGACTCCAAGGCTAGGGCTCTATTCACTGTGCCACCTAGCCACCCCTAAGACAGGGGTTCTTAACCTGGGCTCCACAGAACCCAATCCATGAATAAATTTCAGAGGGTTCATGAATTTTGATGGTAAAAATTTACATCTTTATTTTAAGTAACTTTTGACTAAAACTTACCACTTTCTTAAACTGGTTATAAACATTATTCTGGAAAGGGGTCCCCTACGCTTTGGCAGAGATAAGTCCATGACACATGAGCAAAAGGTTAAGAATGAATGCTATAAAAATGTAGTTATCCCTTCCACATAGCGACTTTCCCCACTGAGGATTCAACATATCTTGGACAAGCATAAGAAATTAAAAGGGAATTTTGGGGAAGTTTTATATAAGCTACAGTTGACACGTAAAAGCCAGCAGATAACAGAAAAAAAAGGATTTAAAAATTCAGAAATACATAAAATATATGTATAGTATCATATAACATCAACCACAATTATACAATAAGGTACTATAAACATCCCATAAAAGAAAAAAAATGAGACTTCCTCTTTAATATGAAGGGAAGGTCAAAAATTTTAATTCAGGATTTCCATATCATAGGGGCACTGCATCCCAAATCCTCATGATGCGGAAGGGTTAAATGCAAATAGTGAAGCGATTATAGAACTGTTTAGATAGGTCTAAATCTGTATTTAATAAAAAGACAATCATCAAAAATACTTGGTACTACCTAAGAAATAGAGCAATGGATCAGCAGAATAGATCAGGTATACAAGACACAGTAGTTAATAACTATAGTAATAAACTATTTGATGAACCCAAAGACTTAAGCTTCTGGGATAAGAACTCACTGTCTGGCAAAAATTGCTGAAAAAAGTGGAAAATAGTATGGCAGGAACTAGGCATAGACCAAACTTTCATATTGTATACCAAGATGAGATCAAAATGGGTACATGGTTTAGATATAAGGGATGATAGAATAAGCAAATTAGAAAGCAAGGAATAGTTTACCTGTCACCTGTGGAGAAGGGAAGAATTTATGACTGAATAATAGAGAACATTATGAAAAGAAAAATGCCTAATTCTGATTACATTAAATTAAAAAGTTTTTGCACAAACAAAATCAGTGCACTCAAGATTAGAAAAAAAAGAGCAGAAAGATGCAGGGAAATTTTTACTGCCAATATTTCTATTAAAGGTCTCACTTCTCAAATATATAGAAAACTGAGCCAAATATATAAGAATAGAAATCATTCCCCCCATTGATAAATTGTTGAAGGATATAAATAGGCAATTTTCAGACAAAAAAATTAAAGCTCTCTCCAATTATGTGAAAAATGCTATAAATCACTACTGATTGGAAAAATTAAACTTAAAACAAGTACTACCTCACTCTTATCAAATTGACTAATATGACAGAAAAGAAAAATAACAAATACTGGAGATGTCGGAAAATTGGAGCACTGATGCATTGTTGGTGGAGTTGTGAACTTATCCAACCCTTCTAGAGAGCAATTTGGAACGATTCCCAAAAGCCAACCAAACGGTGCATACCCTTTGATCCAGCAATGTCACCGCTAGGTGTGTATCCTGAAGAAATCATAAAAAAATTGGAAAAGACCTGCATGCACAAAATTATTTATAACAGCTCTTTTTCTGGTGGCAAAGAATTGGAAATTGAAGGAATGTACATCAGTTGAGGAATGGCTAAACAAATTGGGGAATACTATTTTGCTGGAAGAAATGATAAGCAGGAGGATTTCACAAAAACCTGGAAAGACTTACATGAACTGATGCTGAGTGAAGTGAGCAGAACCAGGAGAACATAGTACACAGTAATAGCAACATGGTGCAATGACCAGCCCTGACAAACTTAGCTCTTCTCAGCAATAAAATGATCCAAGACAATTCTAAAAGATTGGTGTAAGAAAATGCTAACCACTGCCAGAGGGAAAAACAAAATGAAACAACTATGGAGTCTGAATGAAGATCAAAGTATACTATTTTATTTTTTTATTTTTTGGTCTTTTTTTCCTGTGGTATTTCCTTTTTGTTCTGTTTCTTCTTTCATAACATGACTACTGTGGAAATATGTCTAATATAGTTATACATGGATAACCTATATGAGATTGCTTACTATCTTAGGGAGGGGAGAGGTAAAGGAGAAAAATTTGGTACTAAAAATTTTACAAAAATGAATGTTGAAATATAACTTTAGATGTAATTGAAAATAATAAACTACTATTGATAAAAAAGAACTGCATTGGTAGAGGAAATTTCCTCTTGGGGGAATTTCCTATATTTATGAAATTATAATTCTGGACAAGATAATACCAAAAGCTAAATAAATTTCTATATTGAAGAATCACCCTCTAGCTCAACAAATACTTAGAGAGTTCTACAGACTAGGTCTTCTATCTGCCTTTCTAAGACATAAATAGTCTCATTTGTTTTTAAATTTAAAGGGTTAACATGGATTTTCATACCATGTTATATATGATGAAATTTAATCAAAAGGAATATAGAGGGAACTTCTCAGGACACACTGGTGACTGCAGTGAAATATGCAAATGTGTACTTTGACTCCCTAAATGGAAATGTGGAAAGAGGAATGTGATGACCCAGTTGTGCCAGGTGGGAGAGAACACCCTGAGGGACCCAGAGCTGTGAAGAGCTAAGGATTTAGAGGAAAGAGAAAGGAAGAATTCAGGAAGTACAATGGTTAGGGAATAAAGGGGCTACTATGTCAGGGTTCTCAACCATTTCGGCTTTTGGCAGACTAACAAAGCCTATAGATCCCTATGTTTTAAAACGTATATGTTTAATGTTTTAATTGTATATAATAAAATACATAGGATTATACTGAAAAACAATTGTAGTGAAATGCAGTTTTCAATTTTTTTTAAAAACAAGTTCATGGAGCTCTGATTTGGAATTATTGTTTAAAAAACAACTGCTACACCCAAGTTCAGGCCCAGAGGGGAAACCTGTATTCTTAAAAAGAACAGAGAAGGGTGAGGTCAAAAGAACACTAGAATGGGAGTCAGAGGAACTGAGTTAAAAATTCAACTCTGTCGCGCTTCCTGTGTGACCTTGAGAAATTTGTATCACATCTCTGGGCTTCAGTTTCTCATCTCTGCAGTGACAGATTGGGACCAGACGCAATCTGAGGTTCCTCCCAGCTCCAAACCTAAGATCCCATGACTTGTCCTATGCGCCAAGAGAATGAACAGTACTTCTCTGATTTGTTTCAGCTTCATAGTTCATGCTTCCTATTCCTTGAAACTAGATTAAATTCAATTATGTAAGACAGTAGGGAAAGGGATATAAGAGAAGATTATTGGTGTATTATCTCAGCAGACAAACATTGCTGGAGATGGATAATGTGGAAGTCTATTTTGCACAACTATAGATATTCCTTAAAGTATTTTATTTTTCTTCCTTTTTTTTTCCAATTAAGGGGTGAATATGAGGGAGAGGTTGTATAAGGATATCCAGCTACCTCCAACAAAAATGAGAAGGAAACAGAAAGATCAGAAGGAATTAGGACAACTTTGAAATTTATATGGTAAATTTCTTACATGATTAAAAAGAAAGCAAACTACATAATAGAATTAACAGTTTTATTTATAACTCTTTCCCATTATAAAATGCATATCGGGGAGCCAAGATGGTGGTGTAGAAGCAGCAAAGCACTACAGCTCCCACACAAACATGCTAAAAACTCATAAAATGGGACTCTAAACAGATTTTCAAGCTCCAAAAACTCTCCAAAAGACAGGAAGCACATCTGTTGCTACAGGCAGCTCAGCAGGTGGGGCTCTTCGCAGCAGTCTGGGAGCCATGGTGGAAGCCCCGGCCGGGTCAGGCCCCAGTGCATCGGGCAGGGAGCCATATCTATAGGAGAGCAAATCAGCTGCACTGGAGGCACAGTTACCACATTTATTAGGCCAGAAGGAAAAAAAGGCAAAGAGAAAGGTCAGTGAATTTTGCTAACTTGGGAGGAGAAGAGCGGGTACAGCCAAACTGCTCCCAGGGCAAGGAAGCAGTGGGAGGTAGCTGTAGCAGCAGGAATGACTGAAAGCAGCAGTGACCTCCACTGGACTGCTTCAGAGCCTTCAGCCTGCAGATAGCAGGGGGGCTGAGGTGATGGATCAGGGCGAAGGGCAATTGCGTTCAGCAGCCTGGATCTGGATTGTGGTCTTGAGTGGTGGTCCTGGGGTGTGCTTTCACTGAGCCAAAGCTGGGGGGAGGGGTTGCAGCATCCCACTAATAGCTCTGGCAGCTGTGAAGGCCTCAGCGATTTGGGACAGAGTTTTTCCCCTCCAGGAAGCAGAGTTCCACAGAGCTGAAAAACCAAGCAATTAATAGATTGGCCAACATGAGAAAAAGGAGGCAAAGTAAAAATACCAATAAAACTCTAGAATCATTTTTTGTAGACAAAAAAGACCTAAGCATGGAGTGGGAGGAAGGCAACTCAGTCAGAACTCCCTCACCAAATGCTTCCAAGACACTTGAAGAATGCCTAGAAGCTATACATCAACTGAAAAAGGACTTTGAAAATCAAATAAGAGAAGTGGAGGAAAAATTGGAAAGAGAAATGAGAATGATGCAAG
>CM053593.1:236478603-236528261 GCA_028646575.1 Pseudocheirus occidentalis | reverse complement strand
GGGGGTGAGGGTTGCAGGAAGCACACACCTCAGTAAAGGGACAGGGACAGTGTAGAGAACAAACAAGGGCGGGGTGCAGGATAGGAAGTAGGGACATACAATCAGCCTCTCACAATTTGCCCACCATGGAGATGTCCTGCGTAATTACACATGTACAGCCTGTATTGAATTGCTGCTTCTTCCAGTGGGAGTGGGTGACAGGGGAGGAATTGCAAGAATCTTGAATTTAAAGCTATGCAATCAAATGCAACTGGGAAACAATACATACAGGGCCGGGGTAGGGAGACCCTCCCTGTCCTACTAGAAAGCTAGAGGTGTGTTGGAGGAGGACATAAAAGGGAAAAGATTGTGGGAGGGGCTTTATGGTAGGATCAATGTTTTGGGCTGGGGGGTAGGGGAAAGAAGGGGAGAAAATTTGTAACTCAAAACCTTGTGGAAATGAATGCTGTAACCAAGAAAATAAATTTTTAAAAACGCATATGGGAATGTTTATTTTATTTGATACCTGTTATATTTAGAATTAAGCAAAATGGAGGAGGAAAAGACTATTGGTGAAGAAAAAGATACAATGGGGAGAGTTTGGGTAAGATCTAAAGACACAATGTTTGATGAAGAAAATTGTCTTCTTTTGCTTTTCAAGTTGGAGACAGACAGATAGGTAGTCAGACAGAGAAGCCCAAAGACAGAGACACAGAGACACAGTGGGTGAGGGGTGAAAAGTGGAGGGGGGAGAGACAATGAGAGAAAGAGACAGACAGACAGAGACAGAGACAGAGAGAGAGAGAGAGAGAGAGAGAGAGAGAGAGAGAGAGAGAGAGAGAGAGAGAAGGAGAAATTAAGGGTAGGATACTGTAAACTATTTCATCTGTATCCTGAAGCTAATTGTTTACCTTAATTTGTGTATACCATAAGAACAACTAAAAGCTATTAAGCTGGGAACCCTAACCTCTTTGGAAGGTAGGTGGTGCAATGGATAAAGTACCTGACATAGAGTCAGGAAGACTTGAGTGCAAATATGGCCTCATATACTTACTAAGTATATGACCCTGGGCAAATCACTTAACCTGTATTTGCCTCAGTTACTCATCTGCAAAATGTGTGTACACTGGAGAAGGAAATGACAAACCACTCTAGTATCTTTGCCACAAAAATTCCATAGACAAAAAGCCCATGGGGTCATGTAAAGCCCTACATTATTGAAGAACAGAAAAATTAGGTTACTGTCTTTCTACAATCCTTATACTTCAGACAAAGATCTGTCTCTATTGAGTCTAATATTAAGTTCCAATGCTATTGAATCATTCTAGGGAGCTTTTTTGAGAGTTGTTGTGGCAAAAATAAAGTTGTCACGCAACAGTTAGTCTTAAGATAAACTATTTTGGGGAAGGGGGATGGTCCTCAGACAATGCATATATAGTTTGCCACTGGGTACAAACTTGAGACTTTTTCATCTAGGTGGGAGCTGCTAAAGACTGTACTTCCCTCAAACAGTCTTTGATAACCCAGGGAGACATTCAAAGTATCATGAGCCGTAAGAGGAGGAATTTAGGAGATATTTGACATACATTTGTTTTGTTTGTTTCCTTCAAGACTGTGATTTCATGAGCACAGGGAATTCCTGGATGAGGAAATTTTCTTTACCAATGCAAGATATCACCTGCTTTGCAACTTAGTTTAGGTAAGGGGTTCTTGCCCTCAGAAACGTGATTTTTAAAAAATATGTTGATAACTATATTTCAGTATCATTAGCTTCTATTTAACCTTGTGCATTATATATGTGTGCATGTATGTATGTGCATGTACATAGTCTGACAAACAGTCCATAGGATTCAACTCACTGCCAAATGGTTCTATGACACGCAAAAATGATTTGAGAAACCCTATGTTTAGGAAATTACCTAGAACACAGAAGGGATGAATGACTTGCCCAGGATAATATAGGCAGTATATACCAGCAGGAATTGAACCCAGGTGTTTCTGATTCCAAGGTCACCTTTATCCATTATTCCTCAGACTCTCTATACTAATGAAATCACAGATCTAGACTTCCCCCCCCCTTTTCACCTATCCCCTAAATTACATCTTTAGACACATCTTGGCTCTTTTTAGTGAGTGTCTCTCCCATGTAAGAGTCACTTCTGGGTGAGGTTACTTCTGTCATAAAGGCTAAAGTCTAAATAAAATCTCAAAATATTTGTCAGGCTCATGAGGCATCATTTTGCTGTAGAAACTAAATGAAGATATAGCATAGCTATGATAAATATATAGGCACACATTAGTGGGTGTGGGAGACACCTTGATGTGCTGAGACAGAAGCAATTCTGTACCTCCTACAGGCTAGCCAGAGAACAATTCACCAAAAAGATGGACGCTTCCTCTAACAGAAGAGGAAAATTTAGTGGCTAGGAAAAGAGAGGTTAATCTTGGGGACAGAAAGTGAAAATTCAGTGCTAAAGGCACAAACTAAAAGGAGGCTACAGGAAAGGCAATAGGTAATCCAAACACCATACATATTTGTCTCCAAATGTAATAACCCTCAGGAACACACACTCAAATACATTCCCAGTGGAATGCTCATTCATACTCTATGTCAGGTATCCCTCCTGTCTGCTCCCAACCATAAAACCTGGATTGCTTTGGTCAATCAAGGGAGGAGATAGTTTATTTCCAAATAATAAGTGTATAGGAAGACATGTATATACACATAAAATGTTGAAATAGAAAAAAATTTCTACTTTTTCTTTTTAAAATTCGATCTGTGCTTTAATTGGTATTGGAGACTCAATCTACCAAAGTAGATCGACATTTTCTCTTCTACTTACAGTCTTAGAAAGTTACCTGGGGAGGTGGGTATTGAAAAGTTAGGTGATTAACTCAGAGTTATAGAGACAATACATACCATAGACATGACTGGAACCCAGTCTTCCTTTGTTCAAATCTGTCTGTCTATACACTACATCCTACTTATCCTCACCAGTTTCCATTACAAGAAAATAAATGAACAATTCAAGTTTCTATTTAAATTTATACTATGAAAGATAATCATTTGTTAGTCTGAAATTTATCCTAGGTTAATTCTATTTTCAGTTGAGTTAGAACAAAATCTTGTATTTCCTTTTTCCTAGATCCCATGGCATAATTACAATTGTTAATGATATTTTCTCTCTATTTCATGAGAAACAAGAAGTAACAAACTTACAATTTTGGATACAGAATAAATAGATTCCCTGATTGTGGCAAATCTTTGTACTAATAATAACTTATGTTTGCATGATAGCATTTTAATGTTTACAAAGAGTTTTATATTTAGTTGTTATTCAGTTGTTTCCATCATGTTCGACTCTTCAGGACCCCATTTGGGGGGTATTTTTGGCAAAGATACTGAAGAGGTTTGTCATATTCTTCTCCAGCTCATTTTATAGAAGAGGAAAAAATTGAAGTAAATAGGGTTAAGTGACTTGCCCAGAGTCACGCAACTAATAAGTGTTTGGAGCCAGATTTCAGCTGAGGAAGATGAGTCTTCTTGACTCCAGACCCTGCACTCTATCCATTGCATCACCTAGCTACCTGGAGCTTTATTTACATCATTTCATCTTAGCCTTAAAACCCTATGAGACCATTCATGGAAACGATATAATTCACATTTTTAAAATGAGGAAATGACTCACAGAGACAAAATTACTTGTATGACATCACACAAGTTGAAAGTGACAAAGGTAGGACTCCAATCCAGACCTCCTGACTCAAAAGTTAGCACTCTTTCTACTATAACACGATGCCTCTTTGGTTTCCAAAACCAACTAAGAAAGAGCCATCTTGAAATTCTGATTTGAACTTTGCTCCTTTCACCATTTCTTTCACTATAGCCACTTAATGGTGAGTCCCTCCCAGTTGAATGCTCCACTCTTCACATATACAACAAGAGTTTACACGTCTACACAATGCTTTGCAAAGTTGCTCTTGCTGGCAGTGGGAAGTATTTGGCTCTCAAAAGGTTTTTCTAAAAAAAATTGGCTGAACCTGAATATCAGAATTTTGGCTAGAATTCGGTTAACTACCTATTTTTAATCCAAATGTTGGTACAGTGTCACTATTGTCATTTATTCTCATGCAGAGTTCAATCTGCATGAATGTCTTTGTCCTGGAATCAGGAAGATGGCACTTCATGTAGTTTTCTTTTTCTGGGTCACAGCTGCCTTGGGCCATGCTTTTTCTAAGTAATTAGTTTTCTTGGCTATTCTGTCTTGTCATTCCTTCTTTCATAAACTTTTCCCTTGATTCAAAATCAAGGATCATGGCTTTCCTTGACTTCTCCTGAGTCTGTTTCATTCATATTAATCAAACTTAGAATACTTGTTTTCAGAGTCTAGTCTATAGAACTCCATATAATTCCCTCTACTTTTCAACTAAGAGCTGTCCATACTATTCACTAGCTTAAATAAGACAATTAAACAAACTTCTTTGTCTGTTCTGGAAATATATTCTTAGAAAGGATGACAATTTATAATGTGTTAAATTGAGACATTTTTTCCTATGTATGTAAATGGCTTACTGTAAACAGAGGGTATGTTCCTATGAGGCAGTAGTATTTGTCACTTAGTTCTTAGTCCCAGAAACTGTTTTGTCAATTACTCAAAGACTTAGTCACATTAAGGACTAAATAAATGAATATTGTCCAGAAGAAACATTTGCTTTAATTCTCCACAAGGATGGGAAGATGCAGGGTGGAAAAGATAGATGTATTAGAGCTAAAGAATTAACAACTACAACATGGTTAGATAATTGAATGATAGAAAAGAAACTAATGTAGAAGGTGTGTTGTGTTCTTTATGAATGGGACAATAAGGCTTTAATTCAGATAGGTAAAGACAGGAAATTCTACTTAGGGATTACTCTGAGAAAATTGCTTCATTTTCTTTTTTTCAGCTATCATTAAAAGATTAATACTACTTTAAAACTGGGGCAAAAAGCTTCCATGGCATAAAGGGACAAGATATACCATGGCTTTTATAAATAATTTTTCCCTTTCTAACTCATTTTCCTTCTTTCCTTTGTTCCTCTTCCTCCTCCTCCTCCTCTTCCTCCTTCTCTTCTTGTTCTTGTTCTTGTTCTTGTTCTTGTTCTTGTTCTTGTTCTTCTTCTTCTTCTTCTTCTTCTTCTTCTTCTTCTTCTTCTTCTTCTTGTTCTTCTTCTTTTTCTTATTTTTCTCCTCCTCCTTATCCTCCTCCTCCTTTTCTTCCTTCCTCACCTCCTTGTCCTCATCCTCCTTATCCTCCTCTTCCTCCTTCTCCTCATCTTATCCTTCTCCTTCTATTCTTATTCATTAACATCACCTTCAATTTCAAACTGAACAGGATCTTAAGGATTATCTGTTTTATCATTCTATTAACATTAAAATTGAAATTGAGAGTCCAAGTGACTTGTCCAAGGTCATACATACAGTAAGTAACAAAACTGGTATTTGGACATAGGTTCCCTAATTCCAGTTCTTCCCCTGTGTTACACTATCCTGATTCAGATGCCTCAATGAGGACCCTGGACAGTTCTATGCATGCTATTCTCCAGCATATTGAAACTCATCAGACACTTGTAATACTCATAATCCCTCATTTTGTGATAGCATTTACCTACAAGCCTGCATTTCCCATCATTATAGGAGAAAACCTTGCTTCAGAGAAGAAATAAAGCAAACTGAAGGCTACAAACTAGTAAACATTAATCACAACATTCTGTATAAATCCTCACAACCCTAGTCCCTAGCAGATGGTTTTGGGTGCTTCTTTCAACTG
This sequence comes from Pseudocheirus occidentalis, assembly GCA_028646575.1. NCBI lineage: Eukaryota > Metazoa > Chordata > Mammalia > Diprotodontia > Pseudocheiridae > Pseudocheirus > Pseudocheirus occidentalis. The sequence goes on along the minus strand of CM053593.1, from coordinate 236,522,472 downwards.
CCTTTTCTGCTTCATAATAGCCTCAGAGGTGGGACTCCTGGTGCAGTTTCCTATTGTTTCCAGTTAGGATTAGCAAACATCTTCAAGTCTCCTCCACTTTCAATCTATCCTCCACACAGGTGCTAAAGTGGTTTTACTAAAGTATTTGTCTGATCATGTCACTTCCATACTCAGCAAACTCCAGTTACTCCAGTACTAACTTCTAGGATCAAATACCTTTGTTGGAATTTAAGGCCATTTATAGCCAGGTTCTAGCAAGCCATGAAGAGTGATCCTAAATACCTTCACTTTATTGTTCAGCTAGGCAGAATTTCTTTTTTTAATTTCTTCTTATTTTCTAACATTCTTATATATGATTTTGAGTTCTAAATTTTCTCCTCCTTCTCTTCTCTTCTCCCCAAGACAGGAGAGACCTGTCAATATAGGTTATTACATATACATTCATATTAAACATATTTTAACATTAGTCATTTTGTAAGGAAGAAATAGAACCAACTGAAGAAACCACAAGAAAAAAGAACCAACAACAAAAAAGAAAGCAGTTAGTATTCTCTGATCTGTATTCAGACTCCACAGTTCTTTTTCTGGATGTGGATAGCAGTTTCTGTCATGAATCTTCTGGAGTTGTCTTAGATCCTGGCTTTGCTGAGAAAAGCTTAGTGTATCAAAGTTAGTAATTGTATATTGCTGCTGTTATTGTGTACAATGCTCTCCTGGGTCTGTTCATTTACTTAGCATCAGTTCTTGTAAGTATTTCTAGGTTCTTTTGAAGTCCTAAGGTGGATTTCTTTATCTTCCTCATATTCAATGCTCTACCTTTCATCTCCCTGCCTTATCATGAGTGTTCCTCATGAACACTTATACCAGGAATACATGCCCCTTTCTTGTGATCTCTAATTTCCTTCAAAGCTTAGTTTAAATGCTGCTATATCTTGCCATTGGACCCAGATGACTCCAGAGGAGAAAGTGAGGCTGGGGACTTTGCACAGCCCTCCTTCAATTAAGTCCAATTCAAATGCAAGCCATGGCATCATCTTCCTGATGTCATATTCCTTGTTGAGACTGAAGGACAAACAACAACAATTAAAATACCATAATCTATGTCAGGCCTTTGTGATTCTACCAGTCACCAGTGCTTTCCCCCACCAAGCTATCTTATATTTTTGTACATATGTATGTATTTTCAGTACTTGTTAACTCCACCAATAGAATATAAGCTCTTTTAGGGTACAGAATGTTTCTTTTTTTTTTCTTTGTATCCACAGATCTAGAAGCATCAATAGCATTGTTTAATGAAGAGAAGAAGGGAAGATAAATCTGGGTTCAAATCATGCTTCTCACACATACTGGCTATGTGACTTTGGGCAAGACACTTCACCTTGCAGTATTTTAGGAAAAATGATAGCTCACAAAGAAGGTGCTGGCCTTCATTGGTAGAAGGAATTTCCTCATCCAGGAGAGTATTATTATTCCAATGAAATCCCAGGTATTCAGTCTACTCACTCCTTTCTCTGTCTCTTTCTGTCTCTCTGTGTATGTCTCTGTCTCTGTCTCTGTCTCTCTGCCTCTCTCTGTCTCTCTGTGTATGTCTCTGTCTTCTCTCCTATGACTATGGTTCTTCACTGCTACCAGGAGGGGACCTCAAGTGTCATTCTCTATCTCCCTTGGCCATGGTCATCTCTTGTTCAAGGAAGCTCCCCTTCCTGCCCCCCCAATATATATTTCTGCTTAGGCAAAACTTTCTCTATCTTGGTGACAATTTTGCAGTCAAAATGAAAAAAAAATGAGCAAAACTCAAGAGTTCTCCAAATGTAGAAAGAGATATTATTCTTTCTATAGTACCTTACAGGTACCTCTGGGACTCATAGACTCGCTCTCATTATGAGATGTCAAGAAGAAATGGGATCATCACGTGTAAGGTTGGTTATACTGGCAATTTTTTCTCAGGCATAGGCTGGAGTAGATGGAAAGACCCCTTCCAACTCTATTCTGTGATTCCCATGCCTCTGGTGAGGCAGTACCTTAGAGAGACTCCTTGCAGAAGCCATTCCTTTTCACGACTCCTCCATTCAACATCTGGTTATTCAACAACTTGACCAGGAGAAAAGTCTTCCATTAAAATCATGCATCCAGAGAGCCCCTTTCATGAAATCTGTGCTCAGATAGTGACCACAAATCCTGGTGATGTTCTCTGATATGATATTCTGCTATATTATACACACATACACATGCACACATACATAGATACACATATGTATCTATGTATGATATATGATATATAAAGGGAACTCTTGCACTCATAATAATTTCTCCCATTTGTTTTGGAACCAACAAAGTCTCCTGAATTATTTTCTTTAGCACCTGGGTAGAATTATTCAAATCAACTAAAGCTGTCAATAATCACAACTAATTATCATTTCCCTCTCTACATTAAAGTTATGCACACATTGCCTGGTTCAGATTATTCTGTGTTTTAGTTTAGTGCTACTGAAACTATTCTTATAAAAGCTTCATACTGTTTTGTCTCATTCTCCATAATCATATAATCAGATATTTTAATCTAGAAAGAGGTCATCTAGTTCCACACATTATTCCATTTTACAAATGAGAAAACTGAGGCGTAGAGAGTCTAGGTGCAAGATCAGGCAGATAGTATCAGTCCAGGAAATTTCCAGTTGTGAAAGTCCTTCCACCAATGCCAATCTGAAACTGTATTCTAACGGAGGGTTTTAAAGAGTTGCCTGAAACAGGGAGAGGCTAGTAAAGTGATTGCCCACGGTTGCTGAGCTAGTGTGTGTCAGAAACTGGAATTTGAACCTAGTTCTGGAATTTGAAATCAGACTTCTATTCACAGGCTATCTTGCTGCTCATGGTTAACACTGATTTAATTAAAATTTAATCACTTTATTTTACCCAAAGCAGACTTTTATGATTTTCTGGTAACACAATTTCAGGAAAAGAAAGAGTTCTTTTTCATTGGATAAGGATTAATTCTATGATTTCATTTTGGATGAGAAAACTCCCTCTACCAATGCAGCATGTCACTTTCCCAGCAATGGGCAATCTGAGAGAGGTGGCTGGGGCAAGGAAAGTTTAAATGATTTACCTAGAGTTACTTAGCTAGCTAGTAGTATGTGTCAGAAATAGGGATAAGGCCGAGTTTTCTTGACTCTGTGGTTAGCTCTCTATCCGCTAAGCCACACTCTCTCTCCAAGGATCATAGGAAAGACTCTCAGAGACCACTGAGTCCAATCTCCTCCAATTTTGTGTGAGGAAATTTTAGTCTATAGAAGTAAAATGACTTCCCCCAAGGTCACATAGTTGATAAGTGGCAGCTGGTATAGTGGCTAGAGTGCTGCCCTGGAGTCAGGGAGACTCATCTTTCTGAGTTCAAATATGACCTCAGACACATACTAGCTGTGTGACCCTGGGTAATTCACTTCATCTTTTTTTTGTCTCAGTTTCTGCATCTGTAAAATGAGTTGGAGAAGGAATGGCAAACCACACTTGTATCTTGCCAGGAAAACCCCATTTGAGGTCACAAAGAGTTGGACATGACTGAAAAACAACTGAACATCAAATTCTAACATCACATAGAGTCTTTTTGCTGAACCAAACTTTCTGGTGTCAAGGTTGCTTTTTAAACTCAAAAATTATTGAGAATTCCCCTCCAAAGAGCTTTTGTTTATATTGGCTATTTATATTTCTATGTACCATATTGGAAATTAAAACATTTTAGTATTAGAAAAAATGTATGTATAAATATATATATTTGCCATTTTGGAGGGCAACTGGGTTAAGTGACTTGCCCAAGGTCACAGGGCTAGTATGTCAAGTGTCTGGGGCCAGATTTGAACTCAGGTCCTCTTGACTCCAGGGCCAGTGCTCTATTCACTCCACCACCTAGATGCCCCCTGTGAAAATAATTTTGACCCTCTAGCCCTCCTGATTTTGATAACCACTGCACTAAACCATGATGCCATTTTTATTATCATACTTTCATGTACCCAAGTTTGTGCTCTAAAGTTATCCTTTACTCTTCCTCCTACCTCCCCCTCCATATCCAATCAAGGTTTTTTTTGTTTCAAGTTTTATTCAACATTTATTATATTTTTTAAAAATATCTACCTCTACAACATATATATATATACATTTATGTATATGTGTGCATGTGTAGATACGTAGTTTCTACCTCCATAATTTCTCCAAAGCATCCATTGCTTTTTCTCCATTTGCACAGATACAACCTACTACATAGGCTCAACACCAATCACATGTGTCATGGTAATACACTATTTACCTGACTCTGATCTCTTCCCTATTCACAGCATCCTCCACACAGATGCCAAAGTAGATTCCTAAAGCACAGGTCTGCCTGCATTACTCCCCTACTCAAGAACATTCAATCACTCATTATTTACTTTATGATGAAATATAATCTTCTATCTTTAGTGCTTAAAATTCTCCATAATGTGACCCCAGTCTATATTTCCAGATTTGCAGAATATTATTCTTTCTTGTATGTATTCTGCATTGTAGCTGAACTGGTCTATTTTCTACTCTTAGTGCATGACATTCAATCTTCCATCTATTCCTTTGCACAGGCCACACCTCATGCTTACAGTATACTTAATCCCTCTTTTAAGTCCACTCCACAGAATCACTGGCTTCTACAAAACTCAGTTCAAGCTCTATTTCCTCACTCCACCAGTTACTAGTGTCCTTCTGCTTGAAATTACTTTGCATATATTTTATTTTATTTTCTATGTTTATTAAGTATAAATAAGGAAGGGCATCCCATTACCTCTTATCTGATGGATTAGGTTGTGCAGAGGGGAGGGGGGCCCATAGAGCATGCATAGGGAAAGAGTGGTCAGCTTATTAAACCATTTCATTTGTAAAGGTTATTTGCCCTACAAAAGGAATGCAAGTTCCTTGAAGGCAGAGAATTTTTCAGTTTTGTCTCATATCCCCAGCTGCTGAATTTTTAGTTAGAGCTTAATAAGCCTTGAGCATATTAAATGAATGAATGCATGAATGAATGGATGAATGAATGAATGAATGAAGATACTAAAGTAAAATCAAGGATGTGATTTAGAAGTAACTTTCATTTAGAATCAGTAAGACATAGTCATACATTATCACTGAAATCTTCATTTGGGAAACAGGAGACATGAAAAAGAAGGGGAAAAAATCTAACCTCAATTTGGGAACACAGTGAAATTTGGACTTCTCCAAATTGCATATTGACTTTAAAAAGAGGTTATAATCTGCACATCCCAGTGCATTAAAGGAATCCAACATTGAGCCACAGTCTGTCATCAATCCTGCACACATCACATTAAACACTGGCTAATGAGAGAAGTCAGAAGCTTCTTAGCACTCTTCAGAATGGCTTTGTCTGAGAAAGTGCTCATGCTATTAATAGATAATTAGTTGTTTCAAAATTCAATGTGTTATTTATATACAAAATATATTCATTTCTAAGCACATTACATTGGAAAAATCATTTATTACTGATAGAAGCAGATTGGTGCAGTGTGATGAACACTAAACCGGTTGTCAGGTCAAAGCCTAACTCTACCACTGCCTAACTACAGAGCCTTGGGTAAATCACTCCTCATCTCTGGGTCTCAGTTTCCTTAAGTGTAAAATGAAAAATATGACTAGATTACTCTTAAGGTGTTTAACAGCTCTAATATTCTATGAGAGCTATTTTTGCTTTTTAAAAATTAACATGGCACTTCTCAGCCATTTAATTAGCTGAATTAATTCATCATTGCATAGTTTTTCCCACACTATTTTAATTAAATTTATTTATTGCCTCCAATCCTGTAGATGTAGAAACCTCTTGGACAGAGACACCACCCTTCTCTATTTTATAAATAGCCTTCTAGCTAACATACTTTATTATTTTTTTAGAGAGAGATAAAGAACAAAATGAATGGTCCTCCCCTGCTTATCCACATTCCAGTAACTTTTATTAGTACTATGGGTCTTCTAAAAGTACCTTAGCAGTTATATTTAACTTTTGGGTGGTTGCTGACTATTGAATAATGCTTATGATGAAATCAAGAGAAAGCATGACATAATGGATAGATGGCTGGAGTTAGAGTCAGTAATATCTGGAAGGAAGTCTCTATTCTGATTCATACTAGTTATGTGACCCTGTATCCCAGGAATTCACTAAGACTATATATCAACAAAAGACTTAGTTTACATCAGTAGGAATTTCTACCTAGTTGATAAAACCACAGCTCTGGACCCAATCTACTTATGAAAGTAACCAGTGAACAAATTAATGTTTTAAATCATATAAATCTTTTTTCAGCCATTTTTGTTGGTAGAATTGAATTAAATTTTGAGGAATACGATAGTAAACATTGTCTTCAATGAGTTTATTTTTTTTAATAATGAAGAAAGCTGAAGTGCTTGTATATCACTTGACCTCTTAGTGCTCTAGTCTAGGGAACTCTTAACTATAAATTACAGAAAATGTGCCTGCCTCCACTGGTAGAGGGATTTTCCTCACAAGGGAGTTCCCTATATCAGTGAAGTAAAAAATCTCATCCTTAGCCTTGCCCCTATTCTAGAGATGGTTTGGTATATTGGAAAAAATGTTTCTCTTGAGGTCACAAGACTTTCAAATCCCCACTTTTATGCTGTATGTGGCCATGGGCAAGTCACTTTGCCTCTATATGGCATTTTCTTTGTCTATAAAATGAAAACAATAATAATTTGAATGCCTGTTTCAGTGTTGTTTTTGGGAAAGTACTTTGTAAACCTTACAATGTCATATAAATGTGAGTGATATTCATCATTACTCTTAGAACCTGAAATACTCACGGGCACTTTAGGACAACTGACAAAGAGATGGCTTCTCTTCGAATAGCTGATTAATCGTAATACTTGTTCTTTATTCAGCTATCAATAGCTGTTCTTAATGTACTCTGGCTTCCAAATATGAATCATTTAAAATGTAAAAACATTAAAATATTATAAAATGTATTTTAGCAGTTTTTAAATCAATTGAATGCAAAATCAATAATTCAGAGTGTCTCCATAATAATCATTACATAATGATTTCCATGAAAATCTGTCTTCAAGTTATAAGATGATTTTTAAAATACTTTCATCACTAAAAAGTACAAATTATAGGCTAAACTTTCTTCCTTTGAATACTCCTAAGTTGTTTTATACTGTACTTGATCCCTCCTCTTCATATTCAGAGGGCATTAGGAGTGATTGGTCCATCAATAACTGTTTATTAAGCATCTACTAATTGTCAGGCATTGATTTAGGCATCAAACATACAAAGAGAAAAAAAGGAAAAGGAAAAAGAAAATATTAGATATTTACAAGTTGTCATATATTATCTGTGCTTGAATCCCTTTAGTGACAGGGATCTCATTAACTAGTGAGGTTTTCCATTCCAATGTTAGTTCACTTTAATGTAGCTGCAAACAGCCAAGTGGCTAAGGGTTTGGACTTGAAATACATCAACAACAAAATGCTACTATGGGTTTAAATCCTATTGACAGCACACAGTTCACATCATAAAGTTGTCCTGAGAAAATATTTTCAAGTGTTCTATAAACGCAAACTTTTACTACTTAGTAAGCCTATACAAAATAGTGGAGACAGTGCTGGACTCCCAGTCACGAGTACTGACTGAGTTGAGTTCTCAACTCTGCAGATTAGTAAATGCTGGCTAAGTTACTTATCTCAATTTCTTCATGCATAAAGTGAAGGGAATAACTTCCAAGAAAATGACAAAGTAAAAACAGTTTTGTCTAAGTAATTTATTTTGTCCAACACCTCAAAAATAGTTTTAAAAAAAGTTCCACATGAAATAAAGGAACAAAAACATGAGAATATTTAGAAAAGAAATAGCCATAATATTATCCCAAAATGAAATTTTAAAAGGGAGGACTATGAGTCACTATCACCTTCCAAAGCCTCAATTTTAATCCATTCACAATCCAAGTCCTGAGGATGGGCTCTAGGTCTTGGAGACATTTTCAGCTTGCTTCAGGTGGGGCAGAAAGTCATCAAGGATCCTCTCACCCCAATCTATGGCATACAACCCATAACATATCTAGGGAAATTTTTATCTATCTGGACTCTAGAACCTAACCCATCAAATACAAGAGACATTCAATCAATTTTGTGTTTCAAAAAATCCCTAGAAAATCAAATTCAGTTGATTCTGGGAAGATGATGGAGTAGGTCAGAAAACTTTTAGCTCTCCAAATTTACCACACACACACACACACACACACACACACACACACACACAAACACAAACACATAAAGGGAGAGAGAGAGAGACAGAGAGAGAGAGTCAGAGAGACAGAGAGACAGAGACAGAGACAGAGACACAGAGACACAGACACAGAGAGACAGAGACAGAGACAGAGGATAGAATATTGCCTCGGAGATAATGTAGAGAAGCAGGAATAAATAAATAAAAGTCAGATAAAGCAACTGTCCTCCTAAGACAATTTGAGAAGACCTCATGAAAGACCTGACCTCCAGGGGCCTAGGCTCAGAGTGAGGGAAATAGTATATTTCATCACATAATCATTGCAGATTTTATGTCAAATTTGTTTCACAAAGAAGTAGGGTGTCACCATTATTTAAAATATTTTTAAATTTTGCTAGTATTACTTAAAAAGCATTTATTACTAAACTGTCTTTGGTGCAAGATTATGATGGAAGGAATACTCACAAATATATGTTAAAATTGGGATGTAAGTCTTATATCACATGGCTTACTCATGGCAGCTTCATCTGCCTACCCACCCACTCCCCTTGCTCCTATGGCTTTTCATTAGGTTGAATTAGTACTATTAGTACTGTTAGTACTAACTGTTAATACTCTTGGCACTAGGGGCGGCTAGGTGGTACAGTGAATAGAGCACCGGCCGTGGAGTCAGGAGGACCTGAGTTCAAATCTGATCTCAGACATTTAACACACACAAGAAAAACTAGCCGTGTGTCCTTGGGCAAGTCACTTAACCCCAACCGTTCCCCAAAAAGAAAAAAAAAATACTGTTAGTACTGCAGCAGTCCAAAGAAACCATGCAAGCTAGTTTTCAGAAACATATTGACAATGCACACGCATTGAGAATTCTAGGCTGGAGTTCACAATGTGAGAGAGATAAATGTGTATCTGTTTTGCCACTAGTGAATATGTTGTTGCTTTGTTTACCTTTTAAGGGGCACAACAAATGGAATTAGATCATTTGATGATAATGCGAAGAAAGGTTACAAACCGATTTATGAACCAAAAAAAAAGGGGGGGTGCAAGAATTGATTATGTGGTAGCAATGATACAAACACCTCCAGGCCTACAGAGCAAAATCAACAAACAAGCCCTGGGGGCAGCTGGGTTGAGAGGCAACCTCAGCCTTAGAAACTTTCATCTAGGAGACAGGGCAGAGGGGTCTGACAGCTGAGTAGGACAAGATTAAAGGACCTTCCAAGGTCAAGGAACACCAAGCATAGCTGTGCTGACCAGACAAATTCTGGACTGTGGGCAGAAAGAGCTAGCACACACCTGGGAGTGCAGTAGCAATGGGACAAGAACTCTACTGACTATGGGTACTTGCAGGAGAGCAAAGGTCCTGGTTTCAGTTCCAGGGCAGAGAGGACAGCTGTAGTTTCCAGCCACTGTAAAGGATTGCAGAGAGCAAGATCATTTGTGGGGACAGTGTGGCAGGAGTCGTAAGGGAAAGACCTCAAAAAATAGCATTAAGAAGGACCTGAGGCTTGGGGCATCATTCCTCATACTTCAGAAGTAGAAGCTGACTACACTAATAGCTATTAAAAACAAAATAAAACAAATAAATAAATAAATAAAATGAGTAAGAAAAGCAGAAAGAATTTAAACATAAGAGTTACTGAGGGGATAGAAAAGATATGGGTTCATATTCAGAGGAAGATAATGGAGCTGAGATGTTTCAATGAGAAACATCAAATGATTTCAAGCACAAAAGAGTTCTTGGAACAACTTAAAAAGGACTTTAAAAATCAAATAAGAGACACCGAGGACAATTATTTTTTTTAATAAACTAAAAAAAGCGAGAACATTTGAAAAAAAGACAACTTGAAATAGAGAATAAAAAACATAAGGAAGAAAATAATTCCTTGAAAACTAGCACTGGGTAATGGGAAGCTAATGACATTCTAACACACCAAGAAATAATGAAACAAAATCAAAATAATGAAAAAATAAAAGGAAAAGTAAAACATTTCATCAAAACAACTGATCTCAAGAACAGATTAAGGAGAAATAACCTAAAAATTGTTGGATTACCTGAAAATTATTATTAAAAAAAGAAGGTTAATATTACAAGAACTTATCAAGGAAACTTGTCCTGAAGTTCTAGAACAAGGAAGTAACTTAGAAATAGGAAAAAATATCTACCTGAAAAAGATCATAGGAGGAAAACTTATAGGAATATCATACTCAAATTCTAAACCTCCCAGGTTGAGGAGAAAGTATCAGAAGCCAGAAGGAAAAAAAAAAAATATCATGGATTTACAATAAGGATTATACAAGACGTAGCAGCTACTATGTTGAAGGACCATAGGTCTTGCAATACTATATTCTGCAGAGCAAAAGAGCCTGGGTTATGACCAAGTGTAACTGCCCAGTTAAACATAATCCTGAATGAGAAAAAAAAATGGACATTTTACAAGCTGAAAGACTTTCTTTGAGTTTTTTGTGAAAAAAAAAACTATAGAAACAAAGGGAAATTTGCATACATAATATTGAGGACAAATTTAAGGTACACATTAAAGGCCAATTATAAAGGAATAAATGAGATCAAATTCTTTACTTCTTATATGTAAAAATATTACTGTACTTTGACATTATTTGGATAATTTGAAAGAAAGGCTTGGGCTGGGCTGGGTATGATGGGGTCATTTTAAAAAAATAAAACTTTAGGGAGAGATAAAAAAAGGAGTAATTATCTCATACAAATGAGACATGAAAGGGAAAATTGATACGGAAGAAGCTGGGGGGAGGGAGAGGAGGGTAGTGCTAGGACCTTACTTTTATTGGGAATGGGTTAAAGAGAGAACAACATATATATATATCTAGAAGGGTATAAAAGTCTTCTAAATTAAGAAAGAAATATGATGGCACCAGGATAAGATTGGGGGGAGAGAATCAGGGATGGGCTTTTGGAGGAGTGGGTAGGTTAATGAATAGAAGGGTAAAGTAGCAAGTAGAAGTAAAGCAGAGGAGTGAGGAGGGATAATGTAAATAGGTACGAAGGTTAGAGAGGAAAAATGGGAAGAAAATAAGCAACAAATAACCATAGCTTAAGATGAGATGAATTTACTCATAAAACAGAAATAAATAGCAGATTAAAAATTTGAATTCAACCATACATTGCTTTCAGGAAATATAAAAATGAGAGATACACACAAAGATAAAACAAAGGGCAGGAGGAAATTTAATTATGTAAAAAAGCACGGGTAGGAATCATGATTTCATACAAACTTAAAGTTAAAATATATTTAATCAAAAGAGAAAATAGAGAAACTATACTATGTGTCAGCAATATTATTCAATAAAGCCTTAGACAATTTAAAATAACTAGAGAGCATAAAATACCTGACAATACAACTGTCAAAACAGACACAAGAACTTTATGAACACAAATATAAAACACTTTTTACACAAATAAACTCAGATTTAAACAACTGAGGTAACATTTATTGGAAAAATTGAAAACAAAATAAGCTATTGACATAAACAAAGCTAATAACTATTTTTAAAGATCAAAAATGAATATACTCGTTAGCCAATTTAATGTAAAAAAATAACACAAAATATAAAAAGAGTATATTCACAACAAATGAGATAGAAACGATTATAATTAATAGAAATTATGTCAAATTATGTACAAACAAAACTAAAAACTCAAATGAATTTAGTAACCATTTGAAAAAATATAAAATAGCCAAATTAACAATAAGAAATGTGAAAACTAAATAGCCCAATTTGAGTAAAAGAAATTGAATAAGCCATAAATGAACTTCCAAGGAAGTAAATGTTCAGATGTATTTATAAATGATTTCTATAAAATGCTTGAAGAAAATAAATATCAATTCCTATGTTGCAGAAATAGTTGAAAAAATTGAGGAAGGAAGCATCTTTCCAAATCCCTTCAATGGGATTGAACCACAGAAAGACAGAGAAGAAAACGGAAAAAGTATAGATTAGTATTACAAAGAAATGTTGATATTAAGATGAAGATGGGTCTTGATGGGGGGGGGGCGCAGATGTCATTAGTATAGTTGTGGAAACCCCCTCTACTAATGCAAATTGACAATTGTTTTTCAGCTTCAAATCTTATACATTTGCCTAGAAACTAAGAGGTTATCTGATGTGACCAGAGTTATGCATTTATTATGTAAGAGACAGAATTCAAATCCAAGTCTCCCATCTTGGCCATCTTCTTTTAGATTTTTTTTGTCAACATTCTAATAAAATTCAATGTCTATCACTGAACAAAGCTCCAGATGTGGTCTGCTCAGAGAAGAATACAGTGTGTTAGCCACCACCTGTGATCTGGAAATTGTGCTTCTATTTAAAACACTAGGTATTGTTACTAAAAGTAATTCTTTTATGAGTTTTCTCACCTAATCATATCATATCAAAGTCATGATCTTCTTATTTCACTCTCCAACCAATCAATAGGCCCCTTTTCTAGTCTTTATACTTAGGTTAACCTTCTTTCTTGCTAATTCTCTCTACATTTCAAGGTCCAATTTTAGTATCTTTTCTGATGTGGTTGTTGTTGCTGCTACTGGATGAGCAAGTTATTTTCATTTGGGATACATACTTACTCCACTGCTACCCCTTGTCTTCAGGATGATATGTCAAATTGAATGATTGGATGAATAAATACATGCATACATGAATGAAACAATATTTTTTTCATTAGACCGTAAGCTCCTTGAAGGCAAGGACTGTAATTTGTCTCTTTCTGTACCCCCAGTGCTTAGCACCATGCCTAGCACATAGTAGTTATTTACTAAATGTTTATTTCCAAAAATGCTTCCTATGGGCCAAACACTATGATAAGCTCTAGAGATACATATAGAAAGTGAGACAGTTCCTGTGTTAAAAAAGCTCATATCCTAATCAAAGGAGACAATAGGTGTAGGGCATAGATCAAATGGTCCATTTGTTCCTTTATTTTTAGTTCTACCTCAACTGTGATTTTGTTTTTGCCTCCTGAACTCTTACCCAGAAAATTTTCAGACTGGGCTATTCTTTCTTCTGGCTCAGCTTGTTTACTGAGGTTCTATTTAAATCATCATATTCTGCATTCTCCTGGTTGTTTTCTCTTGTTTTCCTTCCTAGATTCACAGGTTCTCCATAAAATCCCCTGCTGCTTCCCAGTTCTGCCATGTAGATTCACTATATGAGACTCCCAATCTCTCATGCAGGATTACTGTTTAGTTCAGTTTCATAGAGTTTATATCAGCCAGATATTCTTGCATTAAAACTTTCTAGAAATTTTATCCAAGTCATTACTGCTCTTGGATGCTACACCATTGTTCTCTCTGTTACGACATAACAATGTAATACATGAGCATCTTAACTAGAGTCTAGTCATTGCTGAGACAAAGTAAAACTGGAAAGGTAGCTAGGAAGCCAGAAACTAGATATATCCAGATGAAAAAGGCAGGAACAAGAGGATATTCAAACAGCAGGCAAGAAGAATAGTTTCAAGTGGATGAGTAGTAAACTTTAGGAAGGTGGTGGGAGTGTACTCACAGACTCTCAAATTGAGAAGCAAATTTTTAGAACTTGGGAGGACATGGGAAATAGGCAAACATGTTCCTAAGTTTATGGGTTCTTTGGAAGGAGCTGAAGTATAGGAGATAGACAAAATAGAGATCAGGTTGCTGGAAGTAGGGCCAAAGGTCAGAGAAGGGCCTATTGTAAGCTTGACTTAATTCTGTAGCTATGGCCTGTTGCTACTTCCATTCCGTTTGCATTGACAAGTTGATATTAAAATCGGGGAATTATACAGGGGACATGGGCCAACCAAATTTCCATGACACATCCTTATTTTGTCCTATCTGCTCCCAACAGACAGTCTATGGTATCATCCATTTATAGGAGAATACTAAAGTAACCTGATAAAATAATAGGAACATAGATTTAGAGATAATTGTGCCTTCAGAGACCATTTGGTCCAACTACTTTCCTTTAAGTTAGGAAAACCAGGGAGGTTAAACTAGACATCCAAGATCACGCAATAATTGACAAAGTCAGGATTTGAATTTTAGTATTCTGACTCCAAATTCAATGCTCTTTCTACTATACCACATCACCTCCTTTTGTTAGCTGGCGAACACATTCAGTCCTTTAGGATCCTGGGTTGATTGGATTTAGAATTTGAGGAGATCTTAGGGAAATCTAGTCCAACTTCTTCATTTTATAGGTGCAAAGACTAAGGTCCAGTGAGTAGAAGTGACTTGGCCAAAATAATGTGTCTAATAAATGATAGAGGCATGATTTGAACTCAAGTCATCTTATGTCATATATAGGGCTGTTCATAACCCTGAGTAGAATGGAGCAGACTGAAGAAAATAAGATAAGATTTAGAGATTGAATGAAACTTAAAAAATAAATCAATGACCTTGTTTTATAGATAAGGAAACTGAGACTTAAAAAGGTTATGACTTGCCCTGGATCACATGGTTAGTAAGTAAATGGGGAAAAATTATAATCCAAGTTTCCCTGAGTCTAGCACACTGTCAACTATACCCTGATGCCTTCAATTGGAGCATCTTCAAACGGTTTATATTATTTTCAGTGTTTGTGCTGCATCCATTGATGCAAGTTGCTGTTGGAGATGGTTTTCATGAACTACTATGAGGGGGAGGGGGGAATTGTTATCATCTGGTAGACAATCTTATTTTAATGAACTACTTTACATTTTATGAGGCTAATCCTCTGAAAAGGCACAGCCAAATCTTCCAGACCTTGTAGTCAGTTGTCAAAGACCCTAATGTCTCCTCTAAGTCATAAGTTCCCAGAGTCCCCACAAAGTTATGATAAGGTATCAGAAAAGACTCACTTGGAGAGAATACATTTTTTAGTTTTTTTCCCAATTACATGTAAAACCAAATCTTTTAAAATTTTGTGTTCCAAAATCTCTCCTTTTTTTCCTTTCCCCTTCATTCAGAAGGGAAGCAAATTAATTAATTAAATTAATGATACAATATATTTATAAACAAAGTAATAAAATACAATTAATTACTTATATCAATTAAAGTGTCATACAAAACATATTTCCGTATTAGTCATGTGTAAAAGAAAAAAAAATACAAGAATGGAAGGAGCCCTAGGACAACAGGCCACTGCTACAGGATTAAGTCAACCTTACAATAGGTCCTTCTCTGACCCTGGGCCCTACTCCCAGCAACCTGATCTCTATTTTGTCTATTTTCTATGCTTTAGATCCTTTTAAGGACTCCAGGACCTTAGTAGCATCTTTGCCTATTTCCCAAGTCGTCCCGTGTGTGTATTTTAAGTATGCTTTGATCTGTATTCAAGCTCCATTATTTTTTTTTCTCTGGAGGTGGATATAATTTTTCAGTTTAAGTCCTTCAGAATTGCCTTAGATTATTGTATTACTGAAAAGAGTTAAGTCATTTACAACTGATTATAGTATGACCTTGCTGTTACTGTGTACTTGGTCTTGTCTCTTGGTTTTGCTCATTTTGCTTTGCATCAATTCATGTAAACCTTTCCAGGTTTTTCTGAAAGCATGATTATCATGATTTCTTATAGCACAATAGTATTCCATCACAATCATATGCCACAACTTGTTCAGCCATTCCCCAATTGATAGGCAACCCTTCAACTTTCAATTCTTTGCCATAACAAAAAGAGCTACTATGAATATTTTTATACACATAGGTCCTCTTCTTTGCTTTTCTTTTTTCTGATCTCTTTGGGCTACAGATCTAGTAGTAATATTTCTGTGTTAAAGGCTATACACAGTTCTATACTCCTTTGGTTGTAGTTCTAAATTAGTCTCTAGAATAGTTGGATCAGTTTACAATTCCACCAACAGTGAATTAGTGTCCACATTTTTGCATAGCACCTCCAATTTTTGTCATCTTTCTTTTCTATCATGTTAGCCAATATGATAAGTATGAGGTAGTACCTCAGAACTGCTTTAATTTATATTATATGTGTATATGTGTATATAAATATACATAACATATATATGTGAATAATATAATATATGTGTGTGTATATACGTATATTTAAGAAATGAGACCTTTGCTTTATTTTACCCCGTTTTCTGCTTTTCTTCTAATCTTGGCTGCATTAGTTTGTTGCTGCATTAGCACAAAACCTTTTTAATTTAATGGAATCAAAATGATCAATCTTTTTTCTCATAATGTTCTCTGCCTCTTGTTTAGTCATAAATTCCTTCCTTATCCATAAATTTGGCAGGTAAACTACTACGTGCTTCCCTAATTTGCTTATGTTATTACCTTTTATGTCTAAATCATATAATCTATTTTGTTATCTGTTTCCATTTTATGGGTGAGTTCATACCATTCACATTCAAAGTTATAATTAGTATGTATTTCCCTTCATCCTACTTTTCCCCCTGTTTATTCTTCTCTCTCACTTCTTTCATCCTGTCCCTTCTCAGAAGTGTTTTGTTTCTGATCACCACCTCCCCTAATCCACTCTACCTTCTCTAAGCACCCCCATTTTTGTCCTCCTCCCCCTTTTACTTCCCTCTCAGAATAAGATAGATTTTTATACCAAAATGAGTATATATTGTTATTCCCCCTTTGAGTCAATTCTGATGAGAGTTAGGTTCAGCACTGTCCATCACACTCTCGCCTTCCTCTCTACTGCAAAAGCTCTTTAACATTTCTTTTGTGTGAGGTAATTTTCCCAATTCGGCCTCTCCCTTCCTCCTTCTCTCAGTATATCCTTCTTTCTCACCCATTAATTTCACTTTTTGAATATCATTTTGTCATAGTCAATTCATATCCATGTCCTCTCCATGTATACTCCATCTAGCTGACCTAATGATGATCAGGTATTTAGTAGGTATGAGTATCTTCTTCCCATGTAAGAATGTAAATGGTTCAACCTTATTGAATCCTTTATGATGTCTTTCTCATTTTTTTTCTTATGCTTCTCTTAAGTCTTGTATTTGGAGCTCAAAATTTCTATTGAGTTTGGGTTTATTTTTTTCTTTATCAAGAATGCTTGTCTACCCCCTTCATCTTTTGGCATTTTTAGTTGTTTATGTGACCCTCTCCAATTCTACTAATACCATGAGGACACTTTTTTGTCTTTTTGAAGGGGGGAAAGAGGGCAACTGGGGTTAAATGACTTACTGAGGTCACACAGCTAGTAAGTGTGTCAAGTGTCTGAGCCTGGACTTGAACTCAGGTCCTCCTAACCACAGGGGTGGTGCTTTATTCACTGTGCCACCTAGCTGCCCCAGGAACACTTTTTGTGATAACACATTTCATCCCCTTCCTATTCCAACACTGATCATGACATTTAACATTCCTGAGACATTACTTCCAAAGAATTTAAATCGGGAAAAGACTTTTTGTATCAAATTCATTAAAATGAGCACTGAATTCCCTTGGGTAAATAATGTACTCTTTCTTTCTGTCCACCTGTTCTATCTTGCCTGTCCTTCATGTTACTTCTGTGCTGATTTTTATACTAATCTTTACAGGAACTAAAAATGCTAATATCACTTATGAGTTTGTGCAGTTTTTTTTGTCTTTACCCCTACACATGTGAATTTTAAAACTATGATTTATCAGTCATGTCTAAATAGTTGACTCCATGAAAGTGGAAATACTTTGACAATCTTGTGAGGTTGGCTATTCTTGCATCTATGTAAGAGTCTGTAAATAGTATGTATAAACCCTATATTTATGTTATCTAGCTGATTTTTGTTTCTAATTTTAAAATTCAAAAATTCAAATGCTTATGCAGATGTGGTTTAAAAGGAATGATTGAAAGTCCTCTGCTTAATTAAGTAGACCTTTTTTTTTCTCTTGGAGGATTATATTAAGCTTTGATCAATAGATTTTTGGTCATAGTCCCAACTCCTTTGGCCTCTGGAATATCATTTCTAGGTTCTTCAATCCTTTAATGTGCAAACTGCTAAATCTTCTTTTATCCTGGATGTGGCTAGATGTTATTTGAATTGTTTCTTTCTGGCTTCTTGAAATATTTTCTCATTGATGTGGGAGTTCTGGAATTTTGTTATAACATTCTGGGGAATTTTTCACTTTGGGATGTCTTTCAAGATATTATCAGTGGATTCTTTGCATTACTATTTTATCCTTTGGTTCTAAGCTATCAAAGCAGTTTTTCTTGATAATTCCTTGAAAGATGATATCCAGGCTCTTTATTTGACCATAGTTTTTAGGTAGTCCAATAATTCTTCAATGATTTCTTCCCAATCAATTTTCCACTTCAGTTGTTTTTGTCCAATAAGATATTTAACATTTTCTTTTATTTTTTTCATTTTTAAAATTTTGTTTTATTTTTTTCATGTCTCATGGAGTCATTAGCTTTCACTTATTTAATTCTAATTTTTAAGGATTATTTTTTTTCTCTTCTGTGAACTCTTATGCCTCCTTTCTCATTTGGTCAATGCTACTTCTTTAGGAGTTTTTTCTCTTGAGTGAATTTTTTTAGATATTTTCCCATTTGGACAGTTCTGGTGGATTTTAAATTTTTTGCCTTTATTTTTTAAGCATATTTTTGTGGCTCCTTTACTAAGCAGCTGACTCTTTTTAAAAATATATTTTTATATTGTTCTCATGTCTTTACCCCAATTTTTCCCTCTTCTCTTAGTTGATTTTTTAATTCCTTTTTAACTTCTTCCAGGAATTCCTTTTGGACCTGAAACCAATTCATATTTTTCTTTGAGATGTTGGATATAGCAGTTATGAAATTTTTTTGTCTGCTTCTGAATTTATGCTTTGATTTTTTCATATTATCATACTAACTTCCTGTGGTCATGTTCTGTATTGTTGTTATTGCTTATTTTTTTAACTTTGTGTTAAATATGGGTTCTGTTTCTGGGCACTATTCCAAGCTTCATATTTTTCATGCTCTTGTGTTCAGAGCTAGTTCTGGGAGTCTATAAGTTTTTACTTCTTCCAAGATGTTTTGATCTAAGGAGAAGTGTGGCCACAGCTTTCTTTTCTGGTCTGTACATGACCACAAGCACTTTTATACCTTGGAACTGTGTCTAGGGTCCCCACAACTACTACTGTTCCTCCTTGCTTGATGCTGCAACCCAGAATCACATATGGGCAATGTGGTTGGGTCCTGTTTCCAGTGCTAGCAACAGGTATCCTTTAATCTTTTTCTTGCTACTTCTGATCCCCTTACCATCAGGCTGAGATCTCTGGAACTTCCACCACAGATTCAGTTACCTCCAACGTTGCTAGCTTGAAGGCTTGGCCTGCTCTAATACAGTCTGTGCTGGCCTATGCTCCACTCTCTCCTCAGTGAGACAGACCTTTCCTGCTGATCTTCTAAGTTGTTGGGCTGGAAAATTGTTTCACCTTGTCCTTTTGCTGGTTCTACCACACTAGAATTCATTTTTGAGGTATTATTCTAACATTGTTTGGAGGGGAATTTGGAAAAGTTTAGGTGAATTCCTATCCTTACTCCGTTATCTATTAGAGGGAATTTGAAAATAGTATATTAGAGGTGAGACTCTAAGTAATTATAAAATAAAGTGTGAATCAATAATAAATCATAATAGTTAGTGCTGTATAATTACTGAGTCCTTACCATACAATCTAAGATTTAAAAAAATTATATTTCAGTATAATTGATTTCCTTCATACACCTATATGTTTTATTTAAATATTTAAGAACATTATTCTGAGATGTGAACCACAGACTTCACCAGGAAGCTAAATGTATCCATTACCCAAAAAAGTTTATGAAACCCTGGTCTAGTCCAAAACTCTCATTTTATGTATGAAGAAATTAAGTCCAGTAAGGGAATGTGGTTTTTCAATGTCAAACCCATAGTAAATGGTGAAGATGAATTTCAAATCCATAGCCTTGCATTTTAAATCTAGGGTCCCTTTCATTATACCACATAAAATATCCTGAATAAAAATTCTGAAATTTTAATCTTGGGATTTCTTTTCTTTTTTTTTTTGATCCTTGAAATTTATCTAAAGAGAAATATCTTATAATGATCAGCAGGAATACTGAAGTTAAAATGAATAGTTTCTTACATGAACTGCTCCTTGTTAGAACTTCAAAGAGAAAGTTTTGTGTAGGCATTTTGTGTAAGTGGGCAGTTATGCAGTGGCCCAAAGTTTTGACACCTGTGGGTGATATGCCTTGATCCTGAACCTACAGTGACAGCTTGAACATATTCCTTGTTTTGAAGAAATGTGAAAGAATAATCACTTTCAGTTAACATCAGTAAATTTGCCTTCAGAATTTGGCTAATGTAAGCAACAGTTTGGTAAATTGTTTAATTATTTTGTCATGATTTATTGGATTATAATGTGCCTTTCATTTTTGTAGTCATAACAATTGTACTCCAATAAAATGTTATTGTGACAGTGCTACAGAATGTATAATCCTCATTCCCCACACACCAATAGCCGTGTTATCTGCCAAGAATAACATAGAGACAGCCAAGCGACTGGTCTGCAGGTACTATTTCTGGGTACTCCTCATCTCTAGTTTCATCTTTGAGCTCCTTCAGATGCAACCTCCAAAAGGAAGGGGGGGGGACCATATCCAAGTCATGACAGTAATAGTCTCCAGAAATCATACAACAACATGTCATTTGATTCTCACAACAACCTAGTAATACATATGCTTTTAGTGTCACCATTGTATAGAAGAAACTAAAGTGATGTGACCAGGGTCACAGAATTAAATAGAATCTTGTCTGTGAACCTTCCTGTCTCAAAGTCTAAGAATCTATCACCTACATCATGCTCCCTTTGGGAATGCTACCAATGGCTCTAGACCTAGGAGAACTTCCACAGTTTTTCAAACATATCCCTGGAACTACTCGTTCAAGTATGAAAGCTGAGTATTTCCATGCCTGTACTCAGACTTGCACTCATCTGAAACTAGATCACAGTGAGTAGTAGCACAATAGTGCTTACTGTATTTGGAAATTTTTCATATGGCTCATATTTATTTTCAAACTTAAGTATTATCTTCCTTTACTCAGGATAATAGGAAGAACAATGAACTATGAACAGAGACAGGGGATGGGGGGGATATGATAAATCAGAAGACATGAATTCTACTCTGATATAAAGAAATAATCTCAGATAATATGAAGAGCCCTTTAGGAATCCCAGTCTCACCTTGAAGATGTAACATTAATTAATATAATGGCAAATCCCTGATGAAATAGGTAGATTTTTTGTAGGGACAAAAACTTCACTCAATGTTTGTATTTCTGCCATGATGAAGTGAGTATAATCTACACTCAAAATGCTGAATGCCTTTCCTCCAATGGAATAAAGAAAAAGCAAAGAGCCTCAAGGAATATGTACTTTTCTCTCTAGATTATCTATCAGTCAATAAATCATCAAGTTTTTATTAATTCAGGTAGCCTGCTAAGTAGTAGGAATACAATTACAAATAATGAAATTATTCTTACCCACAAGGAGCTTGCATTCTATTAGTCTCATTACATGTCCATAGATAGGTATACAAAGATATATACAAAATAAATGTGAAAGGAATTCTTTCCTGGATGGTGAGACCTAAGCCCTAAAAGCCACGAGAATCAGGAAAGATTTCATGTAAAAGGTGTCACTTGAAAAGAGTTTTGAAGAAAAGGGGCATCTAAGAACAAATAGTAAGGTGGTAATGTATTTCAAGTGAGGAAACAACAGGGTAGACACGGGAGAGGGAAAGTCCTTTGTGATTAACACTAAGAATCTAGTTGAAGGGAAGGAGCCAATATGGCAGCATAGAAGCAGGAAAATGCTGCAGCTCTCACATGGCCACCTCAAATACCCATAAAATATGACACTAAACAAATTTTAGGACTCCAAAACTCACAAAAATATACCTCCCTCTAAAGGCAG
This sequence comes from Pseudocheirus occidentalis, assembly GCA_028646575.1. Taxonomy (NCBI): domain Eukaryota; kingdom Metazoa; phylum Chordata; class Mammalia; order Diprotodontia; family Pseudocheiridae; genus Pseudocheirus; species Pseudocheirus occidentalis. The sequence continues at coordinate 236,500,323 of CM053593.1, read as the reverse complement.
CTTGGCAGGTGGGGCTCATCTCAGCACTGGGAGCTGAAACCAGTCCAGTCTGAAACCGTGGCTTCGCCACGGGATGAGCAGGACAAGCTGCGCCTGGAGCTTCCATGAGAGTGCATCAGCAGCAGCTGTGGCAGTTTCCAGAATTATCAAGCCATTAAAAAAAGAACTAAGTGAAAGGTCAGTGGAATTCGGCTACATTTGGGAGAGAAAAGGGGTCTGGCCGAACTGCCTCGAGGGCAAAAAAGTGGCAGAAGCAGAGGCCCTGCCACCACCTCCACATAGCTGCTTCAGAGATTCTGGCCTGCAGACTGCAAGGGGAGGGGGGCAAACAAACATTCAGAGGCTAAGAGAAGAATGGGAAGAGAAATGAGAATGATGCAAGAAAATCATGAAAAGAGAGTCAACAACCTGACTAAAGAAAATAACACCTTGAAAAATAGATTAACTCAAATTATCAAGCCATTAAAATAAGAACTAAGTGAAAGGTCAGTGGAATTTGGCTACATTTGGGAGAGAAACGGGGACAGGGATAGGGTAGAGAATAGAATAAGGTTGGGGGCAGGATAGGAATGAGGGACATATAATCAGTCTCTCAAAATATGTCCACTGTGGAGATGTTCTGTGTAGTTACATATGTACAGCCTGTATTGAATTGCTTGTCCTTCCAGTGGGTGGGTGATGAGGGAGGAAGGAAAAGAATCTAGAATTTAAAGTTCTATAATCAAATGTTAAAAAATATATATGTATAAAGATTATTATTAGAATTAAGTACATGCAAGTGGGAATTAAGATATACAGGCACTGGGGTAGGGAGACCCATTCTGCCTTACCGGAAAGTTAGAGGGGCTATGTTGGAGGAAATAGGAGTGAGCAGATTAGGGAAGGAGCTTTACAGTGGGATCACTGTTTTGGGGTAGGGGTAGGGGAAAGATAGGGAAAAAATTGTAACTCAAAATCTTGTGGAAATGAGTGATGTAAAGAAGAAAATAAATAAAATCAGAGTGGGGAAAAAAGGAATCTAGTTGGGGAGGGAGAGGAATGAGTGGTACAGGAATAAAGTAACTTGTAATAAGGTTTAAAAGGTAGTTTGGCATCAAGTTGTAAAGTGTGTTAAGCTAAGAAATAAAGCTCATATTTGATATTATAGATAAAAAGGAATCATCAGAATTTGTTGACTAGGGGTTTGATAACATCAGACTTGTACACTAGGATAATCATTTTGGCAGCTATGTGAAAGATGAATTGGCAGAGGTGGAAAAGAAGCAAGGAGACCAATTAGGAGGTTATTGAAATTGTATAGTATAGGTAAATACTACAGGTGAAAGGTGATGAGGACTTCAATTACGGTGGTGGGTATATGAGTATGGAAAATGGGATGGATGTGAGATGGATATCAAAAGAATAAAATTTTGTAACAGATTGAGTATATCTGGTGAGGAATAGTGAGGATTCAAAGTTAATGCTAAGGTTGTGAACCTGGTGACAGGAAGGATGGTGATACCCTCAAAAGAAATAGAAAAGTTCAGAACAGAGGAGGATTTTGGTAGAAGATTTTTTTTTCATTTTGTAATGACTATGGGATATCTTGATTTAACTATACATACGCAATTGGAGATGTATCACGGAAGCTCAGGAGAGAGACTAGGGCTACATATATAAGTTGGAGAGTCATCAGCATAGAAATGGTAATGAAATCAGTAAAAGCTTTTAAAAATCACCATGTACAAGACAATAGAAATATAATAGAAGAGGACCCAAGACATGCATTATAAGCCAGTAAAATATGCTGAAGTGTGATCAGACAAATGGAAAGAGATTCAAGTCAGGGAAGTATGTGAAAAACCCATAGAGGACATACTTTCCAAGTGGAGAAAGTGGGCAAAAATATCAAATTCATCAGAGGAAAAAAAATGAAAACTAAGAAAAGATCAAAGCTTAGCAATAAATAGGTCATTTGTAATTTTGGAAAGAGCAGTTTCAGTTGAGTAATGTCGTCATTAGTCACATTGTGGAAGTCTGAGAGGTGAAGAAAAGGAAAGCATATAGAATCAATGGCTGATAGATTATTCTTGGGTATACTTTGATGGAAAGAAAAGAAGTAGGATTATATTTTGAAGGAATGCTGGAGCCTCATAAGATCCTTTTTTTTCATGATGGGGAGGACTTGGGCATGTGTGCAGGCAAAATGAAAAGAGTAGATAGTGAGAGAAAGGAGACATGACAGAATGGGGTAGAGAGTGAATCTACTGGGGGAGACAGAAGAGAATGAGATCAAGATTGCTCATATAGGGGCTGACTTTTTCAAGAAGAAAGGTTATTTCATTATGAATTACAATGATTAAGAAAGTAAAATTGCATCTAAATATAAATAGTGTTGGGGGTTTTTTTCCATGGAGGGGGGGAAGTGATACTGGCCAATTAGCCTGACTACAAGCAACATTTTTAATCATATCATTTATATGACTTTATTTATTTTTTAGTTTTCAACATTCATTTCCACAAGATTTTGAGTTATAAATTTTCTCTTTATCTGTCCTCTAACTCCTACTCCCCAAGATAGCAAGCATACTGAATAATCCTTCCCAGAATCTGTTCTCTATTATATCTGCCCCCATATTCTCCCCATCTTACTTTCTTGTAGGGCAAGACGCATTTCTATAGCCATTGCCTGAATCTCTTATTTCCCAGTTGCATGTAAAAAACAATTTTTAACATTTTTTTTTTAAAACTTTGATTTCTAGATACTTTCCCTTCTTCCTTCCTCACCCACCCTCACTGGGAAGACAAGCAATTCAACATGGGTGGTATATGTGTAGTTATGCAAAACATTTCCATAGTAATTATATGGTGAAAGACTAACTAAATTTCCCTCCATCCTATTCCACCACCCACTTATTCTATTTTCTACTTTGACTCTTTCCCTTTTCAAAAGTGCTTGCTTCTAACTATCCTCTCCCCCAACCTGCACTCCCTTCTATCATCTCCCACTCCTATCCCCTTCCCCCCTACTTTCCAGTAGGGTAAAATATCCAATTGAGTGAGTATATTATTCCCTCCTTAAGTCAAATCAATGAGAGTAAGGCTGACTCATTCCCTCTCACCTTTCTGCTCTTTCCCTCCATTGTAACAGTTTTCTCTTGCTTCTTTTATGTGAGATAATTTACCATATTCCATCTATTCCTTTCACCTCCTAATATATTCCTCTCTCTTGTTTTTAGACATTATCCCTTCTTATTCAACTCATCCTGTGCTATCTACATATACATGTACATGCACACATATAAACACACACACATATACCCTACTATACATATATATGTATGTACACAAATTCATACATATATGTTCCCCTCAATTATCCTCCTACTGAGAAAAGTCTCATGAGTTATAATTATTGTTTTTCCATTTAGAGATGTAAATAGTTCATCTTTAACAAGTTCCTTATACTTTCTCTTTACTGTTTACCTTCTCATAATTCTCTTGGTTCTTGTATTTGAAAGTTACATTTTCTGTTCAGTTTTCTGTTCAAATAAGAATGTTTTAAAGTCCTCTATTTAATTGAATGTCCATATTTCCCCCTGAAGTATTCTACACTGTTTTCCTGGGTAGGTGATTTTTGATTTTAATCTTAGCTCATTTTACCTCCAGAGAATCATATTCCAAGCCCTACAATCCCTCAATGTAGAAGCTGCTAGATCTTGTGTTATCCTGATTGTGTTTCCATAACACTAAAATTATTTCTTCCTGAATGCTTGTAATATTTTCTCCTTGACCTGGGAACTCTGGAATTTTGCTATAATATTCCTAATAGTTTTCTTTTGGGGATCTCGTTCAAGAGGTGATCAGTGAATTTTTTCAGTTTTTTTTTTGCCTTCTGTTTCTAAAATATCAGTGATGTTTTCCTTGCGAATTTCTTGAAGGAAAAGTTCTTTTTTAGATCATGGCTTTCAGGTAGTACAATAATTCTTAAATTGTCTCTGGTGGATCTACTTTCCAGGTCAGTGGTTTTTCCAATGAGATATTTCACATTGCCGTCTATTTTTTCATTTGATTGGATCTGTTTTATAGTATCTTAATATCTCATAAAGTTATTAGCTTCCATTTGCTCCAATTGAATTTTGAAGCAATTATTCTCTTCAGAGAGTTTTTGAAATTTCTTTTTCATCTGGCCAATTCAGTTTTGTAAGGCAATCTTCTCCTCACTGCTTTTTGGATGTCTGTTGCTACGTGAGTTAATCTATTTTTTAAGGTGTTAGTTTCTTCAGTCAGGCTTTGGACTTGTTTTTCATGATTTTCTTGCATCATTCTCATTTCTCTTCCCAATTTTTCCCCTACTTCTCTTATTTGATTTTCAAAATCTTTCTTGATCTCCTCCATGGCCTGTGAACAATTCATATTTTTCTTGGAGGCTTTTGATGTAGGAGTTTTGAGTTTTTTGTCTTCTTCTGGTTCTATGCTTTGATCCTCTTTGTCTCCAAAAAAGGATGCTAATATCTGATTGTGTGTCTTCTGTTTGCTCATCTTGCCAGCCAATTACTTGAATTTTGAGCTCTTTGCCATGGTAGAACTCTGTTTCCAGAGTGGAGAGTGCTGGGTACCAAATTTCTGGGGTTTTGCACAACTGTTGTCAGAGTTTCTTTTTTTTTTTTTAGGGACTTGGCTCAGAACTGTGAGAAGGACTTTATCTCCACAGCCTCAAAAACCTCTATCACACCAGAACAATCCCTACCCCAGGATTATCACACAAGACTATGACCCAAATCCAACCAGGACAAAGCAATAGAATCCTGCCTATAGGTTCCCCTATAGGAAAACCCTGTAGACCTGGAGCTGGCAGCAGCAGCAGTGGCAGCAGTTGCATGCTCTGTCACTTACACTGCCCTGGGGGAAGGGGTCAGACTGAGCTCTTCTTTCACCTAGGCTCAACATGGTTCCCTAATGACATTTTACTTTCTCTTTGGCATTTATGCATTGAGAATTCTAGAAACCACCACAGCTTCCAGTGATTCACTTTCCCAAAGTCTGCTCTGGTTGTTCTGTTCCACTGGTCTGGGCCCATGTGGCTCATGCAGAATTTTCCTTGGCTCCCAGCTCTTCACTATAGACCCTTCCTGTTGGTCTGCCAGGCTGCTATCAGTGGGAGATTTATTTCTTTCTGTCACTTTGTGGGTTCTGTAGCTCTGTAATTTGTTTATAGTCATATTTTACAGGTATTGCAGGTGGTTGGAATGGAAACTCAAGCAAATTCCTGCTTTTACTCTGACATCTTGGCTCTACCCCCTTTCAATCATATTATTAAAGGGGTTGTTAGTGAACACTTAGAAACAGAAGTGAATGTCACAGAACCAACAAGGCTTTAACTTTTCCTTGAATGACAAGTTCACTACATTGTTAGAATAGGCATGGTTTACCTAGATTTTAGCAAATCATTTGACAAAATAATGTTATTCTTGATGAAATTAATAACCATTCATGAAGTATTTCCAAGACTCTGTCCAAGTACTGAGTACTGTCCAAGTACTGTCCAAGGATCTTACATAATGTTTGGGGATACAACATGGGTACATATATTACTCAAGTCCCAAAGCCTATGGGCAACCTCATTGGTGGAGATCATTGTACTCCTCCTGACTGAGGGGCAGGTCAGAGTTGGCAAGAGCAGGACAGAGGAGAGATTTTATCTCTTAACAATTTTGAGTGTCTTTAGCCTTTTTGCTTTCTTAAAATCTCTACAGTCTCTGAGTTTCTGTTGTCTCACTGGGCTTGTCAGTTGCTTTGGGCACTTCTAGTTTCTATTTTGGAGAAAGAAGATAGATAATGTCAACCCCACTCTAAATTACTGAAGGTAAAATAACGCTCTGGTAAAAGACTTTGGGGAAATTGATTGAAGTCTGGGACTCTGTACCTTGTATCTTGGTTGAACTGAGTCTCTTTGATCCCAATGGGAGAACACCTTCATGTTGAATTGTAGGGTATATATTCTCCAATGTATACTTTCTTTTATGCCTATTTTGCTATCAATATGAATAAAATTAATTTCTTTACTACTTGTATGTATGTTCATTTTGGAACTGGTATTTGGGGATAAGAAAGTCAAGCCTTACCCCAGTTCGTGACCAATTATCAAAGTTTATCTTGAACCTTAAATACACATCCCTTAGACTAACCATATTTAAGGGTACAGATAGATATTCTAGTCTTGCACCCTCTCTCTCTGAGGAGGGAAGTAGGGTCAACTTTTTGGCTTCAACCTCCTGCTTCCCATCCTGGAATGAATTATAGTTTTCCTTATAAAAGGGAAGGAAGAAGGCAGAAGAAGAGGCTAGAGATGTATATTCTGCATCCCTTCAAACCCAAACTTTCCATGACAGCAATTATACAGATATACAGATCAAATTCAAGGCTATATTACATGACCAGAGCTAGTGCTAGAAGCTAAAGGCAGGTAAGTGGCACAATAGAGTTCTGAGTCTATAGTTAAAAAGATCTGAGTTCAAATTCAGTCTCATATGTTTCCTAGTTGTGTGACCCTGGGCAAGTCATTTAATCTCTCTATGCTTCTGTCTCCTCAGTCTCCTCAAGTATAAAATGGGAAAAATAATAGCACTAACCTCCTAGTGTTGTGAGGATCAGATGAGATAATATTTGCCTTGCGCAGCACATAGCAGACACTTAATAAATGATTTTTCCTTCCTTCCTCTCATCCTACCTTCCCTGGGGAGGGAACAGGAAGGGCATTATGGAAAAGCTGAAACTGAAATTGAAATGTGAAGAAAGCCAGGGATTCTAAAATGTAAGGGTGGTCAGGGAAATGCCTTCAAGAGATGGGAGCCAGATTGTGAAAAGTCTTGGAAAATAGGAAATGGAATACAGTATGTGATGAATAGTCATTATACCAGTTTAGCTGGACAATAAAATGCATGAAGTAGAGTAAGAATAATAATCCTGGAAAGGGGCATTGGAGCCAGGTTATTTAGTTTATCCTAGATGCCACTGTGAGCCACTGGAGTTTATTGAGCAGGAGAGTGATGTCATCAGACCTTTGCTTTAAAAATATTATTTTGGCAGCTATATAGAGTCTGGATTGAAAAGGAGAAAAGTTTGAGGCAGGAAGACCAGTTACAAGGTTGTTACAATAGTCCAAGCAAAAGATGATTAAGGTCTGAACTAAGATTTTTTCTTTTTTTTTTCTCCATACATACAAGTAGTAAAGAAATTCATTTTATTCATATTGATAGCAAAACAGACATAAAAGAAAGTTTACTTGGAGAATATGTACCATACAATACTGCAAGAAGGCCTTCTTCCATTGGGATCAAAGACTCTTAGCTCAACCAAGATACAGAGACCCACACTTCACTCAATTTCCCCAAAGTCTTTTATCAGAGCATTATTTTACCTTCAGTAACTTGGAGTGGGGTTGACATTATCTATCTTCTTTCTCTAAGATACAGGCTAAAAAGAGAGTGAAGAGAAGTGGATAGATGTAAGAGATATTGTTGGTGATAGAAGTAGCAGGACTTAGTAAATAAGACAAGTGAAAAATAGTGTGAGCCAGGTATGTTAGTCCATGTGAAAAAAAATGGGAAAGTGCTTCAGAAATCTTAAATCTTGATGTACGTGGCAGTTACCATTAATAGTTAACCAAAAGATCTGTGGCTGTGTTGATATGTGTACCAGGTCTGGGTAGATGGTTTGATGAATTCTTATGGGAACAGAATTCATCACCTGGAAGTCAACACATTAGAAAAAGTACTGGGCAGATCACATCATCCCACTACTCAATAAACTCCTAAGGGTCCCTATTCTAAGATTCAATGTAAGTATCTCCATTTAGTTTTAAAGACCTTTACAACCTTGCCCCATGTTTCTCAACTTCCTGCATTCTACAATCTAATCACTGGCTTTCTAGCTGTTCCTCAAACATGCCACTCCATCACTTGTCTCTCTTTTCATATTGGCTATTCTCCACACCCATAATGTAATTCCATCTCGCTTCTGTCTCTTAGAATCCCTTATTTTCTTCAAAACTCTGATCAAGGGCCACTTTCTCCATGAAGCCTCTCCTGACCTCCCTCCCCTAAGGTGCTAGACCCTCCCCCCCCCACAATTTGTATTGTATATATTCTTTATGTGCTTATTTGTAGACATGTTATCTTCCATGTTATCTCCCATGAACTCCTTGAATGTCAAGACCAGTGGTTCTCAATCTGTGGGTTGTGAACCCTTTAGGGGTCAAACGACCTTTCACAGGGGTCACAGGGGTCACCTAAGACCATGGGAAAACACATATTTCCCATGGTCATAGGAATTGAGAAACCTCTCTAATATCCGTCTCTAGGCATGTACGCCCACACGCAGATACGACCACATACAAGTATTAAAGGGTTGGGGCATTAGGAAGGTTGAGAACCACTGGTCAAGACAATTTCATTGGTATCTTAGTAACTGAAGCTGAGGTACGATTAGGTAATGCATGCAAAGTTTGCCCTGAAGCCTAGAAGAGAAAAGATTTAATTCTTGCCTTGGACACATACTGGCAGTGTGACCCCTCTCAGTGCCCTAGGCAATTCTCTAAAATTATAATATGTAGAGAAGGAGTTTATGTGCTTGAGTGAAAAGAGTTTCCTTGCTGGGAAATAGCCCTCTATTTCAATGAAATCCCAGGTCTGGTCCGTATCCCTCAATCTCTTTGTAACCTGAAAGCCTGGCATGAAGTCAGAATAAATATTTGTTGATTGATTGATTAACCTCTGCATAGACAACTAGATGGCATAGTATATAGTGGTAGCATTAAAGCAGGGAAGACCTGAACTTATAGCTTGCCTGAAACTTTTACTAGCTATGTGACCCTGGGCAAGTCACTTGTTTTTTTAAGTTTCAGTTTCTTTATCTGAAAAATGGAATTCTACCTCAAAAAAACACTTTGTAAATCTTAAAGTGCTGTATAAATGGTAGTTATTATTATTAATTAGGCTGGACCTCAAGTGACAATCTGTTTGCCCTGTTTTCTAGACTGGTAAGACTTTCTAGAGCTTTTTTTTTTCATTCTGCTGGCATAGCAGGGGTCACCTTCATACGAGAACACTACGAATAAAGGAAAAGAGGTTATTTTGGCTTGCTTTGTTCATAAGCAGCCTCTATTAGTGCCTAATGACTACTTCATTCCTTTCTAAAGGGCTACAAATCATCTGCTTAATAATCCTTTGTGGAATTTTGCTAAGAATTTGGTCAGCATTACCAGTGTTCTGTTTCAGGAATTTATCTTTTCTCTCTCTCTCTTTTTTTTAAATTGGAGCATTTTTCTTTCTCTTTAATTTACAGAATGAGAATATATCAGAGTTGAAGGGAACCTCTAATTGGAAGGTATTTTTTTCTTCCATCATACCTGAATCCATCTCTTTACTACATTCACTTATTGCTGTTATACAACATCACTGGCCCTCCTAAACCTTTAAACACTGACTATGGATCCAATATCACACCTGCAAGTTTCATCACTGGATGTAATTAATCTGTACTTTGTATAAAACTATAGCCTCTCTCTCTCTCTCTCTCTCTCTCTCTCTCTCTCTCTCTCTCTCTCTCTCTCTCTCTCTCTCTCTCTCCCTCTCTCTCTCCCTCTTTCTCTCTCTCTCAAAAAAAAAACAAAAACAAAAACCCAACACCACCTATTTACTCCAGTTATCATCTGTACTTACTCCTTTACAGGGTCCAGTTAGGCTCATATTCCTCTTCTTGCCTTGCTTACGTTGTTCTTTTGCATCTAAACAGTCTCACAGTTTAAACTGTAAGAATCTTCATAGGCCTTGATAGATACTCTCTCTTCAAGGATTGTTTCCTTTTTTTTTTCATTTGACCCATAGCACCTTGCAAGGTGCCTGACAAATAGCACATGCTTGATAAATGTTCAATCATTATCTGTCTTCATTTTTCAATCAATCGGAATTTTTAAAGCTCCTACTATGTGACAAACATTGTGCAAGGCACTGGAGATAGAAAGACAAAAGCCAAACAATTTCTGCTCCCGTTGAGTTTACAGTCAATTTAATGCTGGATTTTTGAAAGCTATACAATGGGGAGAATAATGCAGGAAGCTTACATTGAGAGTCAGAGAGTGGGAGTTGATTAGAACAGGAAAGCATATATACATATATAAGCATATACACACATGTGTATAGACACATGTGAATACTCATATAAACAGATATACCTATACATTTGTATGTTTATTGTGTGCATACACATATGCACATGTACACATATACACAGAAATACCTCCTAATTTTGTGGGGCAAGGCATTAGCAGCTAGGGGATCAAGAAAGGCTTCATGTAGGTCCTAATTGAGATGACTTTTTAGTAATATAATGTTTTACAAAATAAAGCAACTCTTAAATTTTAAGTGTAGCTAATTTTGCTTTCTTACTATTTTCTTGATTTTTATTTTGATAAAAACTTTTCCTCCCAAATATCCCTACACCTTTCTCTGTCCAGAGTCATCTCTTGTAGCAAACAATAATGAAGAAATTATTTTTTTTTAAAGCAGCTCAGCAAAATTCAACAACATCAGTTTGATCTAACAGTGCAGGTAGTGTTCCACCCTCACAGTTCCCCACTTTCTAAAAAGAAAGGAGTGAAGTATATTTTCTCAACTCTTCCTTTAATCATTGTATAAACACAGAGTTTGCTTTGGGCAATTTTTGTTTTTGTTTATTTATTTTTTATTTATTTATTTTCCCACTGATATTGTAATCATTGTGTATTATGTTCCTGGTTCTGATTATTTAATTTTATATCAATTTGTGTACCTTCACATAGTTCTTTGAATTCTTCATGTGCATTTTTTCTTGCTCACCAGTAATCACCCATTGAATTGTTGCATATTATATTGTATTGTACTACAATTTTTTTTGCTTTTTGGAGGGGGGAAGTCAATGCAATTGGGGTTAAGTGACTTACCCAAGCTCACAAGGCTAGTAAGTGTTAAATGTCTGAAGCCAAATTTGAACTCTGTTCCTCCTGGCTCCTGGGCTGGTGCTCTATTCACTGCACCATGTAGCACCACCCCTCTACTACAATTTATTTAGCCATTTGCAATTGGGAATGGACATCTATACTGTTTCCATTAAAAATGGAATCTGAATTCAGGTCTTCTGGACTTCAAGTCTAGCACTTAATTTCCTACACCAAGACACGTTTTATTTAGTATACCATCCTAGTTAGTATATCTTATACTGTGTAGCAACCATTTTCTTTCAAACATACTCTTGAGGAGATGAAAATATTCTTTCTATGACATTAAAGACTTTCAGCATATCTCTATTTTAATGATTTATTTTGACACATGAAAACTTGCAATTTACTTGGTGACATATTGTATTATTGTATTGTTCTATACTAACTGATGAATCCTTTCAGTGTCCAGAGCTGTGGAATTTGTAGACTCTTTATCTCAGTGATATTTATTACTCTTAAAGCTTGGATTTGCAAGGCTAACCCAACAGAGAATTATTTTTCCTTATTCACTATGTATGCATTATTGTCAAGTGAATAGTCTAAGGTAGTGTTTCTTAAACTGTGGGACACATAGTTTAAGAAATATTGAAGGAATCACTAATGGAAAAGGTTTAAGAAGCACTGGCCTAAGGAATAATAGTAGGACCTAAATTTCAAGGGTTTTCTAAAGCATGGAAAACTGAGAATGACTATCTGATTATTCCTTTTTAGTTTCCATTGCTGGATCCTTAGGTATATCCTTCTCCTCAAATATTGTAGAATCTCAAAGTTCTGTCCAGGAGCCCCTTCTCTACCATACACACTTGGTTATCTGATTAGCTCTCATGAATTAATTTATCAACTCCTTGCATATGACTCCAGCAATTATATATTCAAATATGATCGATCTCCCAAACTCTGGACTGACATTACCAACTGGATGCCTCCACCTGAATATCCCACTGACATCTCAAATTTAACTTGTGCAAATCAAGACTCATTATCTTCCCCTAGCCCCTCCAAACCTTCCATTTATCCATATTCTTCTGTTTCTTTCAGGGCCTCTACCATCTTTTAATCACCTAGGATTTCAGCCCTTCATCCTTGACTCTTCACTCTCATTCTCATTTCATATGTGATCAGTTACTGTAACTTTTCAGTTTTACCTCTTCAGGATTTCATATGGTTCTACTTATTTCCATGCACATGACCATTATCCTACATCAGGCATTCATCATCTTTCAACTAGAGTACTCCAAAAGACACTTTATCTTCCTACTTATAATTTTTCTCCTTTCATCCATTTTCCTCCCAACAACCAAAATAATTTTCCATAATTACAGGTTTGAACTTTCACTAACCTACTTGAGAATGTTCAGTAACTCCTTATTGTGTCTCAGATGAAATCTCAACTCCTCAGCTTGGCACTGAAAGCTCTTGATAGTCTGACTCTAACCTACCTTTCCATATTTCACATTGCTCTCCATGACGTACCTAATATTCTATCCAAACTGACCTGTTTGCTGCTTGCAGCACCCACCTGCATGCCTTTGTAACACTTGTCATACACGCCTGGAATGTTTTCCCACCTGTCAGTAATTAGAATCTTTAGCTTTTTAAGTTCAAATCAGGTGCTATCTCCTATGAAAAAGCTTTCTGATTCTCCTTAATTGTTAGTCCTCTCTTCTTCCAATTAGCTTGCATTTATAATTTGTTCAAACTCTTTTGCAGCCATGCCCCACCCCCAGTATGAGGTTAATTTCCTCAATACAGAGACTTTCTGTCATTTTATCTTTATATCCTTAGTGCTGTACAACAATTTTTGCACAGTAAGCATCTAATACATGAAGTGATTAAATTGAAAAGTATATGATTTTGACAATTTTGTTTGTTCTATAAAATATAATTATTAAAATAGCTATATAGTTAACTTTCTGAACATACAAAGTGATGTATTTCACAAATACAAAGGTCTATAATTTCGTCAGTGTGAATAGCACCTTCACTGATTCAAATATAAATCCTCACAGATAACAGTGTTTAGTCTTTCTGAGTTGTGTCTAAATGATTCTACAAAGTAATACATACAAAGCAAAATGAGAAGAAATGCAAAAACACAGTTGGAAGCATTTTCTTCTCTTCAACTTGAATTTATCCATTCACAAATTTAACTATAGCTATCTTTAACAGAGGCAAGTAGAATTTACCCTAAATTTTGTCTTAGGTTCAGAAGCCTTCCAGAACATAATAAAATGGTATTCAGCTTTGTTTAAAAGTGTTTATTTTCAGCAGAAGTTATAAATATCTTCTCACCCTTATTAGTTACCTGTCACTCAAATTCTGCTTCCCTTGTTGTCTGATACATAGGAGTTAACCCTTTCTGTTCTTGTGCTGAAAGATCAGAATCAGTCTTCTAAAGTCCAAGATTTCAGTCCCTTCCTTCTGTCTCCTTAATTATAAAATGTGTGGTGGTATATGACTGTAATCCCTAGTACTGGAGAAGTTGAGGCTAGTGGATTGCTTGTACATTACAATTTTCAAATGTCTACAATAAATATGGTACTAACATGGTAAGGTGCCAGGAGCAAGGAGAGAACCTGGCTGCCTGAGAAGTAGCAAATCAGTCCAGTTCAGAAAGAGAGGAGCATAAAGCTCTCTTGCCCATCAGTAGTGGGATCGGGCATGTAAGTGACTACTTTGCTTCCAACTTGGATGAAATATGGAGAATTAGTCTCAAAGACTAATTCTATGTTATTCTCAAAGACAGATCGATCAGTCGATGGATTGATGGATAGATGATAGATAGATAGATAGATGAATAGATAGATAGATAGATAGATAGATAGATAGATAGATAGATAGATAGATAGATAGATAGATAGGAAAAAAGATGATGGAGTCACAGTACATATTAATGTGAGCTGCTCTGACTTGTGACCATCTTTTCTATTCATGGGAGTGTTTCTTTTATAACTATGTAACTAAATAACTTTGAAATTCTCCTCCTTCCTTGTAAATACCATATGAAACTATTTGAAATTAAACAGTTATCTTGTAATCATGCTACCAATACTTGTTTTGTTTTTAAACCTGACTTCTTGAAAGAAATATCTTAAAAGACACCATGTTCCATTTCAGACTTTGCTCCTCACCACTTGATACATTAACTCCCACCCACCCCACACATAGTCTAACCTTTCTTCCTCCCCAAGAGCCATCCCATGTAATAAAGAATATTATGGGTGGGAGTTAAGGTGATGAAAAACAAAACATGTCAATAAAATTTAATTCTATGTTGAAGGAACTGCTCTTGGGGATGTTGGGTTACCTTGACTGGTACATTGAACAATTCAGACAACAACTGGTATATAGGTATGGATAAATGAACATATACACCCATGCTCAAACATTGACTACAACAATGCAAATTGGAAGAACAACTACAACAAAACAAAATAAAGTGAATGTTGCAAGTTTTGTTTTATATTTTTTGTGCATATAAGGACTTCCTTTCTCCTTGGGTTATGCCATGTCATGAATCCTCTGGATCAAAAAGTATGAAGATTTTAGTTACTTTATTTACGTGATTCTAATTTTCTTTCCAAAGTGGTTGTACTTTTGTTCAAATATGCAGTGTGCATATTGTCCCATATCTAGTTCAGCACTTACTATTACCTTCCTTTGTCATCTTTGACAATTTGCTGATCTTTGTCAAAGGACAATGTGTATATAAATACATATATGTATAGTTGCATATGTATGTATGCATACACATATGCACTTATTTACAACAATGCAAATTGGAAGGACATCTTTGCACCTATTCATGTGTTTTTAGAAGTTTTTATTTGTACTTGGATGAATTATATTGATTATTGTCTCAAAGTTAAAATAATGTGACCTCTCTGGGAAAAAATATAATTTGGTCATAACGAATTTATTGGATGAATTGCTGTAGTCTGTTTAATAGGATTTTATTTTAAAATTTTGAGCCAATATTCATTAATTATATTGGTTTATAGTTATCCTTCTTGCTTTATCTTCTCTGGTTTAAGTATTAGGACTTTATTTGTCCTATCAAAAAGAATTCTAGAAGAGTATATTCTTTCACAGTTTAAAAAAAAAGTGTACTATAGAAGCTTAGAGTTAATAGTTCATGAAGTATAAGATATTAGCTAACGGCTTAAAGTTTTTAAAGCTTAAAACTGAACTAACACTTTTAGAATACACTGCATTTATATTAGTTTTTCTTTAAAAGTTTGACAGAATTCTGTTAATATATCATTACCAGACACTTTTTGTTTCCCTTTTGAGTACTTATTTTTTAATAAAAGGTTTTCTTTTCTTTTCTGAATTGGGTTACATGAGATCCCTATTTGGTCTTCTCTTACTTTTAGTATTTTGTATTTTGAAGGTAAGTCTCTATTTCTTTTGTTTATTTACTTCTATCAGCATGCAACTTTATATAACAGGTTCTGATTTTTTTTTCGATACATACATATGTACACACATGTGTGTGGGTATAGTTGTGATATCAATATTGTTCTTTTACTATTTTCTTGATTTCTACCTTCTTAATCAGGTTGGCTAATGGTTTGTTGTTTTAAAATTTCTTTTCAAAGGACCAACTTTTAGTTTTATCATTTCTAAAACTTTGTTATCCAGTGTGCTTAATTCTTGTATCTTTTTTTGGCATCTCCTCTTTTATGTTTATTTGTATTTTATTTGTTGATTTTTCTGATTGTTAGTGCATGTTCAGTAAATTCTCTTCTTTTCTATTTATTGGTGTATGTTTTTAGAGATGTAATTTCCCCCCAAAACTACAGATTTGGCTACATCATAGAAATTTTAGAATGTTGTTCCATCAGTGTTATTGTCTATCACATATTTATAAAATATTTCTAAGATTTGTCTTTCATCCACTGATTTAGGATTTCTGTGTTTTTGCATTGTTTTGTTTTGTTGGCATTCCTTGAATTGATTATAATAATTGTGGTGTTACGATTTACAAGGAATGTTTATTATTTCTGAATTTTTACATTTATTTGTAATATTTCTGTCCCTGAATATTTTTTCAAAGTGTAATGTGGTGCTGAAAAGTGCATATATTCTTTAGTATCACCATTTAAGAGATACCATATGTCTTTTATCAAAAAATTTCTCCATAAAATCTTCAATTGTTTATTTTATCTTTTGCTTACCTGACCATTAGATTTGTTCAGATCTTAGAGAAGGGAATTAAAGTCTCTTCCTATAATTATTTTCCTATGTTTTCTTGTACAGTTTTTTTGTCTTTTTTTTTTGGAGGGGGCAAGCCACAGCAATTAAGGTTAAGTCATTTGCCCAAGGTCACACAACTAGTAAGTGTTATGTGTCTGAGTCTGGATTTGAATTCAGGTCCTTCTGGCTCCAGGGCCAGTGCTCTATTCACTATTCCACCTAGCTGCCCCCAGTTCTTTTTTAAAATTATTATTAATGTGGATGCTTTGACATTTGGCAAATAAAAATTGAACATTAATATTCGTTGTGATCTGGAGGGTTTTTTTTTTCAGAACAAAGACTTCACTACATGGCATATACTCCAAGGAGGTCATTGGCAAAAGAGAATGTTATTATATGCACCAAAAATTTAAAACCTTAACTCTTGTGTATTTAGATTTGGAGTCAGGAAGACCTGAGTTCAAATCTGGCTTCAGACACTTATCTAGGCAGGTGAACCTCTCTTTTAACCTCTCTTGGGCAAGTCATTTAACCTCTCTTGCTGAAGGTTTCCTCATCTCGAAAATGGGAATAAGAATAGCACCTATATCCCAGAATTTTTTTTAAGGATCAAATGAAATAATATTGGCGAAGTTCTTTGGAAACCTTAAAGCACTATATAAATGCTAGCTAGCTAGTACTTTGTGGTTCTTCTCGCTGGTCACTCTGGAAGTGGTCTCCATCTAATATAGTAGAATTCTGAGAGTAGACTTAGACTCACTTATTTGAGTTTAATCCAGGAAAGCTGCATGAATCTGATCTCATCAAAGTCAGGAGGTACAGTTTATTCAATACTACTTATTCTGTTGAGCAGAACACTTAAAAACATGAACCAACATGATAGTTGTCCACATGAATTCAGTTGCTTGTAAAGCTTAATCTTAACCTTTTTTTTCATCCCCTCAGACAATTATTTATTTTTCTAATAATTGGAGAACCTTTTATCTCCTCTTTTGTTTTCATCTGTACTTTTCTTATGTCTAAAGGCTCCTAAAGGCCTCCCCTTCCCCTCCCTCTCAATTCATTATAAACTTTAACCTGTTTTCTATGGCAACATAGGAATTCATCAGTCAACTTAGTCAATTAACTAAATTAACTAAGCAATTAAGCACCTACTACAGTACTAAAGTACTGTACTAAGCTCTGGGGATATAGAGAAAGGAGGGAAAATGTCTCGTGTGTGCATGTGTGTATGTATGCATACATGCATGCATGTATATATGTATACACACATATATACTCACATACATATACATAACATATACATATGTGTGTGTTAAACTGGAGAAAATTAATAGAGGGAAAGTACTCAGATAAAGGAGGATTGGGAAAGGTTTCTAATGGATAAGGTGAGGCTCAAGGTGAAACTTGAAGGAAATCAAGGGAAGCAGAAAGAAGAAAGGAGAGAAAATGATCCTTCCAAGTATATGGAGGGAACCAGTCAGGAGAGTCAGAAAGAGGGTCATGTGTGAGAAATAGCAAGGAGGTTACTGTCAGTGGTTCATAGAATGGGAAGTAAGGTGTATGAAGACTGGGAAGGTAGGGGAAAAGGGGTAGATAATGAAAGGCTTCAAAAGCCAACAAGAAGATTTTATATTCTATTCATGAGTTAATAGGGAGCCGCTGGAGTTTCATTTATTTATAACTAAAGATTACCAGGGGACTCCAAATAACAAACTTGATCAAAAACCATTATGTGCAATTCCAAATGAAGATGTGTAGGAAGTATATATAGGAGTTTGCCAATAAAATAAGTCTACTGTTTCAAGTATATTAATTGTTTAACATATTTGATTGACTGAGGGTGGTCACTTGAGGAGATGGGAAGGATAAACGACAGTTTAAATGATAGAGTAGACCTGGTTATATGTTTATAAATCAGGAAATGAGCCATTAGGAAACAATAGAATATGACTGTGAGAGAAAAAAACAACAGTGGGAGAAGCTCCTAGAAACAGGATTGGATGGCATCAAGTCAGTGTACACGAATTTATTAAGTACTTTTTTGTATGCTAGGTACTGCACTGAGGATATAGAAGAAAGGTAAAAACATGTATCAAGGAAATGGGGCTTAACATTCTCTTTAGAGGCAGAATCAAGAAAAGAAGGAATGAAGATCTGAGATGTGGAATAGAGGAAAAGAGGAAGTCTTTTGACATGGCCACAATGTTCTGAGCAAAATAGAATTCAATTATATTGATTTAATCACTTGAAAGCTAGAACAATTAACTATGGAAAATTTTGTTCTGGATCTTATTTTCACCAACATGGAGAAACTATTAGGGTGGAAATAACAACTTTTAGTCAGCATTTGAAATAGAAATGGAATGGAAAATTGAATGCAGTCTTAAAATATTCTGAATTTTATGAGAAAACATACTGAGAAACAATGAATGCAATAAGTGGTATTCTTTGGACTAAAATTCTACAGGTAATGTCATCCCAGGAGTGATGAGAAGCTCTCAGGAATGGAATTCTGGGGGAAAAAATTAGTTTAAGACCAAAAAACAATCATAACTTTCTGAGGAAAATAATTGAGTGAATTGGAAATGAAGCCATATATAGTAACTCAGATTTTTAAAAGCTTATTTTTAATTGAAAGAAACACTCTAAGCTTAGGCTTTTAAAAGATATACATCTATCTCCTAACAGAAAGATGATATACTCAGTACACAGAATGAGACACAGTTTTTGACATAGTCAATATTGGAATTTGTTTTATTTGACAAGTCATATTTTTAGAAGTTTTTTTTCTTCAATGAGAAGAGATGGGAGATATAAAAATATAAAACTTTCCTTCTTAAAATGAAAAATAAAGTTTCGTTCTGAAAAGACATGTATAAAAGGTAGATGCAAGGACAGTTCCCCCTAAGAACAACCTTAGACCATTTACCAATTGGGGAATTCTCACAAATTAAATCAGCAATTTCTTTATTTTGTAAATGAAACCTTTATCAGAGAAATTTGCTTCAAAGATTCTTAGTTTTATTGGATTTGTTTGTTTAGAACCTTATTTAATTTCATGTAATGAAAATCATCTATTTCATTTTCTGTGAGTACAACTATTTTAGAATGAATTTTTGAATTTTGCACAAAAAGTTTTGAGATGATTAAAACTTTTGATCCATCTATACCATTGTTAGGCATATACCTAAAAGAGATAAAAAAAAACAAGTCCTATAAATGACAAAAACGATCATAGCAGCTGTTTTATGGTGGAAAAACCTAGAAGACAAAGCAAGCCTATCAACTGCAGAATGGTTGAATAAGATGTCATTTATACGAATGTGAAAGAGAACTGTTGTGCTGCAAGAAATGAAAAAAAAACTGATGATGTTAGAGACATAAAAAGTTATATGGATGGGGCAGCTAGGTGATTCAGTGAATAGGGCATTGGCCTTGGAGTCAGGAGGACCTCAGTTCAAATTGAGCCTCAGACACTTAACACTTACTAGCCATGTGACCTTGAGTAAGTCACTTAACCCCAATTACCCCTCCATAAAAAAGCAAAAAAAAAATTACATGGACTGATGCAAAGTGAAGTAAACAGAATCAGAAGAGCAATTAATAACATCAACATTGGAAAAACAGACAATTTTAAAGACTTTTTCAAACTGGTAAAGAATGAAAAGAGCAAAAGAAAACATTTTATATAATACAGAAAAGCCAATAACTTTGAAAACTGTAAGAACTATGGTCAATAAAATAACCTTCCCTAATTCCAAAGGCTTGATGATAAAACCTATTATCTTCACCCCAACAGAGAGATGACATACATAAGATGTGGAATGAAACATTTGTATTTTTGTATGGAGCCAATGAGAGAATTTATTTTGTCTGATTGAACATATTTGTTTAAAGGATTTTTTTCTTTTTTTTCTGTTCTGGTGGGAATTGACAAAACATAAAATAGATTTTGGTTAATTAAATTCTGGAAGGGATGAGCAAAAAGAAATACACTAATGCATTGTTGCTGGAGCTATGGACTATCCCAACCATTATGGAGAATATTGTGTAACTATGCCTGAAGTATACAATTATGTATACACCCTGACCCAGAAATGCTGTTACTAAGTCAAATAGATCAAAGGAAAAGGAAAATGATCAATATGCACAAAATATTTACAATGGCTCTTTTGTAAGGGAAAAGAATGGGAAAATGGGGGTATACATATCAATTGGGAAATGGCTAAACAAGTTGACATATAGATGTGATAAAAACAATCGTGCTCTGAGAAACGATGAAAGGAGATGGTTTCAGATAAAACTATGAACTGATGTAAAGTGAACAGAAGCAGGAGAACAATGTACACCATACTAGCAATTTTATACAGATAATAAATCGTGAATGACCTAGTAACTCTGATCAATACAATGATCCCCCATGATTCCAAAGGACTCAAAGATAAAAAAATGCTATCTACTTCCAGAGAGAGAACTGTCGAACTCTGAGTGTACGATGAAGCATAATTTTCTTACTCCCCTCTTCCAGAGCATAGCTAATGTGGAAATGTGTATTTTGTGACTTCTTTTGTATAATGGTTATCATATTTCTCACCTTTTCAGTTATTGGGGAGAACTGGAGTGATGAAGAGAATCCAGAAGTAAAAATTTTTTAAATTAAAATAGATGTGTTGGAGTGCTACAGATGTATGCCAGATTAGGTCACTGTGTTGTTAGTTTTGTTTCATTGTTTAATGTTTATTTGTTCATTTTTAAAAAGACCTCACATGAAATGTGGTAATCCTTAGATATTTTTGATGTAATAAATTGAACACATGGAAAAAAAAAACTTTTTTTAAAAAAAAGGATTAATCCAGAATTATAGAGTGGCATTTTAAAAATATTCTCAAGGATATTGAATTCAAGAATTAGCTGGTCAGTAAAGAAACCTAAGGATGTGTTTATTCTTTTCTCTTTTATTTTAAACATAATGGGGGAAATACGGTAATCAAAGAAGGGAAAAGATTACTTCTTGGGTTGGAAGAAATCACATTGCTTACTGAAAGAGGGAAGACAGAACTACCTCATTCTTTTATTTTTTTTCTAATTTATTTATTTACTTTTAGTTTTCAACATTCATTTCCACACTATTTTGACTTATATATTTTCTCCCCATTTTTCCCTATCCCCTGTAATGGTAATTAATTTGTTTGATCAGATGTTAAGTAGATCCTAGTAACCTAGTGTTAAGTACAGAACTCTTGTCCATTGGTGAAAAGGTGTGAATTCCCAGAACTCAGTCCATTGGTGAAAAGGTGTGAATTCCCCTGTGACTTGGAAGAATGCTATTGGCTGAGACACTCCCCTGAACCATGTTGACTTGGGAGAAGGCCAGTGTTTATAAGCAGGAGAATTACAGAGACAGGATAGATCTTGGACTTGGTTCCTGAGTGGATAACTGAAGATATGAACAGGATGGGACTTTGTTTGTTGGTGGCCTGGCTGATCCTTGAGTTCCAGGC
>CM053593.1:236421901-236478103 GCA_028646575.1 Pseudocheirus occidentalis | reverse complement strand
TTACCTTCTTATGCTTCTTGTGTTTGAGTGGCAAATTTTCTATTCAGTTCTGTTTTTTTCATCAAGAATGCTTGAAAATCCTCTACCTCACTGAATGACCATATTTTTCCCTGGAACATTATACTCAGTTTTGCTGGGTAGGTGAGAACTACCTAATTCTTATTCTCTTACTGTTTTTTTTCTGTCAAGGAGAATGATCTTTTGATTATAAAGGACAGAACAAAAATTAATAACAGATATATAAGATATGTAAGGTGATGGTAATAGAGTACCAAGTTGTCCTTGATGATTTCAAATCACCTGGATCAGGTGTATTACATCTCTAGATAACTGAGAGAAGTACCATATATGATGCAGAGTTACTGTTATTATGGTTTAAAAATGGACAAATGGGAGAGGTGTCATAGAACTGGAAAAAAGACAAATGCTGTCCTGCTTTTTTTAAAGAGGGGTAGTAGTGGTATGAAATCTTTAGACTACCATAAAGTTAGTTTTACTTTCATTCCAGGTAAAATTTTAGAGTGTATTAATAAGATCAAGAGTTTTCATGGCATAAAAAGCTAGCTCCAAAATTCAAAAGACATGGTTTCAATCTCTATCTCTGATTTGTGCCAGTGGTACAATGACCATGAGCAAATTGTTTAACCCTTTAGTATCTGAAGGCAACTAATTCTCTGATACTAGAAGTTACTGTATTAGTTGGAGGAACTTCCAAACTCGAAATTTTCTATACAAATGAAAGAAGGCCAGAAATTATTTTAAAAGATGTTTAAAGAGCCATCATGACTTCATCAAGGGAAAAAAAATTATGCCACACTAATCTTCTTCTTTTGACAGAGCCAGTAAGCTGGTTGATAAATGAAGTTATTTAGATACAGTTTAGCTAGATTGTAGCAAAGCATTTGAAGTCCTTCAAGCTATTTTTATGGGAAAGATGGGAGAGATATAGGTTAGACAATGTATCATGCAGCTGAATTCATAAATGGAATTCTACCCCAAAGTGTAGTCAATAAAGGTCTGATAACAAGTTGGAATGGGCAGCTGGGTGAAATAGTTAATAGAATGTGAGGCCTGCAGTCAGGAAGACTCATCTTCATGAGTTCAATGCTGGTCTCAGATATTTAGTATTTGTGTAACCCTGGACAAGTCGTTTAACCCTGTTTGCTTCAATTTCCTCATCTATAAAATGAGTGATAGGAGGAAATGGCAAACCGATCCAGGAGCTTTGCCAAGAAAATCCCAAAGGGAGTCACAAAAAGTTGAATATGATTGAAACAAATATACAACAACAAATGGAAAGTCTCCAGCATCATACTGGGCACTTGTGCTTGGTCTTTTATTCTTTAACATTTTGTCTATAACTTGGATAATATCAGGTTTAGAGTATAGTTTTTGTCCATTTTTTTAATAAGGAAGTTTTAAAATAGTGTATCTTCTTGCTACCCTTTATATGGACTGATGTTTTAAGGCACTACGGAAGAGTTGTTTTTGTTGTTTTTTATAGGGAAGTTTTAAAATAATGTATCTTTTGTATCCTTCATTTTTAAGAGGACCAATGCCATCACAGAGTGATATCTTGATTTATAGGTGAAATGGATTTAAGTGAGGGAGAGTTGCACATAGTTGTCATCCTCGTTGTCTCTTCCAAACATGTTGAAGTCCAGGGGCAAGATAAAAGTCAGGACAATTGGCAATTATCTAGGATGCTGTGTATGATGTTGGAGTCTTTGATGTCTGCCCAAGGTCTAAGCACTCCACAGCATCTGCTTCATTCACCTTCATAGCTAATGGAACAAATTGTTCTCATCCACCCATTCTATAAGTTGAAATCATCATATGCTTAGGGTTTCTCCCCCCCACCAACTCACCAATGGATTTGAGGCCCATTTATTGCCCTCAACCTGGTCTAGTACATTGACTAAGATGGTTTACTGGGGTGTGGCCAGTGAACATGCTACCTACAGTTTACTGGAGCCACATGTGAGAGTTGAGTGCCAATTGAACACCTGAGGTGGATGAGCCTTTCAGGGTTATACATGTAAATCCCTAACAACCAGTTCTCTAGGAAACAAAATGTTCATATGACACACTTTTAAGTTTAAGCTGCATTAGTAATATTTTTGCCATCACTTTCTTAAGTCTAGACAATCAACAAAACAGTAAATCAAGCCCTCATTTGTAGCATATGCCAATTTCCATGGTGGTAACTGTTTATACTGATCATTTAACAATCAGCTCTTTTAAGCCCATACAAGCTAGATACAACATATTCCCGGATAGTATCTTTATAACAGTTTGCAGAAGATGTAAAGCTAAGAAGAATAGCTAACCTCATACATGGTAAAGTTAACATTGATCTGAACCTAATAAGGCAAAGTTCAATAGATATAAAAGTTAAATTCTGAATTTAGGTGCCCCACCACCACCAAAAAAAAAAGTAAATTAAATAAATAGACAAACAAATAAATAAATGAATAAAAATAGATAAGTGAATAAATAAATAAATGGACGAACAAACGTACAAATAAATAAATAGATAAAAATTAAAAAATAAACAAACAAAAAAACAAATAAATAAAATAAGCCCAAAATGGAGCAGGTATTGCTATACAGCTGAACATGTGAAAAAATAGCTAATATAATAGTGCGATGTGTTGTGAGAGATAATGCTTCCAGATTCAAGGAAGTGATAAGATGTGTTGCACAATGGTGAGGTCACATCTAGGGTATTGTTTACCATTCTATTTACCACATTTCAGGTAGAATATTGTTCCATTCCTCATTTCTAAAATATATAGAGAACTGAATTGAATTTATAAGAACGCAAGTTAAACCCTAATTGATAAATGTTCAAAGGATATGGACAGGCAGTTTTCAGAAGAAGAAATTAAAGATACCTGTTTTCTCTAAATCAGTATCAGAGAAATGCAAATCAAAACAACTCTGAGGTACCACATCATACCTATCAATTGGCTAATATGACTAAACAGGAAAATTATAAGTGTTGGAAAAGATGTGGGAAAATTGGAACACTGATATATCATTGGCAGAGTGTGAACTGATCTAGACATTCTGGAGACCAATTTTGAACTATGCCCAAAGTGCTATAAAAGTATACATACCCTTTGACCCAGCAATACCATTTCTAGGTCTGTATTCCAAAAAGATCATAAAAAAGTGATAGGACCCTCATGTACAAAAATATTTATAGCAGTTCTTTTTGTTGTGACCAAGAAATGGAAATTTAAGGGATGTCTATCACTTGGGGAATGATTGAACAAGTTGTGGTATATGAATGTAATTGAATACTATTGTGCTATAAGAAATGAATAGGTGGATTTCAGAAAAAACCTTAAAAGACTTCTATCAACTGATGCTGAGTGTAATTAGCAGAACCACATGAACATTGCACATAGTAAGTCACATTGCGTGATAACTGACTTTGATAGACTCAGCTCTTCTTAGTAATGCAAGGATCTAAGACAACTCCAAAAGATGAATGATGGAAAATGCTACCCACATCTGGAGAAAGAACTTTGGAGTCTAAATGCAAATTGAAGCATACTATTTGCTCTCCTTTTCTTTTGTTGTTTTGTTTAGTTTTGTTTCTTCTTTCTCATGATTCCTCCCATTAGTTCAAATTCTTCTTTACATCATGACTAATGTGAAAATGTTTAATATGAATGTATAAGTTGAGTCTATACAAGATTTCATACCATCTTGGGAAAGGGGAAGAAGAGGGAGAGAGGAAAATTTTAAACTCAAAATTTAATGGAAGTGAATGTTGAAAGCTAAAAATAAATTATTTATTAAAAAGAATATTGTTCATTGTTCCATTACAGAACATCCAGAAGGCCACCAAAATGTTAAGGGCCTTTGAGTTTGTGTAAAATAAACTACGTGACGATCAATTGAATTAACTGTAAATGCTTAGCCTGTGTAAGAGAAGATTCTGAGGGAGAATGACTTTATATATGTCTTCAAGTATTTTAAAAGTTGTCATACAGGAGAGTATCTTTATTCTATTTATTCTAATAGTTCAGAATGGAGGGCAATGCATTAGAGGGGAATGGGAAGGAAATAAACATTAATAGTTACTATGTGTCAGGCACTGTCCTTTTTTCTTTTTAACAAATATCTCATTTGATTCTCAAAACATCCATGCAAAGTCAGTGCTCAAATATTCCCATTTTACATTTGAAGAAACTGAGGCAAGAAGAGGTTAAATGACTTGACCAAAGTCATACTGCTGTTAAGTATCTAAGGGCAAGATTTGAACTTGGGTCTTTCTGATTCTAGGCACAGCATTCTATTCACTGTGCCACCAGCTGCCTCTAAGTAGTTGCTAGAATAGAAATTCATTATTGCTGTGATTAAAGACTTCCTAGAAATTAAAACTATTTTAAAGTGATATGATCCACCTTGAAAGGTGGTAGGTTATTCCTCATTGGTACTATTCAGAGAGAGATTGGATATTCACTTGTAAGGTCTATTGTTGTGGGGATTCTTTTTCATATATGAATTAGATTAGACAACCTTTGAGATCACTTCCAACTATGAAATTCTGGATTCTATTGTTATGTGCCATCTGCTGAGGAAGATGGGGAGGCATCTGGGCCTTGATGAAAGAATAGAAGCTTTCAAAGAGCTGCTGTGGAGTATATGATAGATAGCCAATCAAGGAAGGATAAGATCATTGTCACTCAGCAGTGAAGCTTCCATTGAGATCAGATAATATGATTTGTAGTGTACCCAGGGAGCAATATGATTTGACTTTCTCCAGCAGTGATGAACAGTTCAAGAATATAAGCGGAGAAGGAAAAAGGTGGGGGCTGAATTAGGTTTCAGGAATGCATAAATATGGAATGTGATAAGACAAAAAGCATAGGCAGTCAGGTGTAGAAAAAGCAATGTATAGTTGTGATATGGTTGATTGTAGGGTCAAGACTCTTACAGAAAGTAAGGCTGTAGTAAGAGTAATAGATTGGGAGAACAGGGAATAATGGCCTGGAGGTTGTGGTGCAGACAAAGAATAAATTTAAGAGGATAGAGGTAGGACAGATGGAAGAACAGGAGACTACTCTAAGAATGGGGAATTTCAGAGCTCTGAATCATGGCAGTGACTCAGGTATTGGTAACAGTGAGATATTATAAGATATGACCATCCCTAAAAATAATTGATGTAGAGTGAGACAATAAATGATGGAAGTTGAAGAGTTTGATAAATGGGGAGGCCAGGGTGGACTGTGGGGTTGGTAGTAATTTCCAAAATTAACAAGTAATCCCACAGCTGGACTGCTAAATGAATATTTGAGTCAGATGTGTGCTCTCCTTACAATATATATTTTTTTAATTTAAACCATCCTACAGAGAGATCCCACAAGGATTCAGCCATTCAATCCCCCTCTTTAGTCTACAT
This sequence comes from Pseudocheirus occidentalis, assembly GCA_028646575.1. NCBI lineage: Eukaryota > Metazoa > Chordata > Mammalia > Diprotodontia > Pseudocheiridae > Pseudocheirus > Pseudocheirus occidentalis. Next base: position 236,472,684 of record CM053593.1, on the reverse strand, counting down.
TTGCAGCAGAGGATCCAATGATTGAGCAAAATTCTGGGCCCAAATCAACATTTATTTGCAATGGCTATCCTAGACAAAGGCTTCAAATTTAATATACATTTCATTGTAGTATTTTGTATTTAAATATCATTTTTTACAAAATAAGGAATCCCAGGATTTGATTATAAGCTTCTTTCCCCTAATTTTCCATTGATTTATCCTTCCATTTCCCAAGTTTCATACTACTTGATATTTTGAACAAATATGTTCTCCTTATAACTCAATGTTTAACTATATCAGGGATATCACTTTCTAACCATATAGTCAACCTGTTGGAATTCTTAGTAGATGTTCAATTCAAAGAAAGTGAACTTAAGATAAATAAATAAAACATTCATCAGTAAACATAAATCGTCCTACTCTTACTGTATTTAAAACACAACCCATTTCATCATTATTTAACAATATCAATATGTCAAGTTAGTCATGAGCATTTGCTAAGAATTGGATTTAATAAATGGAGGACTATTATACCTCTACAAGTTTTTTTTTTCTGATTGAATGAGAAAACATCATTGTCATCTCTCTCTCTCTCACTCTTATTCGTTCACTCTCTTTCCCCCTTTCCCTTCCTCCCTCTCTTTCTCTCTCTCCCTCCCTTTCTCCGTCTCCCGCTCCCTCCCTTCCCCCCTTCTCTCTCTCTCTCTCTCTCTGTCTCTCTCTGTCTCTCTCTGTCTCTCTGTCTCTCTCTCTCTTTCTCGCTCTTGCTGTCTCTCACTCTTGCTCTCTCTCTCTCTTTTTCTCTCCATACACACATATATGTATATACATATACATATATACACACAGAGAGGGACATATATTTATATTCATAAGATGCTCCCCTCTAAAATCCAAACTGCTTGAGGTATGCAGTGGGAAACACACAATACTTAAAATCAGAAGACCTGAGTTTGACTCCTGGATCTGTTACTAAGTACTTGTGTGGTCTTCCCAAATTTTCTGTGTCTCAATTTCCTTTCCCACAAAAAGGTTTTGGATTGAATTTTCTAGTTCTAAATTTTATTATACCATTGTCCTATGTATAATCCTAGGTCCTCCTAAAAGGTTATGTTTATGAAGTGAAGAAATCAACTAGTCTTTTTGAGCATCTCAATTAAGAAGTTCTACTGATAATGAATTTTTTAAAAAATACTACATGTTGCTGTTGGAGAGTTCTAAGTAACTTTTTTCCCCCTTTTTATTGAATACAGATCTGGATCTGTAATTATATTGGAATAGAGAATCCTCAGAAAGAAAATATGTACTACAAATATAGCTAGGCATCTGCTCTGTAATTTATGGTTTTCATTGTTTCCTGAAGATACCGATCAATGAATGACGTACCCAGGATCACAAAGATAATAAACACCAGAGCTGGTTCCAGCACTCAAATCTTTTTTTTACTATACTGCTATTCCTCTATCAATTATGTTATACTGAATTTTAAAAGTTGGGCTCATTGTTCTTCCTTTTCTTTTGTTTAGTCTATTCTGACCTCCCAGTAGTAAATATGAAAAAAAAATGGTCAATTGCCACAAATGGATACTTCTAAAATAAGAATAATACTTTAAAAAATAAGTTTATTTATTTATTTTGTAGTTTTCAACATTCACTTCCATATGCTTAAAATTTTAAGCATAAAAAAATTTTCTTCCTCAAGGTTCTTCAAGCATTCTTTGTATTTCCAGGCTAAAATAGTTCCTTGTACATAGTAGGAACCTGATAAATATGAATTGAATTGGAATGAAATGACTATTCACCCAAATTGACTATATGGTCTGGTCTTCCATTTACTTCCTTCTTAGCAAAATGCATGAAAAAGTCCTCCCATAAATGGCATTGTGATTGGAGGCAATTCTGCAAGTTGACTAACCAGTCACCAATCACCCACACATGCAGGTGACAAGTGAACCAGGTTCTGAAAGGATCATGCTAATTATCATAGTATCACAAAAGGAAAATCAAAGCAATATCCATGTCTTTTTTTTCCATGTAGCTTTGCCTACTGTTAATGGAACAATGGCCAGACCTTCTCTTGTGCAGCTTCTGATGGATGCCCCACAGAGACATTCTTAGGTCAAAAATACCCCCATCCAAAGGTATGGTTGAGGGTGAAGAGAGGGAAAAAATGTGAAAGTGAAAATTAAAATTAAACTAAACTGTTTAATATAAATCTCTTCTTCTTCAATTTCCAAAAGAAATTGTTCAGCACAGACCATCTACTTGTACTTCATTGCAATGATAAATGAGAATGACTTGGTTATCAATTGAAATTGTATCCACATTCATTTTACTTACCCATTGGTTTGTTTGCACAATATAGTTATTTACTAATAACTACAAAATAGGAGACAGAGTAGTAGTATAAAAAGAGTGCAGGGCCAAGAATCAGAAGATTTGGGTTTAATTTTCAGATATTCTATTAAAGTCATAGAGTAGTTAATAGGCATTTTCAAGGTTATGAAGTACACCAGAACCCTTCATTTTACAGATAAGAAAACTAAAACTCAGGGAAGGGTCAAACTGGAAGGAAATGGCAGAGCTGGGATTAGAACAAGGTCCAGTGATTTCAAATTCAATACTTTCCCCACTCTACCATATTAATCTATGTATTAGCTGTATGACTCTGGACAAGTCATTGTCTCTCTTTAGGCTCAGTTTCTTCATATGTGAAATGCAGGATTTGAACTAGATCATCGCTAAGCTCAATGCTATAGTTCAGTTTAAATCAACAAGTATTCATTAGGTACTTAATATCTGGGCAAGAGATTTTACTAAGTCCTAAAGATACAAAAGATAAAATAAGATACAGGAACCATCACTGTCTTGGCTCATCTCATAGTACAGATGGTGAGCAGTGAAGTAGAAAATATGCTTCCCAAGTCAGAGATGCTTATAGATCAATAATTTCCACTCGCTAAAGAACTAGAAAAAGAAGCTAAGTGGAAGGGATCTGATGTGTTTCAGAGGCCAAGTTATTTTGTTCTATGGAAATCCTTGGTTACCAAGCTCACATGCCTACCAGCCTCAAGCGGAGCTAATTGTGATACAAAATGACACAAAAATGAAGGGACTATTCAAAGAGTTTTTAATCTAGAAACCCGATTTGGTCTCTCTTAAAATGCTTACTAGTTTTTAGCAATACCTCTCATTGGCCTGTACTTCCTCTCTAAGCTGCTTCATTAAAACTTAAGATTTCAGAGTTGTAAGGGATATCAGAGGCCTCATTATAAGAATTAGGAAACTGATGGATAGAGATTTTTTTAATTATTTATTTTTAGTTCTTAACATTCACTTCCATAAGATATTGAGTTCCAATGTACAATGTACCTTAATAGGACATCCTAAGCTTTTAGCTTTGTCAGCTCAGAAAGCAAAGAGACCACTCATCCCAACAATGAGTAATATATAGCTAGAAGCATCAAGAGAACATAGGAGCATGCTCAGGGTTCCATGCAGTCCCTATGTGCAGGCAGAGAAAATCTGTTCCCTCGACTGAAGAGGGGAAGTTCATGTGCTTAACTATAAGGCCTAGCAGTAGGGGGCTTCTATGCATATGATCCTTAGATAAAACACATATGTGGTGTGTCTTTTTCCTCTCTCATGAAGATTACACCCTTCTCTAATGTTCACATCAAAGGAAGGAGCCAACATGAAATTTAACAATGATATATTCAAAACTAGGGTGATTATTGTGGGAGACCAGAAAAAAAACTCAACAACAAAACTTCTGGTTTTCTGAGCCTATTCTTTGATGTGACTGTGGATCTCTGTGCTAGATAAATTTTCTCTTCATGCCTAGAAAACTCCCTCTTTTCTCAAAAATCTTCTATACTTGTAACCTACCAAGCTAGAATGTTGTATTTTCCATGTGAGAACAACTGTGTTTGAATATAACCTAACCTTACTTATAAAACTCCATCCCTCTTTAGCATCCTCAAACTACTCAGATGCATCCTGTGTTCACAGGCTTAGGAATCTAACCACTGTACTCAGGAGCAATACCTCTTCATGATGCCTCCAGTCTAGGGCTTGACCTGTCATAGTATTATCACAGATTTTCTCCATTTCCTCACTTTGCCCAAGACCATAACACCTGAGGCTCTTGTTTCCATGATTTAAGGTCCTGTTTGAGGTGGAGGCATTGACCTAGAACTCTGCCTTTCTTGCCTATTCTCCTAGCCTTAGATGTCTCTAGTTAATGCACATAACCTCCCCTTAGCACAAGAAGGAATAAGTACATGTGATTTTGGTAGTATAGGAAACTAATTTTACAAGTGCAGATACACTTCTGCAACTTACAATCTTAGGCAATTACCTAAAGCAATGAGAGGATAAGTGACCTGCCCAGGGTCACACCGACTATTTGTGTCAGAACCAAGTCTTAAGCCAACTTTTCTCTGCTTTAAGGATGGCTCCCTACACACTAAAACACACTAACTCTATTCCCTTAAACCACTTCTTACACTCACCAAATATCTAGAAAGTTTCCTTTATTTTGCTTTTGGGAGGGGGGAAAGCAAGGTAATTTGGGGTTAAGTGCCTTGCCCAAGGTCACACACCTAGTAAGTGTTAAGCCTCTGAGGTCACATTTGAACTCAGGTCCTGCTGACTTCAGAGCTGTGCTCTACTCACTGTACCACCTAGCTGCCCCAACACTATCAGAGCTATAGTCAGAGATTGGAACAAATGTTTCTGAAAAAGCCCAATACATGGATATTTGAACAGTGCTCTGTGGAGGGCGAAGATTCAGATCCTTATATACCATGACTGGAAAAGTGCTTTAAAAAAATTGTCCCTCCTTTCCTGGTTCCCTGAGATTTTTTTTTTGAGTTGTGGTCTTTGGATTAAATACTCTTAAAATGCAAGTATGATACCAGGAAAGGAAAATCCATTGTCAATATCAGTCACATATAACCTACTTCAAATGTACAATCCACCTGTCTAGGCAAACAGAAGAACACTAATTTTTCAAACTACCTAATTTTTTCTATGACCAGACCTTTACTCTAATATTGATAAAATATTATCTTTTTATAGGTCCATACACAAAGCAATGTTATATGTAAATGATATATGAAAGGAAAAAGATCCATACAAAATTCTTCTGGTATTCCCAGGTATGAAATTCTTTAGACAGAAAAATCTAATAAAGGGCATTTTGTTGTAGATATTATCTAGTACAAGGTTGTCAATCTCAAAAAGAAATGGAAGCCATTGATCCATATAAAAGGATCCCTGGAGGCTACATATTGTCTTGAAATGTAATATCTATATTTTATCATATCTTTATACATTTTGTTAAATATTTATCAATTACATTTTAATCTGATACAGGTCACACTTGAGAGTCTTGCAAGCCATATGTTTGATGCATCTGGTCTACTATACAAATGTGCGTCACTTTGAGAAAATTCTATATATTGTTAAAGACAAAATTTGGGCCAGTGTGATACATGGAGAAATGCTGCTAGTAGATCTATCAATTAAAATTATACTTATGTCATTAACTGTAATCACTTGTTTGAACCTTGGTCTCTTTGATTTATTATAATGATTATTACTTTTTCATGACCTTGAATGTCATAAGTATCATACCACACTGTATATTTTCTGGAAGGGGATATAAGCTTTAGTCATTCTCCAACACCCCACTGTCCATCCTGAATGAGAGCTCCTAGAAAGTGATACAATTTTAAGCTAAGACATGTTATTTCTTTAAAATAGAACTACAAACAGCATTCTGATTAAGGAATCTGCCAATAATTCTTCTCTCTATGTAGTCAGTAGGCTGAGAATAAAGATACAGAAGACTGATACATAAAAACCATGTTTATACAATAGATAAAATGGGGGTATAATTATTCATTCTATGAAAAGACTTTATGATTTACAAAAGCATCCATCACAGAGAACTTTTAAAATGGTGTTTCCCTATGGCATTTAATGTGATTTTATTTATGACAATTTCAAGGTCAGAAAGAATATTTTAATCTACTCCACTATAATTCTCATCATCAAATCTATAACCCTACAAATTGAAATAAACCTCCCTGGCCACCATTTTCTCATTTGTGCTGTCTCCCTTTGTTAGAATGTAATCTCCCTGCGGATAGGGGCTGATTTAAACACAGTGATTAGCAGAAGTTATATTTTTTTTCCCCACTCATGCAAAAGAGTATCTATTGTATAAAACAAGACAGGCTGATGCTTTAAGGTTTAGCTATCTGTAAAATCAAGACATTAAATTAAGTGATCACTAGTAGCCTTTCAGGTTCCCAAAACCAAGATCTACATTTTTCAGCACAGCAGGACCTAGTGGATAGAGTGCTGGCCATTGGAGGCAGAGAGACCTGGATTACATTTTACCCCAGATGTTTACTGGCTGTGCAACCTTTGGCAAGTTGCTTAACTTCTCTGAGTCTTTCAATTTCTCTACAATTCTACAAAATGAGGGGTTTTGAACTTGATTACACTGAAGTTCTTGAACACTCTAAATCTATGATATTTCTGAGAGATTGGTCTAAGAAATAATCTCCATACTATCGTGCTATAAGAAATGATGAGCAGGTAGGTTTCAGAAAAACCTGGAAAGACTTGTATGAACTGACACTGAGTGAACTGAGCAGAACCAGGAGAACATTATACAGAGTAACAGCAACATTGTGCAATAATAAGCTAAGATAGACAGCTCTCAGCAATACAATGATCCAAGACCATGATAAAAGACTTAAGAAGAAAATGTTGTCCACACCCAGTGAAAGAACTGATGGAGTCTGAATGCAGATCAAAACATGCTATTTTCACATTCTTTGGGTTCTTTTTTTTTGTCATGACATGTTTTCCTTTTGTTCTGTTTCTTTTTTCACAATGTACTAATGTGGACATTTACACTCCTTTGGACAGAGCACCTCTAGGTAAGAACATGATACCCTATGTGGATGGAGGGATAGGGCAGGGCAGGGCAGGGCAGGGCAGGGCAAGGCAGGGTAGGGCAAGGCAAGACAAGGCAAAAGTTCTATATCTATATACAATCTATATTTATATCCATATTTAAAGATCTGATCTATATCTTGCCACTGGACTCAGATGGTTCTGGAAGAGAAAGTGAGTGCAGTGTCTTTGCACAGACCTCCTTCACTTAAATCCAATTTACTTCCAAACCATGGCATCACCTTCCTGATGTCATGATCCTCTTTGATTACTAAAAACAAACAACAACAAAATGGAAATGTTTTACATCATTGTACATGTATAACCTTTATCAGATTGCTTGCCATCTTGCAAAGTGAAAAAAGGAGGGAGAAAAAATTTTAACTTAAAATCTTGTAAAAATAAATGTTGAAAATTGTCTTTTCATGTAATTGAAAAAAATACTACTTACATTAAAAAAGAGAGAGATAATTTCTAGGTCGTTATAGCATACACATAGGTGGGACCAGAAGTGACCACAGGGACTCTAGACTAAGCCTTCAAATGAAAAACCTGACAGCCAAAGAGGTTGGCTTGCATGGGATCACTCAGCTAATAATTATATGACAGAATCTGAATGTAGGTCTTCCTGATTCCAAGCTTAGTACTTCATGCATTAAGCTTGCTTCTTCTAAAAGTTTAGCTAAAGATTATTTAAAAATAAATAAATAAATAAAAGCCCTGGAAAGAAACCAACTATTCCATTGAATGGACACATAACATGTGGGAATTATTCAGTGATGCTCATAAAAATCTTTAAGTGAGGCTTCATCTAATTCCATTGACAGAGTGTTAGATTCTCATGCCATATTATTTTATGGATATTCCTTTTCCTCTTGCTCTCTTTTCACACTAACACACCATACTTTAGTTACAGATCAAAAGCTATTATTCTCCTTGTTTAAAATTTAACATTAGAAGACCAACTGCATGTGACTTAAAGGAGATGCCATTAATATTCCAAAACAAGGGGATTTTGTCTTAGCCCATAAAAGCAAAGTCTTAGTTTAGTCAGAATTGATGAAAGAGTGAAGGTCATAAAACAGTTTGGGGCTTTAAAGTACATCTAACTTTCTTCCATACAGAGAGACAATTATCTTATGCTTCCTCTATAGACGATCATATGATATTTGTGATTGTGCCTTCTTTTCCTCATGTTTCTTTAGTGTTCAGCATGTTGCCTGTGTTTTTAAAAGTTAGGGAACTCTCTACTCCTCATTATTCCTTTGTACCTCTCACTTTGCCCCTTTGGATTATTTTTCTGTGACTGACCTTACACCCTGTAGCAGCAAGCACCCTCGCATACCCAGGATGGCACAGTTTCTTAGATCTGCTTTTCTAAAGGAAAGCAACTCAAAATGGCTTAACAATCTTACTTAAATCAAAACATATATCATTTACCTAGTTCAGGGGGAAAAGTCAGCACCCTGAACTTCAGAGAATACAAAGAAAAGTTACAAGCAGACAAAAACATACAGAGAAACAGACCAGCAGACATGGCTTCCAGCTGTCTGACCATTACATCCATACCTAGCTAGTTACCATAGAAGGAAGCATCAACATCTGGGTTTTTCAAAGCTGGGGGGCACAATACCTGCCCAGAGTCTCATCTGGCCAAATCACACAGCTCTTCCCAACGTGAACCCAAAGATAGCCTTCTCCTTGGTCAGAGAATGTCACAACCCTCTTGACCCATTGCCCGATCACAAAGTAACAAGGTGTAGGCATTCCTGAAAAACAAGCCTCCCACAACAGGCTCTATGTGACAACATTCAGACTATTGGGGGGCAGAGTATATTTTCAAATCAGAGAAGGTTTTCAGATTCACTTAAGCCTATCAAGGGACCAAGGGGCAGGGAAGATCTTCAGATTCCCATTACCATTACAAACTCTCAAAGTATATTTAGAAAAATAGTCCTAAAATATATTGGACTACAGAACATAGTTAGTAATGAGACAGTGCTGTGTAATGGATTGAGCTCAAAAGAGTGAGAGAGAGACAGAGAGAGAAAGAGAGACAGACAGAGAGACAAAGAGACAGAGAAAGAGAGAGACACAGAGAGTGAGACACAGAGAGACACAGAGAGAGAGAGAGAGCTCATTCTACTCATCCTTTCATGATCCCATTTGGGATTTTTGCTGTTGTTGTTATGACAGAGATACTGAATGATTTCCCATTTCCTTCTCTAGGTTATTTTACAGATAAGGAAACTGCAGCAAACAGCATTAAATGACTTGCCCAGGGTCATACAACTAGTAGTGTCTGGGGCCAGATTTAAACTTAGGTCTTCCTGAATCCAGGCCTGGCTCTTTAGCTATTGTGCCACCTAGCCATTCTAGATTACCTACATCTTTCGAGAAATATGGTACTCAGAGTTGGATACAGTATTCAGATTTAGTGTATTCAGGACATAGTATAAGTTGAACTACAACCTTCTTTGTTCTATAAATTAAAAACTAGATCACTTAATGATCTCATTTATAGAATTAGCCTTATTGGTTGCCGTGTCACACTTTAGTCTGCTGGAACCAGCTTGAACCAGCTGGTGAGAGTCAGTTGTTGTTTTGTTTTTTTCATTGTGAGCATTTACATCTCAAAATTATTTTAGTTGCTTACAAATGTGGTTTTTGTTCATTATTTTGTTGATTATCTAGTTTTAAGAAAATAATGGGGGGAAATGCCAATACTGAAGATTAAATTTAAATGTAAAATTTGCAATGATTCCTTTTTCCCAGAGACGTGGTTGTTAAATATTTACCAGCATATCCCTGCAGGTGACTCATATTGAGTCTGCAATCCACTAATACCTAATTTCATACAACTTTTATCTAGTCATGTTTCCCCAATCCTATATTTATGAATTTGATTTTTTTTAATTCAAGGGCAAACTTTATTCTTATCCCTTTCATCTTGTTGAATTTGACTTAACATTTGAACTTTTTGAGATCTTTTCAGATCCAGACACTTTCAGCCAATATGTTAGCTATCCTTCCAAGTTTCATGTCATTTGTAAATATAACAAATAGGCCGTCTGTGTCTTCATCCAGGTCACTGATGAAAATGGCAAACAACAGCATCTAGGATATTGGAGACCTCCCTCCCAGTTGACACAGATCTAATAGTGAATATTATTTGTGTCTGGTCATTGAAACAGTTCTGAGGGCACCTAACTGAACTGCCATCTATGGCAACCAGCCCAAAAGGTTGTACTATATTTATATGTATAGCATAGGAAAATTTGTCAAATGTTTCACTGAAATCTCATTGCATTTTATCTAAAATATTTCTGTGATCTACTCATCTATTTTGTTAAAAAGGAGATGATATTAGTTTGGTATGACTCAAACTTCTTTTCAGAGTGGGGAAGGCAGGGCATTTGGAGTTAAGTGACTTGCCCAGGGTAACACAGCTAGTGTGTCAAATTTTATCTGAGGCTGGATTTGAACTCAAGTCCTCCTAACTCCAGAGTTGGTGCTCTATTCACTGTGCCACCTAGCTGCCCCAAGCATGAGTTGATCTTGACAAAACAAAAATAAAAGCATCCTGGCCCTTTATGTGATCATTGAGTCCTTTCTAGGTGCTCTCAGTCATCCCTATGAATATGTCCTAGAATTTTATCAGTAATAGAAATCAAGCTCACTCTTCTATAGTTTGTAAAATCTTTCTTCCCTTTTTGAAAAATTGGGACATCACTTGATATTCTATAGTCCTACAGCACTATAGTTCTCTGAGTTATTTCAAAATTCTGTTATCACATCTGCCAGTTCATTCTGTACTCTAGGATTTAGTTCATCTGGGACTGGTGATTTGAACTCATTGTGGGCAGTTAGCCTAATCATCTTCTCATTTGTCATAGATTTCTATTTCCTGTAAATCATTTGTGTTCTAGCATTCTCAGGATTTCCTAACCGAAAAGGTAAGAGCCAGTAGAAACTGAATCTCTTCAATGGAAAGTTGTAGTTTAAATTTGAGGGCAAAATTGGACAAATGTTTAGGGAATGGGAAAGTCAAATCAAGTCGACAAAAAATTATTAAGCACTTACTATGTGCCAGGAACTGTAGTAAGAACCGGGGATACAAATGCGAACAAAAAGAAAAAACGTGCCCTGACCTCAAGTCAAGACCTTGTGGCAAAGTCCATAGCAGGAGGAATAAAATGAGGAAGTTAATAATATTAGGAAGTAAATTGTATGGTCAATCTAGAGTTGTCACCTTTGGGGACTGTTGACCTCCTGTATCTAACCTTGACCCTGAACTGAGCAGCTAAGAGAAGAAAATACTTATTTTTGTCTTGCAAAGACACCTCTCTCCCTTTCTCCTGATATTTGAATCCCCTCCACTTTCTGCTTCTGAAAAAATTAAATAAAACAAAGCAAAAGAAAAAACAGGAAGTCTTGAGGTTGTACTATAGATGGCCCTCGGAATTCCTGGAAAAGGACAGGTTACCAATCACATAAGAACATCTGCCAACTCAATAATTTGCCTCATGACCCCAAGAACATGAAAAATAGAAGAAAGCAGTACAGAGAGCAGAAAAAGTGCCGTCTCCACAAGCTATTCAACAGAATCACTGCAAATTCCGAAAGAAAGAGCTGGATGTTGGCCATGTTGAAGTCAATAATGAATTCAGGAAGGCCATAAGATTTATGCCCCTCTGGGAAGGGGCCTTTCTGCAGGACAAGTACTCCGTTTTTTTTTTTTTTTTAGGTTACTATTTTATTTTATTTAAGCTAAGACCATTTTTCTCTCCAGTCCAAACCTTTCCAAGAACAGAGGTCATTTCTAATCTGTCAGTGCAAATGAATTATGTGGAGAATAATAACAATGTTAGAGTAGTATCTGGTATTTATCTATCACTTTAAGGACTGCAAAATATTTTACATCCCTTATCTTATTTGGGGCTCAGTACAAACCTGCGAAGTAAGTACCACAGGTATGATTATTCTCCCCATTTTAGAGGTAAAGAAAGTGAGGATAAGAGGGTTTAAGTGACTTGCCGTTATCCCCCTGTTCATAAATTTCAGAGGTGGGGTTGTACCTAGGTCTTTCTGGCACCAAATACAACATTCTGTCCACAGCAAAAGACTGAAAAGCTACAGACATGTAATTATGTTTTACCAACAAGGTGTAATGGGAATTTGAAGCTCTTTCCTGCCCCTAGAGCCTTTGATAGGCTTAAGTGGCTCTGAGAATGTTCCCTGATTTGAAAGTATACTTTGCCCCCTAATAGGCTGAATGTGATCACGTGGAGCCTGTGGCGGGAAGCTTGTTTTTTGGGAATGGCAACACCTTGTTACTTTGTAATTGGACAGTGGGTCAAGAGGGCTGACTCAGGAGAAGCCTATGCCCTGATGTGAGGCTTTGCTTTGGGGCTCACTTTGAGAAGAGTTATGTGATTTGGCCAGATGAGACTCTGGGAAGCCATTTAGCACCTCCCCTGTCCCCACCTTTGAAAAACCCAGATGTTGACGCTTTCCTCTCTGGTACCTTGAATAGGTAATGGATGTGATGGTCAGATGGTTGGAAGCCCATCTGCTGATCTGTTTCTTGGTCTACTTGTAACTTGTGCCTGTAACTTGGGTTTGTATTCTCTGGAGTTCAGGGTGCTGACTTTTCCCCTGAACTAGGTAAATGATACGTTTGTTTGATTAAGAAAGATTGTTAACCCATGTTGAGTTGCTTTCCTTTAGAAAAGCAGATCTAAGAACCTGTGCTAGCAGCTGCCCTGGGTGTGCTAGGGTACTTGCTGATACACAAGGGTCTCCTCTTATTTTGCAAGATCACATCACTCTTGGTATTCTACCTCATCACCATTCTCTGTCCCTCTGTTTGGAGGTGGAGCCATGAATTCTAAAACCTCTATTTATGGAGGGAGCTTGGCTCAGAACATTTTCCTTCTCATCTAGTTTTCTCGCTTTGGTATGTCTCTTTCTTTTCTATTATATCCCCATATCAAGTACCTTACCTGTTCACCCTTTTCTACCTGCCAACTTTTCAGCTTCTTTTTGCGTGTCATCTTCTTCTAAGATCCTTAAAGACAGGGACTACCATTTTTCAGAATTGTATCTCTTATGCAAAACACAGTTCCTGGCATATAACAGATTTTAATAAATGTTTGTTGATGTATTAATATTATAAATTCTTTGAGGACAGTGCATATGTTTATTATATTTTTGTTACATTCAGTGTTCAGGAAAATGCTTTCCATATAGCTGAGTGACTGAATTCCTTTAGAAAATAATTAATATTCCAAGGAGTGACAAAAGGGATATTGGCCTACTGTAGATAACACTGAACTTTTCCTTTGGATTCATAGTTCTTTCATCTTCTCTTAGATCCCTTGATAGATTTGTGATCTCATCATTAGAAGTAAGTTTTTATACCTTTTTTTCTATGTGCTTTCTTTTCTTTGCCTTTCCATAAACCCTCCATATGGTATTCACTCAGCGTATTAAGTTTTTCCTCTGTTTCTTTAAGTTACTAAATAATGTAGTACTCAATGTGACTGAATAATAACATTTATATATCATTTAAAAATTTATTTACATATATTATCTCATTTGATCTTTATAATAACTCTATGAAACAAGTCATTCACATAATACTTCCACCCTACAAATAAGAAAATTGAGTATCAGAAAGGTTAAGCAATTGCTTCCCAATTGTTTTCCTTTTCTTTATCCTCTGCCCTCCCTAATTTATCCTCCACAGCTTTGCTAAAGTGATTTTTCTAAAGTTTAGGTCTCATTGAGTCATTTCCTAACTCAACAAATTCCAGTGGCAACCTATTACTTTTAGAATCAAATATAAACTCCTCCATTTGGTATTTAAAGTCCTTTACAAACTAGCTCTGACCCTCCTTAGACTACATTATACTCTTTCCATGCAATCTATGCTCACATCTAACTGGCTTTTCTGCTACTTCTAAAAAACAGCATTCCATTTCCTCCTCCATTCATTTTTACAGTCTGTCCCCAATTTCTTCCATTTCCATTTCCTGAAATACACTCCTTCCTGGCCAACATCTCTTACAATACCTAGTCTCTTTTAATATTCAGCTCAAGCATCACCTGATACACCCAGATGCTCATGCTCTCTCTGGCAAAATTACCTTGTATCTAATTTGTGTATATTTAAATTGTCTATATAAATATAAATCCAATATTTATATTGTTTCCTCGGATAGAGTATGAACTCCTTGAGAGTGGACTTTCTACATTATTGTCTTGATGTCAGCAATGTCTTTCATAACGATTGACACAGTGCCTAACATAATGCTTGGCACATTGTCCGTGTTTGTCCTTTATTTTTCAAAGAAGATCAATGATATCATTAGACGATGTGTTGACTTGCATGTGAATTAGATTTAAGTGAGGCAGAGTTGCATGGAATCATCAGCCTCTCTCTTCCTGAGTCATCAAAATACAGTGGAATGACAAAAGTCAAGATGACTGGTGATAACTTGGGATGTAGTGATTGCCCTGAGCATCTTCAAAATATCTGACCAGACTCTAAGCACTCCACAATGCCTACTTCAGCTACCTTCATGGCCATTGGAACAGATTGTTCTCATCATTCCACTAGGGGAAGTCTTCACATGCTTGGGGTAGACATCTCCCTAACTTACCAATATGTTTGAGACCTGTAGATTACCCTCAACCTGGTTAGTTTGTCTGTCAAGATGGCACATGGTGGGCATTTAATAAATGCTTGCTTATTGATTGACTGATTGACCATAGGCAAACAAATGACAAGAACTTCAGAGGCAGAGTTTGAAGTGAGAGCTCCTCCTAGTTCAGTGCTCCTTTTACAATATCATATTGTTTCTTACTGTCTTTTTAGTCTCATTCACAAAATGAACAGTTCTCTTTCTTTTCCAATCCAATATACCTTTGCTGATTTTAATGATTTAAATCAAATGAAGTCACCATTATTAGTATGCTACAGCCTACTTACATACTTCTTTCGTCATTCCAACATCCTTTTGGTCATGTGCAATTAGGTGTAAATACAATCATTTTTTGCCTCGTCTGTCTCCCATCACTTCCACCCCTATGTCCCCCACTCAACAACAAAAACAACTTATCAGTTAGCTCCAGGTTTCCCCTTTATCACAATTTAACAGGTTTATTTCAATTTGCTGGCAATGTTTTATATCCTGTTCGTTGCAAGTCAACTAAAAGGTAATATCTAAAAATACAAAATTCAATAAAAAATGTGTGAAAAATAAATGCCACTTGATTGCAATGTTTAATTTGTGATGGAATTCTCACTTCATAGTTCTTGAGGCAGCAGAGTCTAGTCCTCTAAATGTTGCCTTCCAAAAATAAACACTGTAAACACCAAAATGAAGATGAGAAATGTGAAGACTGAGAGCTGAATTGACCTGATAAAGATGGGATGAGACAATTTAAACACAAAGGATTAAGTCTTGCATTCCTATTCCCATGCATGACTTCAAGCCCTTTTATTCTAATGCAGGTGAAATTGACAGGAGTTGTCCATGAGTAAATGTGTAACAAGAAATCTACTTAAGGGGTGTGTGTGTGTGTGTGTGTGTGTGTGTGTGTGTGTGTGTGTTGCCACAAATATAGGAAAATAGCAAGAAAAGTAAACATTTTCCAGCATGATATGAAAAAAACCCAGGATATTTGGCTCAGTTCTCTGGGTATACAATATTTATATGTAAATGTAAATCATATTAAAAGTATACATGTATAGTACATATAAATGGTTATATATGTATTTATGTGTGTATAGTAGTGTATAGATAGAAAGGAAAGGTAGCATTTTGTAGTCTCTAGAGAGACAGACCCAATGCAACCAAGTCCCACCTCTGAGACATACTGGCTTTGTGGCCAAGGGCAAGTCACTTAAGCTTTATTTATGTAGGAAGTACTCTATGACTAGAAATTGCAGAGTGGGTACTGATATGCCTTGGTAGAGGGAATTTCTCTTCTGGTAGTTCACTATACCAGGGGATTAGCAGGTGTAGTATCTATCTGAGAGAGAAAACAGGCAGATAGACAGAGACACAGTCAGACACAGAGACAAAGATAAAAATAGAAAGACACAAAAAGAGATGGGGAGGTGGGAGACAAGGATTTCTGTGGTGCAGGAAATTCTAGATGAGAAAATTCCTTTCCAATGTGGACACAATAGCCTCTGAAGCTATTTAAATACATGAGGTCTAATATCTATCTATATATTGAGTAGAAGAATATGTTCAGAGACTATTATGTCTACAGTGGAAGGGAATTTTCTCATCTAGAATTTGTAGTTAGGTATATCAAAGCCAGCCCTCTGCAAAATCAAATGTTTTATCTTTGAAACTCTTCTACCTCATTGTTTTGTGTTCCTCTCTCACCTTCTGGTCACTTCCCCACTGTATGCCTAGTACCCTCATGCTGCCCTTTGCCTGCCCAAAATACCTCAATAAATTCAGCATTCTACTTAGGTCCATCCTGGTTACCCTGCTTCCCCTAACTCAGGGTTTTCATGACCTCATAGACTCTGCTCCTTATTTTCAAGAAGGAGATTAGCTGCAATTCTTTTTTCTCTTCTGCATTATACTGAGAGTCCTGTGGAAGTCCCAGCTACATTCAGCCCTAAAACCTAGGAAGCTGTGTCCCCTATGGCACATGCCACTCATGCAAACAAGTGTTCAAGATATATTTTTTAAATTAACACGAACGCTGTTCTTTTGATTATCTCCAGTTGTTCTGGTATATATCCCGTTGGTAAAGAGTTTTTCATGTTTTCTCTTTTATTAGACTGAGCTTTTTGAAAGCAGGGACTTGAAAGCCATTCCCAGGACTTAGCACAGTGCCTGGCACATAGTAGGCATTAAACAATTTCTTGTCGACTGACTAATGACAAAAGGAAGTGATATGAAAGTGGCAAATATAATGTGTTGACAAGTAGCAAGGAACCATCCTTATTCAGACAGAATTTTCCCTTTGAATAATCCAATAGAGAGGGAACAATGATCTCTATAGCACAGTTTTTGTGAGTACTTATTGACAAGGACAGTGAACTACTGGAATGCACAAGTTGGCTTGAAACTGGGGATAATTGTAACTCATTTGGGTATGTGACATTTTAAAATGTTTGAGAGACATAGTTTCTGGGTAATTGAATAGTTTTATATAAATTTATATAATTTTATAATAATTTTATAGTTTTATTAATAAGGCCAGCAGATTATTAATGAAAGGGTGGTCATGTGGTCATCTCTCTTAGACCAAAGACAATCATGGTGGCTGACTCACAGTTTATAGAACCTTCCAAAGAGTAGGTGGTCAGTGAGGGACTGAGAGTGATCATTCACAGACTTGGGTTATCTAGACAAAAGGCTCTGCCTCTACCCAAGCTTGAGCAGAACACAATGGGTTTCCTACCTTAGATTAAATTCTTTTTAAGGTTGGCTGGATTCTGACCAAGACTGAGGTGAGTTAATGCAATCTCATTATCAGCAATGACCTTTAAAAGATTGAACTTTTTAAGATCAGGAATTTGGGAAAAAATTAAGTTCAGGACCCTTTGAGGTCCTTTTAAATTCTATATCTTTGTTGCTGATCTCTCCTGCAACATTGCCTTTTTCTCTATAAGAGAGCTGTGAATCTCCCAAAGATAATGGTTCTTAATAATTATTTCTCTCAGTAACTATCTGATGATGGTGTAAGAGAGCTGGAATGTTGACTGAGTAGAATGAACCAAATCCTATAAAATGATATATAATAGGGAGAAATAGAAAGTTCTATGAGTAGGTTCTAAAATCAACTTTGCAATTACAATATGGGAGAAGACTGGATAATTATCATCTAAGAGAGCTGGCAGTTTTAGCAGATTAAAAGTTCAAAAAGTTGGTCATGAGACATGGAAATGCTCCCCAAAACTAATGGCTTCTTAGTGGATTCAGATTGAGGCTCAATTCAATTTTATGTCCCACTTCTGATACCTACTAGCTAAAAGACCTTAGACAAAGGGAATTGACTTTTCCTTATTGAGCCTTTCTTCATCTCTAAAAGAGGGATAATAATCCCTTTACTGCCATCTTCACAGGTAAGCTTCTTATAGAATAATGGATGTAGCCAGATGTAAAAAAACCTCATAATCAATAGCCTGTTAGGTTATATTCATATAGCAATTGTGTTCAGTGAGAGTCCTATTTTATCCTGTGTTGGTCATACTATATCCAAATCACTGTTTTCAGTTTTTAGTCCCTATTTTAGGAAGAATGTTGACTAGATGAATGCTGAGAAATGCTTAACAGTCATTATGAAACAAACAAAAGGTGTGTATGGCATGCTTTTAATTTTAAGCTGAATTATTAATAAGTTATTTGTCACTTTCTTGTCTAAATAATTAACAAAATAATAAACTGAGCCATAATTTATCTGCCAATTTCTGTGATGTAAATGCTCACAGTTACAATTTAATGATTGACCTCCATAAGCCCATTTAAGTCTGCTTCTCCACACCCCTGGAAAGACAGGAAGGTGTCCTGGAAAGGGTGAGTATGATGGGAATATGAGGTCATTTTAATAAAAGAATCATTTATAAGATATGAATGTGTAGCCTGGAAAAGAGAAAACTTAGGAGAAACCTTGTAGCAAACATCAAGTCTTTGGAGGCCTGACCTCCAAATTAGACTTGTTTTTCTTGGACCCAAATGGAAGAAAAAGTAGAAGTGAGTAGAAGCCACAAAGAAATACATTTTGTTTCTATGTAAGAAAAAATTCCAATGATTAAAGTTATACTAAAATGGAGCGTTCTGCTTGAGTGAAGATACCCTTTACTGGAAATAATTCAAGCAGAGGTTGAAATGGCTCTTGCAGTCTTGGACTCATAGTTGAAGGGCTTGCTGCTCAGGAAAGAGACAGACTAAATCATCCCTGTGCTTTGATTCCAGTCTTGAGATTCTAATTCTATGATGCCCTGGCAAACACAGCAAAGGACAAAAAATAGAAATAGGACTGATGTGGGAAAAGCATTCAGAGTTTCTTCCCGTCTGTTACCCAAATGGAACTTCTCATTCATCAAATGGCAATGGAAAGAAAAGGTCTAAATGAATCTAAGATACAACTTAGACATTTTCAAAAGCAAGTCCATTTGACTGGACATTAAATCACATTTAATAATGGGAAGCAGTATTGGGGTATTCAGTAGAGCACTGGACTTGAAATTAGGAAGACAGGTTCAAATCCTCCTCAGATACATATTATCTATATGATATCTATATCAATATCACTTCTCTGGATCTGTCTTTTCTCATTTGTTGAACAAGATGTCCTTTGAGTTCTTTTAAAATTCTGTATCTTTGATGCTATGAGCTCTCCTGCAACATTGCCTCTTGTTCTGACCAATCAGGGTGATTCCATGGCTTTAGACTGGGTTTATAAGAATAATTTAAGGGATTGGAATTTATAATTTCTCCCTGTGACTTTGGAAATAAACACTCCATTTAAATTAGAGAATATTGTCCACCTACATAAAGCATAGCATAGGCTCTGCCTGTGACCTGAATACATACAGAGCAAATGCACACGTAAGATACATATCTACACAGCCGTATTAAGAAAATTAGAATCCATTAGGGAGAGAATTGCCTTTGTTACAAGTCATTAGAGCTAAAATCCTGAATAACTTATAAAGCCAATTATCTCACATATAGGAATCAATTGCAGCTGCCATTTTGCTGGTGCTCAGCGTCTTTTTTGATTACAAAGTTTTATTGGTTTCAAGCAAGGTAAAAGGCAATAAAAGAGTGCCATAAAATTGGTTAAGAGTTTGGGTAAAACTGTAAAATGCCATTGTAATGAAGAGACTACCACTGAAAATTCACACTGAAATTAACATTTACAGAGACACTTCTGGAGAAAAGAAAAGTGAATTGATCAGAAAGTCTAAAAGAAATGAGTAGAGGAAAGGTGGCAGAGAGAAACATCACATCAATGTTTTACAAAGAGTAAATTGAGTCTCATATTACTTGCTATAAAAATATATTGCAAGTTAAAATGAGATAGTAGATAACAAGTATGTAGAAGCAAAGATCAAATCTTCAAAGTAGTTAAAATGTCCCCTTCTTTTAAAATTAACTATAAGGAATGTCCTATTAGCTGTCTTCTTAATGAGACATTCTATTGATGCTGGGAATGAACATATTGTGGGGTGTGGAGGGGAATGATTCCTGAAAATAATAGGAGTGAGATTTTTTTTTCTTTTGATCTGGACATGTGATTTGGTTATATAGTGAACTCCCAGTAAGACAATTCTTTCAATGAAAATGGGCCACAGCTTTACAATTTATAGTCTTATAGAAATGTTTAAAACACTAAGAGGTTGTGGCTTGCCTAAGACCACACAGCAAAAAATAGAGAAAATTTAATAATTAAAGGTAAATGTTCACCTCTGTCCTTTGCAGGATATAGGGGACAAATCATGCATTTATTTAAGTAGCTCTTAGTATTAGAATAGACTTTCTGTTGGTGAATAAACCAGGTTCTTCCTAAATGATTTCTTCCTAAATTCAGAAAATAAGCAGGATTTTTGGAAACCTAACTTTTTTCATGTCCCGAGAATATGCCTGAGCTCACTGATATAGTGAATGTACCAGCAGAAATGATCTGCTTTGTATCTAACAAAATTTCTGAAAATTGTCTTCTTATGCCAAGATGGAGGCTGCTGGATATTACATATTGAATTTACCAATTCCTTATAGCTTCAGTCTTTATTAGAAATTTGTTGTGTGATATAGACTGAAGAGAATACAAACTATTTTGGTTTTGGATTCAGAGGACCTCGATTTAAATGTTAGCTCTACTATTCACTGTTTATGTGACTGTAGGCAAGTCATTTCCACTATACATATCAGTTTTCTTATCTGAAAAATGAGGGCAGTTGGACCAAATTATCTCTATAGTTCCTTTGGACTCTAAATCTATGTTATTCTTGGATTTTTTTTTCATAGTCTTCCAGAAGGGCAAAATAATTTGTAATTCTCTCCTCATAACAGTGATGTAATGATTCAGGAGAGAAAATAGCAGTATCAATTTCACTTTATCAACATAAAGTATAAAAGGGAACAAACTGGTATGAGGATAATAAAATCTGCTTCAAATAAATACTGATAAGTTCCCATTGACCACTGGACTTCAAATACAAAAGGAAACATTAACCTGTATACTCTTCCACCTTTAATTCATTGCCCTGGAAAAAGCTGCTATTCGGTAAATGGAGGCTTAATAGAGAGGGATTGCTCCATGTTCTTTCTATTTTGAATCAATGGAAATTGTGGCAAGTCTTTGAATTTTGGACTACCATCTGTATTAAAGGATAAAACATATTGAGAATAGTATCTTTCAGTGTGTACAAAGAAAAAGCAAATTAAAGTATAGAATGTAATAACCAGATCTAAATAAAATGTGAATAATGACATTCAGTCTACTGACTATACATATGTGAGAAATGTATATATAATGTGTTGTTGTTATTCAGTTGTTCAGTCATGTCCGACTCTTTGTGATCCCGTGGACAATACTGTCCATGGTGTTTTCTTGGCAAAGATACTGGAGTGGTCTGCCATTTCCTTCTCCGGTGGATTAAGGCAAGCAGAAGTTAAGTGACTTGCCCTGGGGTACACAGTTAAGTTTCAAAGGTCAGATGTGAACTTGGATCTTCCTGACTCCCAGAATTGTTATCTAGCTGCCTCTGTGTATATAAATATATATGTATGTATGTATGTATGCACATAAACATATAGATATATATCTAGACTAGGGACTATGCCTATGATTTTGCTGACATAGGGAACTCCCAGGTGAGGAAACCCCCTCTGCCAATGTAAATTGGCACATTCTAAGAAATTTATTATCTTGAAGAATTGCTTGAAGCAGAGATGTCCCATTACTATCTACTCTGTAATCCAGTGATACTAGTCTCCTTCCCATTATTCAAACAAGATAGTATCTTTTGACTTAAATTATTTTCAAATATATATACATATATACACATACATATATATACATATACATATATACACATACATACACATACATATACACATACACATACACATATACACACACACACATATATAAAATGTAATGTACAGCTGTCATCCCTAATTAGAATACTTTCCCTCTTGGAATCAAACTCTTGCTTTTTCTTTGTTGTGAGAATCTGAAGATCTTCCCTGCCCCTAGGCCCTTTGATAGCCTTAAGTGGCTCTGAAACTTTCCCTGATTTGAAAGTATACTCTGTCCCCTTATAGGCTGAATGTGGCACATGGAGCCTGTGGTGGGAGGCTTGTTCTTCAGGAATGCCCACGTCTTATTACTTTGTAACTGGGCAGTGGGTCAAGAGGGCTGTGACATTCTCTGATGCAGGAGAAGGCTATTTATACTGCTGAAGTGAGGTCTTGCTTTGGGGCTCACTTTGGAAAGAGTTATATGATTTGGCCAGATGAGAGTCTGGGAAGCCTTTGAGCCCCCTGGCTTTGAAAAACCCAGATGTTGGTATTTCCCTCTCTGGTAACTGAATAGGTATGGATGTAATGGTCAGTTGATTGGAAGCTGTATGCTTATCTGTTTCTTTGTCTGGGTGTAACTTCTGCTTATACCTTCTGTTTGTAGTCTCTTTGCAATCTCTGAAGTTCAGGGTGCTGACTTTTCCCCCTGAACTAGGTAAATGATATATGTTTGATTGATTAAAGCAAGATTGTTAACCCTCTTTGAGTTGCTTTCCTTTAGAAAAGCAGACCTAAGAACTTGTGCTAGCAGCCACCCTGGGTATGCTAGGGTGCTTGCTACTATACCCTTCAAGTGCAGGTTACAATCTCATTTTCTAAAGAAAAATCTTTCCTATCCCCACCTATTTTAGTGCTTTTACCCTGTTGATTTTTTCTAATTTATTTTCTATACAGCTTGTTTTGTACATCAGAAGGCCTAATGAAGCATAGAATAATTGCCTTGACTATGCAAGAAACATAAACAATATTATCAGGCAACTGTCCTTCTTAAAAATCTCTTTTCCTCACTTCCATCTATTGAATATCCATTTAACTTAACATGTACATAGGTCACTGCATGTTAGCATGTGAGATCCTTGACATTAGGGACCATCTTTTGCCCTTTTAATGTATCCCCAGAACTTAGCACAATGCCTGGTATATAGTTGATGCTTAATAAATTTGTAACTGATCAACTGAGATGAGGGAGGCAGAATTGATTTAAAGGGGAAAGTACTGGGAAGACACTGGAGAGGGTAGAGTGAAGGGAACTTGTAGAAGGGCTGGTTTTTGCAAGGTGAAGGGTCACATTTTTCTCAGAGGCTAGAGCAAAGAAGGACAAAATGAAAGATGATGTAGAGAAGGGTGTCAGGTACAGAAAATGGGAGAAAAGGGAAGTCATAACAGATGGCTTTTTTTTTCTCCATAAAGTGGGTGGTGAGGTCTTCTGCTGAAAGGGAAGGGGAGGGAATGGTGTAGGAGGCTTGAGGAGAGAAAGTTTAGAACAGCTGCTGTGGAGTGTTTGATAAATTAGGGAAGCTTAAAAGAATTTCAGTGCATCCACAAAGTCTCAATGGAAATTAGATAGTATAAATTTGTAGAGGACCCAGTCAGCACCATTGTGACTTCCTCCAATGGTACTAAGCAGCATAAGAGCAGGCATGGAAAAGGCAGGTGGTGGGGGTGACCCACAGTTGGTGTTTGGCAAGACATGGGAAGAAAAGAATCAATAATAAAGGGATGTCAATATTTCCAGTTAACTACTGAATCAAGTCTTTGATAAGAAGGAAATTAGACTAGGAGAGTAATAAAGGGTAGAGTTACCAGGGGTGTCATTGAGGAAAAAAGGATGAATTTTAGTTGTAGTAAAACAGAGGAAGAAATAGAAAAATTTTCAGAGGGAGAGAAGGTGACATCAGAATTCTGGGTCATGTGGAATACTTAAAACTAATGTAAATTCAAAGGTCTGACTATCCTTACGTGTGACTAAGATGGATCCAAAGGACAGATGGGAGTTGAGAAGGATGATGGAAATGCAGGTTTTGGATGGCTAGGGTTTCTGAGAGACCATTTGTTTTTACACTGAAGTCCCAAAGTATAAGAATAGGAGTTGGGGATGGAAAGGAAGTCTTTGAGCCAGGCACTGATTTCTTTGAGAAAAGAATCATTCCTGCTCTGCCTAGATGATTACAGAAGGATGGCTAAACCTCCAAAGAGAGATTGTTTAGTGATTGCTATAGTGAAAGGGGCTGAAAGTGACAGACAGGAGCAAGGCGTGTATCTGTGCCTTTTTCTGGCCCAATGTGGATTGTATGTGTGCAGGGATAGGGAACCGGTTAAGAAAGACTCTCCCAGAAATGGAGAGAGTGACCAGGGTGAAGGATTTTATGGGGGTCGCCGGGGGAGATTCAGGTTTCTGTGAATCAAGGAAAATGTGATGATTGTAATGTGAAGACATCTAGAAGAAAAGGAAATGGGTTTTGTTTTTTTTTTTTTTGGTTATTGTTGTTTTTTGTTTGTTTTAGCAATAGACTGGGAATCCCAAAAGATATCATGCAACTGGTCCAAAGCAGGATAGAAACTCAGGCAGGTAAAGAACAAGGTAAATGAAGTTGGAAGTCAGGAGTGTTACAAGAAAGAAAGGGGTTTTTGTCTGGCTAGCCAAGATTTTAAATCCAGTCCAGCACTCTTTTATTAAGTGACTACTGTGTGTCAGGTACTGAACTGAGAGTTGTGGATACAAAGTCACAAGGAAAAAAAAAGATGCCATTACTTAAGAATTTGCTACCTTATTAGATCACAGGGAGTATGAGGACAGAAGGCAATATTTTTTGACAGCCACAGGAAGAGGAAATACTATTTGAGACTTCAACCGACAATGGTTCTGTAATGGCATGTAGATGCCTTGGTGTTCTTGCTCAATCACCAAGATAAAAAGTAACGTTGGTTTAGACAATGAAGGGAAGGAGAAGAGAATAATCACTAATTAAGTACCTACTATGTGACAAGTACTCTAAGTGCTTTACAAATATTATTTCTCTTTAAATGGGTAATACCTGGTGACTAGGTCCCCATATATGGTAATGCCCCATACATGGAGCATGTATTAAGCTCCTGGCCTGCTACTGTTAGTTGGGCACCCCCCAACATCTCAGGTCTTCATGAGAATTCTCCCCCCATTCCCATTTGGTTTTGAAATGTTTGTCAACCTACATTCTTCCTCTCTCCATACTCCACAAGGTGACCCAAATTTTACTATTAAGTGTGGAGTTTTATGTGAAAGTGTTTTTGTGGTGTTGGTGAAAACTTCTGGTTAATAAGTAATGCTGAATCCACATATTTTATTGACCATGGTTACCTGGGGAAGAGGGCACAGAATAACTGCCTAGACTAGGCAAGGAACATCAAAAATATTACCAGGTCCCTACTCCTCTTGAAAAATCTCTTTTCTACACTTCCACCCGTTAAATACCCATCTGCTTTAATAAACTCTTTTTCTAGAATAAAAATACAATCTATCCATTCAAATCCTACCTGGATGTGGACATTGCTTTGTCCTTAATAGCAACCCATAATGATGTGACTAATATTATGGTACATGTTAACAGGGTTCTGAAGCTCATCATCTGTCTCTTTCTAGTGAAGGATCTGGTGGGTTCCTTAAAGATGTCTGTCCTCATGTGGCTGATGACATACTTGGGTGCAGTTATCAATGCAATTGCCCTTCTGACTCTTGTTCCACTTGAATGTGAAAAGCATAACACAGATTCACTGCTATGTTGACATTGTGTGTCATCAGACCAAGCCAATTGTTTTTTTGTTTTGTTTTGTTTTTTGGTTTTTGGAAGGCAGTTGGGGTTAAGTGACTTGCCCAAGGTCACACAGCTAGGTTTTTTTTTGTGTGTGTGTGTGTTAAGTGTCTGAGGCCGGATTTGAACTCAGGTCCTCCTGACTCCAGGGCTGGTGCTCTATTCACTGCGCCACCTAGCCGCCCCCAAGCCAATTGTTACAAGTATCCAAGGGAAATACCCTAACATTGCAAAAAAAATGTGGAACAATATCTCAGAAACTGGAAATCCAACCATTATTAAACACCATTTAAAACTATAGTTATAGCCATTGTTACTTGTACATATGAAGGAATATGCCCATTGTCGTCTTAAGCCTGCATTCCCAATTGTTGGGTTTTGTTTTGTTTTGTTTTTTATTTAGGTTAAGCCTAGCAGTCATTTACATGTCCATTGTTGTAACTGAAAATGAATTTTGATTTTCGTGGAAGACAGAAAAGGAAAAAGGAGAGGTAAATTTAAATAAAAAGGTAAACTTTTACTCTTTACATCCTTGGATTTTCCTCAACCCAAATGCCTCCCTAGTCATCTTTAAATGGGATTGCTAGAATCTTTTCTAATCTAGATGGATCATAGTACCATAGAAATATTAGATAGATAGATAGATAGATAGATAGATAGATAGATAGATAGATGCATACATACATACATACATACATACATAGATGGATGGATGGATGGATAGATGGATGGATGGATGGATAGATAGATAGATAAACAGAGACAGACAGATGATAAATAGATAGACAGATCAAGATAGATAGATACGTAGATAGATAGATAGACACAGACAGATGATAGACAGAAAGACAGATCAATATAGACAGACAGACAGACAGATAGATAGATAGATAGATAGATGGATGGATGGATGGATATATGGATGGATAGATGGATGGATGAAAGGAAGGAACGATAAAAAGAGGGACTGCATTTATTCAGAGCTTAGTATGTGCCAAGCATTGTGCTAAACACTGGAAATGCAAATCAAACATGTAAGACACCCCCTGGTTTCAAGGAACTCACATTGTGGTAGAGGAAAGTTAACACTTAAAGAGGAGGTAGAAAAGAATGGAAAGGTAGTAGTCATGGGGGTATGATATAGAGATGGTAAAGGTGTGTTATACAGGCCAAATTCCAGATAAACTAAGGCAAAAACTTGTCCATTGTAGCTATTAGACCCAAGGACAGAGTTCAAAGGTGGAGGGGGTAAAGATGAGGATGATGACCAGAATAGAGGCAATGAGATAAAGAGAAAGCCAGGAAGTGAAAGCCAGAAAGGATCTTACAGACTGTTTATTTTATAAAGGAGAAAACTGAAGTACAGAGTTAAGTGACTTGACCAGGGTCACACAATTAAAAAGTAACTTAGATTGGGTTTCAAGCCTGGTATTTCTGACTGGAAATTTAGTACTCTGCATATATTCCTACATATCCTTTCTTGAAAGCCGAGGTTCCTATATATGAATACAAATGTGTCCAGGTAAAAACAGCCTTACAATTGGATTTATCAAGATGATTTTTAATCCTTCCTCAAATATACTAAGAGATGCTGTTATTATTCATCTTTTTTCAGTCATGTCTGACTCTTTGTGACCCCATTTGAGTTTTTCTTGGCAAGGATACTGGAGTGGTTCATCATTTCCTTCTCCAGCTCATTTACCAGATGAAGAAACCAAGACTAATAGGGTTAAGTGACTTGGCAATGATCACACAGCTAGTAAGTATTTCAGTTCAGATTTTAGCCCAGGCCCTTCCTGACTACAGGCCTAGCACTCTATCTATTTTACCACCTAGCTGCCCTACTAGGGGACGCTAGGCAAATGTATTCTCTCTCAGACTCAGTTTTCTCATCTTTTATATACTAATAATACTCTCTGTAGAATCTACGTCAAAGAGATGTTGACAATCAGATAAAGTACTCTATAAATTCCAGCTGCAAAGTATGTAGAATTTTTAATGTCAGGCAGTTGAAAGAGTATTAGAATGAGAGTCAGCAGACATGGATTCTACTAGTAGTTTCTCCACTAATTAACTATGTGGTCTTACTATGATAAATGAAAAACCCTGAGAGACAGAGTTTCTGGGTAATTAATAATCAATTTGTTAATCAGGCTATCTAGCAATCAATAAATTGATGGTCAGTGATTTCTCTTGGTAACCATAGGTACCCCATGGAGACCTTGAAAAAAGCCTTAATAACCCTTCTTAAAGGGAATTCCCTTGACAAGTAACAATCAACCTGATTAGTGGACATTTAATGAGAAGATGGGCTAGAAGTCTTCAGCTGAGAAGATAGTTTGATCATGAGCTCAGCTGCCTTCAGCTATCTGCACAATGGAATTCATTTCCATCCAGACCACTCTGGTTGCTTTTTTCCTTCATGAACTGGGTGACCCTGAACTCTAATGGAGGGGTACAAAGACAGGGGGTCCTTTTCCCAGAGTAAAAACCCACCCATACTGGATACTGCTGATACTGTAAACAGAAGTCAGTTCTCCTAATTGTTTAGGGTCCCACACAAAATTGAAGAGCATGTTCCTTGAGGGATAAAAACAATCTCATCAATCAGTCATGTCCTTCTTCAGAGACCAACAAGAGGTGGTTCTTAATGAGGAAATTGAGGAGAAAAGCCAGGATCCCAATTTAATAATTGTTTATTAATAGAATAATAATAATTCACATCATTGGACATATCATATAACCCCATAATGTAGTGGAAAGGGTGCCAGAATTGGAGCTGTAAGATCTGAGTTCAATTCCTGGCTGTGCTACTCATTACCTGTTCAACCATGAGTTGAACACTTTACTTCCATAGTCCTCAGTTTGCTCATTTTTAAATGAAACTCTGAGGTCATGTCCAACTCTGTGTATGTGATGCTCTGGTATTCAAGAGCTAGATTTGATTATTTTTATTACAAATATTTTAATAAGTGTTCTCTGCAAGGGATTTAAAACACCAGTTTGTGAGGATAAACTCCATTGGAGAGAGAGAAGACAGTACTTAGGTAGCCATGGAGCTGAGGAATTTTCTTTATTTGGGGCAGGATCTGAGATTCTACTGTTTTGTGACCAGACTTGCGCTGCTCTGTAATCTCATATTTCTCTTCTTCTGTGTCAAAAATCTTTCCTCCTTGGTGCCTAGGTTTATAGAGCCTCTCCTTGAAGTAAGCATCGTTAAGATGATCTGGAATTTTCACAGCTAAAAGATTAACCATGGTAGAAGTGGCAATGACAAATTTCTAATGGGTCCTTCTCAGAGGAACATGGTTGATGGTTAGAGGTCCAGTCACCAGCAGCAAGCCACTAGCCAGCTGCTTCAGGAAAACCACTTGCTTACCTGTGTGGTGGTCAGTGAGCATGATCAGAACAGTGTTTGGGGTGATGCTAACTTGAAGTCTCATCACATGCTGGCTGAAGGGCTTTTTGGTATAATTCAGCAGCTTTCTAGGCACATCCTCAGTAGGGTAATACCTAGGCATTTTGCAAATCTTTACCACTCGGGTTCCTCCATTCTTATCACCACCAACAGGCTTTGAGATATTAGCAGGCATTTTTTCTTTCTTCTACCTTTCAATCCAGGTTTCGGGGCAGCGTGTTTCTGCTTGTACATGGCTCTCCTGGAATACATTGTGGACCTGGAGTATCTATCAGTCCCTCGGGTCAGGACTGGGTTCTGACCACAGTGATTTCAAGGCTGTTTGACCTTTTCAGCTCCATCTTCCTTTTTGTTCTCTCTTTTTTTTTTTCCTTTTTAACCTTTTCCTTGGGAGGCTTTTTGTCCACCATCTTGAGAGAAAGGAAAGAGCTGGATTTGATTATTTTTAAGGCTGCTTCTAGCTCTGAGGGTCTAAGATAAATCAGCTAATAAATCTGCAATGTGAGATTTGCAGGTATTAAGACTTAACCTTCCTGCCCAATGAAATCCATAAATTCAATTTTTTTCCTATGTTAAATAAAGCGAGGACACTCAGAAAGACCCGTGTAGATGGGCAGACAGTGCTGAGCTGACATCTGGAGACAGATGGCATCCAGGGACTGGAGACTCGCTAGCACTCTACCAGAACATATCCCCTAGGTTAGGGAAGGAATTAATAGGAAAATGAAGAACTTTGCTTTACAGCCAATGTCACAGTATATAGAGAGATGCTCATAAAAGAGTGCACATCATTAGAGAAGAGGAAGAGGAACAGCAATGTGGAGCCCTGAACAGTAACAAATTTTAGCCTCAGGCTAAACAAGCCAAGTTATAACTTTTCCCAAGTGATGGGGGGGGGAGGGAGGGAGGACGGGGGAGGGGAAGAGGTAAAAACCACTTTTATATTTCTTTTTTCTGTTAAGAAAGCTTAGAAGAAGAAAAACCCCATTAAAATGTGATTTACTTTCTTCCTTACTTCCAAGTGTCTGTTTAAAAAAGAAGTCGGTTCAATATCCAGAGATCAAGGCCTGTGAGTTGTGTAGTTCGCATGTATTTCCTTGATCAGTCTGATGAGTTAATTAAGAAGCCTTTAACCTGATCCTAAATACAAATTAAGTAAATTTAATTAAGCTTTCATTTGAAAGCAATTTCTAAATCAAATCTGACTATGAGATGAACCCCTGTCCCCCTTTTTTGTGTTTGGCTCAAAATCCAATTTTTTTCACACATCACTAATTGGAGACCCATTTGTATTAACAGGCAAATGCACCTTGTTCAGTTTAAACCTATTAGTCATTCACAACTGAGAGTAAATTGTTCTAGTTCTTTCAAATAGCCTCAGAGACTTCATCTTTGTGCAAAGAGGAAGTTGGATTACCTGGCTTCTAAGACTCCTTCCAGGTCTAAGTCTATAACCTAACGATCTTAAAGACCAGGAAAGAAAACAGCACTTTATTATTTAGGCTTTTTTGGTTGCTGGTTTTATTTTATATTTTTTAAGGTTAGATTATCCCACATCCACCAGCCCTAGGAGAAGGGTACTTAGGGGAGGACACTAACTTCCCACCCCAATGCCTTAAAGAGTGCTTGTATTTTTCTCCTCTTGTCATTGTCTAAGTGCATGGTGGTGCCAGGTGATGCTAGGGTGGGGGATTGTGGTAGCTAGAGGAAGCAAGGGATCTGTTTCCACAAAGACACTCCATCTCACAGCTGTCATTTTCTCGTGCCTAGAACACTTTCCTTCCTCCTTTCTGACTACTGAGTTCTCTTGGCTTCCTTTAAGGTTCAACTAAAATCTCACTTTCTACAGGAAGCATTCTTCTACACTCTTAATTATAGTAACTTTCTCTCTGTTAATTATTTTTATTTGTCCTGTATTTAGCTTGCTCTGTATAAATCTGTTTGCATGTTTTCTCACCCATTAGACTGTAAATTCCTTGAGGGCAGAGATTGTCTTTTGCTTCTTTTTGTATTTCCAGCTGTTAACAGGATTTTACTGAGCCAGTATCTTACCCAAGAATGATGAAACAGCAGGTCAGAGACAAAGTGCCAGTAAACCAGAAGCCATTTAATTAGTTAATTTCATTATGAGGAACAGATTTACAAACAGAGAGTTCTGATCAGAGTTCCACGTGGCTAAAATGAAGACAGAGATTATGTACATAAATCACAATGGGAAAGGAGGAAGAAAGGTGGTTGTTCCAGGGCCAGAGTAGTTTCCCATGACCAACCCACATATGGGAGACAATACAACAACTCCGGCATCAGGTCTTTGGGGGTCGTGACTTGGTGGGTCACAGGACCAACGTTCTGTGATGGGAATATGTTCTATAGTCTTTGATTTGCTTCACTTAAAGTACATAGGCCCAAAGATGTCAATGATTATGAACATTGTCAGAGGTCTGATTCATTTTAAGCTGCATTGTAAGTCTAACTCACAAGCTAGAAAAGGCAGTTCTTGAGAATTTTAAATTATTAGTATATTCATTGCACATATCTTATAGATTAATGAGAAAAATTATAATTCCATTCTCACAACACTTAGCATAGTGCTTGGGACACAGTATACATGTTAAGACATGTTGATTGCTTTTTCTGTCAAGGAATCCTTTGGAAATCATTTGAAGACTCTGGACCTCTTCTCAGAATAACATTTTTAAACAAATTAAAATACATAGAATTTTAAAAATTATATTGAAATACAGCTATCAAATTATTAAAAAAAAAAAAAAGGTCATAGACCCCAGTTTAAGAAGTCCTGTTTTAACCTTTGTTCTTTTTTCCTTGGAGAAGAATTCTTTTGAACTGAACTATTTTGGAATGAATAAAATAAACTTTTTCTTCTTTCTGTCAAGGCATATTTCTGAAAGGGACACATGGAGAAATGTGAACAGGCAGAATTAATTTTCTAGTAGTAGGGAGGATCTCTGAGCTAGAGAGAACTGTTTGGGGACAAGATGATGGGAAACTTGATGCAACTTTATTGTGATGTATGATTATTGGATAATGTTGAAGAAATATCCTGTTTTTGAGGAATAAAGAGGAAACCTGGACTCCCTAGATGTTTAAAAATAAGCAAATGAGCTTGCTTTTGGTCCTAGATCTTGAGGTCTAGAGAAGGATGGAGGTGAGAATGAGGTGAAAAATCAGTCCCATCACAAGGACTAAGATTTTGAGAAGATTTTTTTGAAAGCAAAGGGGGATTACGGATATGCCCTAAGGATACCAATGTCTCTTCCTTCTAAGCCCCTCACCTCCAAAAGCATTGGGGAGGAAATTTGGCAGTCCAGCCTGCATTGTAGGAGATAAGGAAGGGAAGCCTGGAGCTATTTGGCATTCCTCTCTGTCAGTATGTATTTACTACCCTGTTTTAGGTGAGAAACATACCCTCTCCAAGTTCATATGGTAGGTATCTGCTGCCAAACTATATTTACCACAAAACTTAGGTTTTATTATTAGGCTCAAGCATAAGATAGGTCTGAGAAAAAAACTGAACAAACATTAGAATTCTCAAAGGCAAATTTACACCAGAATGACAGAGAAATAATGATTTTACATACTAGAATCTTTTACATTCCTCTTAGGCCATAAAAGTTAAAGAAGAGACAGCATCATAATAGCATACTTCTTTCAATGACATAAAAGCTGAACAAACTTAAATAGTCATAATCTCATAAATCCCTTTAGGAAACAAACTTCATCAAACACACAATAATTAAACTAACTTAGGTTATAGGTTAAACCACATTCAGAGAGTTTACAAATAGGCTGATTGAAAGGGAAGATTTATATATTGCCAAGGAGACATGGACAGTTGAGAATGTTCCTCTATCTAGCTTCTTATCTAAGAAACCTTTAAGACTGTAAGTAAATTTTCACATCCCATGGGACAGTTTTTGGTCAGGTAAGGTTCATATTAACAGAAGACAGGCTTTCAGTTAATCAAGAGTTTCAGAAAGAAAAAAAAGAAAATAAAAAATAAAAAATAACCTACTTTGAAGTTTTCTCCAACATGAGTCTAATCTCATACCTGACAACACTTTTTCTGGGTCTGTGTAATATTTAAATGTTTTAGTGTAGTATCATACAATAGTATAGTATGGTGGTTCTAAAACTGTTTGGTGTCAAGCCCCTTTACAGAAGTAAAATTTACTAAGGATGCCAAAGAGCTTTTAAGTTATAACCTTATGGGTTATAGCTTTCTCTGTTTACTGTATTAGAAATTTAAAAGGAAGAATAATTGTTAAAAAAAAGTGCTTAGCACATTGCCTGTCTCTTAGTAGGTAATACGGAAATTCTTATTCCCTTCCATTTCCATTCTCTCATCTCTATCTCTTCCCCCCTTAAAAGTAATACATTTTAACACATTTATTATATGTACTTTAAAATATATAAAATATTTTTTAAATATTTAAAATGATCCCACTACAGGTTAACATACATTATATTTTTATGAAACAAAACAAAAAAGTGAGAAGAGAGGAATTATTTTAGATATTTTTGCAAATATTCTTTTGAGACTATTGGATTCTCATTTCTTCTTCATTCAGTCTATTACAATTTGTTGTTTGGTGGAAATATATGAAAAACTCTGTCTTCAGACACTTAATTAGAAAATGAAAGAGTATTTTAATAGGTAAATAATATCTTAGTATGGTCAAGGTGAATTAAAGAGAAGGTAGCCATTATAGCAAAAATTATGATCTTTAGTTAGGGGAAGGAAGTTGCAACTGAGGTACCACACAACAACAAGTGTTAGGGAGCCCAAGAAGGAGGTTATGGGAGGGGGTCTTATGCAGAGAGATGGAGAGTAAAATTTTTAGAAGGCCAGGCTGCAGGTATGAGGGGGTTGGGACAACCCACAATTTTGAAAGTTAACTTGTTTTGTACAACAATTGAAAGTTCATAAAGACAGATTGGGAATCCCAGGAAGGATTCTTATGAAAATAGTGTTCATCTGAAAAACCCTGTGAAAGGTGCTCTTTGTATAGAAATGTCTCTTTTTGTCCAAGAGTCACTTGATCAGAGTCAAGTTCCCCCAGTCCATCATTAGAATAAACCCACCTCACCTAGCCATAACAGATTTTAATCTGTATTATAAAGCAGCAGTCATCAAAACTACTTGGTACTGGCTTAGGAATAGAGTAATGGATCAATGGAATAGATTGGGTACAAAAGACTCTGCAGTCAATGATTATAGTAATATACTGTTTGATAAGCCCAAAGACCCCAGTTTTGGGGATAAGAACTCACTATTTGACTAAAACTGCTGGGAAAATTGGAATATAGTATGGCAGAAACTGGGCATAGACCATCATCTAATGCCATACACCAAAGTCAAGTCTAAATGGGTGCACCATCTAGGTATAAAGGCTGATACTGTAGGTAATCTGAGGAAGCAAGGCATAGTTTACCTGTCAAATTTATGGAGTAGGGAAGACTTTATGACCAGAGAAGAGTTGGAGAGCATTATAAAATGCAAAATGGATAATCTTTATTACATTAAATAAAAAAATTTCTGTACAAATAAAGCCAATGTAACCAAGATTAAGAGGGAAATGGGAAATTGGGAAAGAAATTTTACAACTGTCTCTGATAATGGTTTCATTTATAAAATATACAGGGAATTAAGTAAAATTTATAAGAATACAAGTCATTCCCCAATTGATAAATGGTCAAAGGATATGAACAGGCAGTTTTCCGAGTTTTCAGGTATCTATAAGCATATGAAAAAAATGCTCTAAATCACTATTGATTTGAAAAATGGAAATCAAAACAACTTT
Organism: Pseudocheirus occidentalis; assembly: GCA_028646575.1. Taxonomy (NCBI): domain Eukaryota; kingdom Metazoa; phylum Chordata; class Mammalia; order Diprotodontia; family Pseudocheiridae; genus Pseudocheirus; species Pseudocheirus occidentalis. The sequence goes on along the minus strand of CM053593.1, from coordinate 236,437,631 downwards.
GGGGTACCACATCTCACCAGTCAGATTGACTAAGATGACAAAACAGGAAAATGATAAATACTGGAGAGGATGTGGAAAAATTGGAACACTAATGCATTGTTGGTGGAGATGTGAAATGATACAACCATTGTGGAGAGCAATCTGGAGCTATGCCCAAAGGGCTATAAATAATTGCATACCCTTTAACCTAGTAATACCACTTCTGGGGTTGTATCCCAAAGAGATCATAGAAGTGGGAGGAAGACCCATATGTACAAAAATATTTATTGCAGCTCTCTTTATGGTGACAAAAAACTGGAAATTAAGGGGATGCCCATCAATTGGGGAATGGCTAAAAAGTTGTGGTATATGAACGTAATGGAATACTATTGTGCCATAAGAAATGGGGAGGAGATGGACTTCATATTTACCTGGAGAGGCTTATACACACTGATGCTAAGTGAGAAAAGCAGAACCAGGAAAAATTTGTACACAATCACAGACATTTAGTATGTATGACGACCAACTTTGATAGACTAGACTCTTCTCAGCAAAGCACAGTTATAAGACAACTCTACAAGTGTCAGGATAGAAGGAGATGTCTACACTCAGAGAAAGATCTTGAAAGAACAGAGTTTAAATGGAAACTGAAGCAATCTACATGCTATCATTCTTTTCCATATTTGGTTTTGTTTTTTTTTTCCCATTGTTCACTCCATTGGTTACAACTCTTCTATACAACCAGACTAATATCCAGTGACAAAGTATTTGTAGATCCTATGCTTGATTACACGCCACCATGTGGGGTAGGGGCAAAGGGAAAGGAGAAAATTTGAAACGCAAGGTATTGTTGAACTGAATCTTGTAAACTAAAAGTAAATAAACAAATCAATTAATAGGGAAAAAAAGGATAAACCCACCTCTCATTATAATATTAGTACATTCATTAATGGTTAACCAATAAGAGTTGATTTCTACCTGTCAGGCATACCAACACTCTAAGTGTATTTAAAATTCAGCAGCTCTCTATGAATCTCCTTTGGTTTCTGAGAATGCCACTGACCTCTTTTATTAATTATTTTCTAGCCATAATTTTTAAAAAAATGATTGTATTACCCAGAAATTATATTCCTCAGACTTTTCGTTCATTATAATACTTTGCTGCATCTCAGCCTCAGAGACTATATTAAGTACTCTCTGAGAATCAATGGTGTAATGGATAGACATCTGGATTTGGAGTCAGAACTTCTCTCTTCAGATCTTTATTTACTTATTAGTTGCATCTCCTTGCATATCCTAAGTAATTCATTTTACTTCTCTGGGCCTCTTTTTCCTCAACTGTGGAAAGAAGGGCTTGGACTTCAGAATGTCTATGGTTTCTTCCTGATTGAGGATTCCATGATACAAGTATCAAGATTCCCTAAAGATCTTGGTTACCAATAAGGAGGGTGAGGTTTGCTCTGGAGACCCCAAAATACCAACACACCAGGTCCTGTGGAATGAATTCACCTCAAGTCTTCTCAACCAAAGAAAAGTAAAAGTTTATTAATAGTTCATTAAAAGTTCCTCATATAGGGTAGACTCTTAGGGAACTTAGGTATCTGTGATGATTGCATTGGGCGAGCAGGCCAGAGTAAACCTGAAACAGACTTACTAAATGCTAGGTCATTCGATGGCACTCTCACACAAAGAGGGAAGATGGGGTCTTATGTACAGAGGAAGCTAGGGGTGGTCTAGAGGAGGAGTTTGGGGAGGGTCTTCAGGAGGAGTTAATGAGGTCAATGCAAGGGTGGATTGATATTTTGAGAGGTTCAAGGGTGGGAAGTAGATGGACAATGGTTGGCTAGGCTAGTAACAGAGATTTGGGCCCAGCCACCATGAAAAACTATAGCCTCTGCAAATGCCTCATCAGGTGGGAAGATTTAATCAGACTTCAAGGGGTTTCCCAGAGCCTGCACCTCAAAGATTCAAGGGGAACTCAAGGGGGCTCCCAGAGCCTGCATCTCATTAACTTGAGGGGCCTGCTCCCTCTCCCTCTCTTTATGCTACCTCCATTCCATCACAATGAGGCCAGATATAGTTGAAAGAGATCAAAAGCTGAAACCAATTTATCTTGTATGTATATATGTAGTTATTTTGTACATTTTCATTTTCAGGTGTCAAATTCTGAAATAAGGACATGAGTTGAGGAATAAAATGTCTTTAATTGAGATAACAGGGTAGAAAATTGCTACCTTGGCGGATGTTCCATGAGTGCAGAGCACAATGGATTTCCCATCTCAGAGACCTTCAAAGGTTTTTCTGCTTTTAGGAGGAAAGGAGGAGGAAATACTGAGATCCCAGTTGCCTTTGGCAGTCTGGGCTAGGAAAACCATTTCATTCTGGATGTTTTGCCTTTTATGACATGAATCTCAATAGAAGGAGACAAGGACTTTAGGAGTGACTTTGGAAGCTGGGTTAGCTCTAGCTGGTTTTGTTTACAGGGGGGATTTAGGATGTGGTTCAGCTCAACCCAATTTAGGGTAAATATCTTAAGAGTAGGATTGTAAGGACATTACTAGGATCATTAAAGGAGCAGCAAGTAATGTTACATTTGGTATTAACAATTTTTTGTCACATCTCCTCTATTAGATGTTGAACTCCTTGAGATCAACTACTGGCTTTTACCTTTCTCTGTATCCCCAGTGCTTGGCTCAGTGCCTTGTACATAGTAAGTGAGGAGGTGTAGGCTCTGGGAACCCCCCCTCCCTTTTTGAGTTCTCCTTAAATCTTTGAGGTACATACTCTGGGAAACCACTTGAAGTCTGATTGAATCTTCAGGAGGCATTTGCAGAGGCTCTAAGTATTTCATTGTGGCTGGGCCCAAACCTTGGTTGCTAGCCCAGCCCTCCATTGTCCATCTGCTTCCCACCCTGGAGCCTATCAAAATATCAATCCCATCTTGCATTGACCTCATTAACTCCACCTGAAGTCCCTCCCCAAACTCATTACTAGAGTCTGACTTCATTGGCTCCTCCTGAAGACCCTACCCAGGCTCCTCCTCTGAACCACCCCTAGATTCCTCTGTATATAAGACCCCATTTTCCCTCCATCTCGGTGAGAGCACCCTGGAATTGCTTGGCACAGGCTTTCTCTGAGAGAGTGCCATAGAATAGCTTAGCATAGACTGGCTCCTTAAGAGTCTACTCCATATAGTGAACTTGAACTTTCAATAAACTTTACTTTTTCTTTGGCTGAGAAGACTTGAGTGGAATTCTTTCCACAGGATCCAGCATGTTGGTATTTTGGGGTCTCAGGCAGCCCTAACTCTCTTTGGGTTACCTCTTCTGTACTTAATTAATATTGACTGAATACCAGTTGTACACTTTATAAGGTTTTTGAATCCAAACTATTAATGCATAAGAATTATTTAGGCTGATGGAGAAGCACTTCTTTCCTGGATTTGGATCATTTTTCTGATCTTTCATGTTTTTCCAAAAGTCTCCCTGCAATTGCCCATGGAAACAATATTCTTCTCCTGGATCATAGGTGGGATAGGAAAAGAAGGGGTACAACCAGTAGCCCCTCTGCTTTTTTCTCTTTGCTGAACCACTTCTGGTTAAGGAGTCAACTCTGCTAACAAAGGACCAAAGAGTCCCAGAGGTTTTGCAACCATTCTTAACTCCAAAAATACCGAAGAGTTCACACAGGTTAAAAGCAAAAAGTTTCTTTCATTCCACTGAGGGAGAGAAATCAGATACATGTGATGAGGCCTCCCCTAGTAGTGATGGGGCATATATGCTCTGGGAAACCCCTAGAACTCTGACTGAATCTTTCCACTTGATGGGGCATTTGCCTGAGGCCATAAGCCTTTCCTCATAGCTAGGCCCAAATTTCTGTTATTCTTAAACTAGCCTAGCCCTCCATTGACATCTCCAAGTAGCCTTCAGCTGTTTCCCACCCTTAATTCCATTCCTGGAATCTGACCTCAGTTCCATCAAAGATCTTCCTTAGACTCCTCTCCAAGACCCTCCCTAAATTCTGACTCTAGACCACCTCTGAATCTTCCCATAATCTTTCTGTATGTAAGATCCATTTTGCTTCCATGAAGGGGCTGAGATTAATCTAGTGAAGACTCAGTTTGTGTCAGATTATTCTGGCCCACTTGTTCTGTACAGGAGTCACAGATACTTAGGCTTCTTAAGAGTCTACCCATTGTGACAAATCTTTAATAAACTTTCCTTTACTTTGACTGAGAGAAGGCTTGAGTCAAATTCATTCAGTAGGACCAAGTTGGTGTTTTAGGGTCTCAAGAACCACTAACCCTAAACCTCAACATTTTGAGACCTGAGGGAGTGGAACTAAACCTTGATTTATATATTTGTGGCTAGATAAAGAACCAAACAGCTAATGTTAGCAATAGTAGTGAGGCACAACAGCAACAGTAAGGCAAGGTTGTCTAGTGACTGAAAGTCCATTAGGAACAGGGTTTCATGGTTGGGCCTGTCAGTGCTAGCCCAGGCTCAGGGACTTTGAGTTCTGTGATTTAGTTGCAGCAAAATTCAACCAGAGTAGAAAGGATTGTTGTTAGGCCAAGCTCAGGGCACAGCTTTCTTTCTGGGCCTTGGAAAATACAGAGTCAAAAAGAGAGGGTGATCTTGGAACCTGACAAGAGATTACCTCATTTTCCCTTAAGATGCCCCAGAAAAATGTGTGTCAAAATCTATGGTATTTTACATTCCCTAAGGAAGCTTGTTCCTTAAAGAAACTCTGCTATGAGTCCTTTTTAATGACATTCCTCTCCCAATGTATTCTTTTTTGTAAATATGGGTTTTGCAGTACTGGGCTTGCTTAAAGCCTCACTATAAATATCCTCACCAGTCTTGCCATAAATATCATACAACCAGAAACTTGACCCCAATACCTCTTTTTGTTGTCTCTGCCTTTTGCCGCTGTAGACATTAAAAAATAAATAAAACCACCACTTGGCTCTTTCTAGGGATCTTAGTGGGAAATGCTGTTTGTTTTGCCTTTTACAGTGTTGGCTCAGAGAGGATCTGCAGACCAAAGGAAGAAAAATCAGTTCTTGATTGTAAGTGGCAGCCTGAGTTAAGGCAAAGCCTGTCTTAAGCCTCTGGAAGCTACAGATTCCCAACTTCCAACCTACTAAACTTTTTTTTCCTTCCATTTTTTCCCCTCAGTGCCCTAAGGAAAGCAATAGAATCTCATTCACACCTTGCTATGAATGACTTTACTGTGTTACCCTCACTAGAGAATAGCATTTGCATTTGAAAATGGCCTAAAGGGAAAAGGTGGTTCTTAAAATGGAATGCTGGGGTGTCAGGCTTTGAAGCTGCTGAAAAAGATTTTTGGTCAGGGAATTTACCTAGTGCCTTTTCTATCTGGGCATTGCACATAGTAGGTACTTAATAAATGTAAATGTAATGAAATACTGAATGAAAGATATAAACAGTGTTATCTTCTGCCTATATGGAAGTCAGTGTCCAAGAAGTACTTTCAAATAGAAAGGGGGATGGGGGTGGAAGCCTAGGAAGAGTTCTTTGGGTTGATTTCAAGTTGGCAAAGTAGATCACTTTTTTAAAGAAAATTTAAACAAAAAAATTGGTGGGGTTTGGGAAGAAGAAGCTAAAGATAGCAAAAAACCATTGAGGAGGGCAGTAAGGAAACTTCCTGTAGTAGCTTACAAACAGAACTGAGCAGGAATAATTGTTGTTTTTGTTGTTTCTTATCCTTTTTGAAGGGGACAAATGACATCAGGAAAGAGATGTCTTGACTTGCAAGTGAATTGGATTTAAGTGAGGCAAGGCTGTGCAAAGTCACCAGCCTCACTCTCTCCTCCAGAGCCATCTGGTCCTGTGGCAAGACAGGATCAGGACAAATGGAGATGGCCCAGATGCAGTGGAAGATCTTGACCTTTTTAAGTAATGGTCTTTCCTAAATCTCTGTTTATTCAAGGAAACACCCACTCAGTGATTAAGGCTAGGTAGGAAATAAGGCAAAAGATGACCTCTTTTACTTACTTAAAAAAACAAGTCAGTTTGAGAGACCCTGAAGTGTTTCTGGGCTTAACAGAAACAATTGCTATTTACACTCACTCTGAGCCAACAAAACCCTAAAAATGACCAACTGAGGCTTGGTTTGGGATCTATTATTGACCAATCTGAGACCCAGAGTAATTTGGGTTTAAGGTACTTAATGCCAGTGACTTTATCCATGCCTGGTTTCCCATAGCTTTATTTCAAGAAATTGATAGTCCTTATAAGGTCTTTCCCAGGTCTTGGTTTTTTTGTCTGAGGCAACATCCATTCAGTGATTTATAAGGTTGGGCAAGAAATGAGGCAAACATGGCCTTTCCTGCATATTTAAAAACAAAAAGAGAAAGAAGAAAAGAAATTCAATGGGGAGGGGGAAACCCTCAGGGTTTCTGATCAGATCAAAAATAATTGCTATTTACACTCACTCTGAGCCATCAAAGTCCAAACAATGACCAACAGAAGCATGGATATATAAAATTATACATTTAGGGTAAAAAAAAAGTTAATAGCACAAAGAAGAAATTGGCATTAAATGACTAGTCAACAGTTTATATGTTATATACATGTCAATAAGGTAAGATGTCTGCTGAAAAAACTTCCAAAAGGTGAAAATGGTCTTAAGCTTCATGAACAGAAATAAATGTAGCCATCTTACTGTTCTCTTCAAATATTACATTGCTTGTAAAGTATTAGATTTCATTCTGGTGACCACATTCTGAGGGGCACGTTGACAAGCTAGTGTGTGTTCAGAGAAGGCCAATCAAGATTTTGAAGGGAATCAGAGCTAAGTCATATGAAGATTACCTGAAGGAATTAGAAATATATAGCCTAGAGAAGAATGGACATAGGGAAAGAATGGTTTTCAAATGATTGAAGATCTGTCACATGGAAGAAGGCTTGAATTGATTTTGTCAATCCCCAGAGGAAAAAGTTAAAAACAATGATCAGAAAACTTTGCTTTTGTTATGGGCCTGTGACTTGATTGGACACTAGGAAGAAAATCTTTCCACAAACACAAGCCTTCAAATGAGGAAGTTTCAGCTTATAGTCTTATAAGGTTGTCTGGATCACTGAGACAACTTGCCCATAGTCTTGCCCATCTTCTAGATATTGTGTGGGTTGAAAAATACCCATTATCCTTAATTTAATCAGAAAAGTAAACACAGAGATGCTTTAGGGTAAGAACAGGAGTTTATTCTCTTCCCCTGGAGAAGAGGGCCCTCTGACTCATGGGAGAAGAGGTTGGTGCATGAGGCAGAGGGCCTAGAGAGAGCGGTTCAAAGATTAGAACCAGAATTTAAACTCAATTAGTCCGTTCCCCTTTTCCAACTGAGAAGGCCCACCCCACCAGTCAGGGAAGGGAGGTGGGTAGGGTCTCACCAAGGTGGGAAAACAGACAAAGGAAGGTAAAAGTGATTGACAGCAGTCAGGGGACGGTATGAAGAGGGAAGGTTTAACAATTTCAGACTGAGAAGTTTTCATTCATTCCACACAATATCAGAAGCCAAACTTGAAATTTCCTGTCTTTAAACTTCTGTCAGCCTCAGTTTTCTTAACTGCAAAATGATGATAATAATAATACCTACCTCATAAAGTTGTTTCAAGTGAGATCATTTTTGTAAAGCCCTTAGCATAGTGGCTGGCCTACTACAGACTTTTAATAACTGTTTCTTCCATTCTGACCCTTCCTTCATCTCTTCCCAGGGAAACCTATTTCTATCCATTATGCCGTGATGTCTCACGTTAAAGTTGCAGAGGAAAAATGCAACTAAATGTAAGGGAGTTTTACCAAATGTGTCATTCCTCTGCTCAAGAAACTTCAGAGGTCCTTTGCCTTGAAAATAAAATAGAAATTCCTGTTTGGCATTTAAAGCTCTTTACAATCTGGCTCCAATCTCTTTTTCTAGACTGATTTCACATCACTCCCCCTCACAGCACTCCACTAACAGACAAACTGGCCTATTTGCTGTTCCCAACACAAAACATTCCATCTCCCATCTCTTATCCCTTTGCCTGGGTTATCCTCGATCTTCAGAATGATCTTCTTCATTTCTGCTCCTTAGAATCCCTAGCCACTTTCAAGGCTCATCTTAGGTGCCATATGTACCTGATGGTCTTCCTAATACCACCACTTGGGTAACCACAGAGTCACTCCCACATGGCCCTCTCCCCATGCCTCAGCCAAAATATGTGTGTTGTTCCTTCTCTTCCCACATCCCAATTAGAATATGAACTCCTTGCGGGATCCAACTGATTAATTTTGTTGTTGTATCTCCAACATCTAGTACTTAGAAGATATGAACTGGGCCTGTGATTTCATTAGCATATGGAATTTCCTCTACCAATGCAGGTGAGCACCTTTTCTGCAATTTGCAATCTTACAGAGGTGTCTAGAGTACTGAGAAGTTAAGTGACTTTCCCAGTGTCAAAGAACAAATATGCATAGGAGCTGAAGCCAGGATTTCCTGGTTCTGAGACCAGTTCTCTATCCATCATGCAAAACTGCTGCTTCACTAGCCGAATAGTCTGTGATTGACAAGTGTAATGTACTACAATCTTCTCATATCCAATGCAACAGATTCCTGCCCTTGGTGCCAGCAAAACAACCCCTGTAATCTCCTTTTGACCCAGTTGTCTGACCCCCTTACCAACTGTGGGCTGAGAGCTCAGGAAATTGTCATGATTGCCACTGATTCAATCACCACCAAGGCCTATTGTTGCTTTGCTGAAGTGTGGCCTGAGCTAGACTGTGCTTCATTCTCACTTTAGTGTAAAAGATCTTTCCTGATAAATTTCTAAGATTTCTTGGGCTGGAAAATTGTTTCACCCTGTCCTTTAGTGGGTCTTGCTTCTTCAGAATTTGTTTTGATACATTATTTAAAGTTGTTTAGGGGAAGAGTTCAGGTGAATCACTGTCTTTTCTCCCCCTTCTTGGTTCCAGTTTGCTCATATTCAATGAGTACCCCTCCATTTCCTTTTGGATAATCTTCAACTAGAATTCTTTAGAAATTGATGTGTAACATAATTTGTCGATGTGCAGCACTAATGGGAGAATATAGGTATTCAAAATACTGACTTTTGTTTTAGAGGGGAGTTTAGGGTAAGTAAAAGAACGTTACAGTTTTCTAAAGTCAGTCAAAATATATTCTACTTGCTCCATGTTCTAGCTTGTTATCCATGTATAATATTTTTCTAGGTGATCTATAAACATCTATATCTAGGTAGTATTGCAAAGTGTCCAGAGGTCTGGCCTCAAAGTCAAAAACAAAAACTGCATTCAAATCCTGTCTCTGACAGGACCTTGGGCAAGCCATTTCATTTTGCAGTGCTCTAAAAGCAATGTTTTAAGACTATAAATTGAGACTAAATTGGGGGGTGGAGTCAAGATGATGGAGTAAAATCAGATACTTGCTTGGGCTCTCTGCCAACCCCCTCCAAATAACTATAAAAAGTGACTCTAAACAAATTATAGAGCTGCAGACCCCAAAAATGACAGAGTGAAACACATATCCAGTCCAATGGCATAGAAAACCAACAGGAAGGGTATATTGAACCTGGCTAGGAACAGAGCACAATCTGGTGTGGATTGCACCACCACAAGGCCAGAGCAGGCCTTGGGGGAATAAATCACTGGCAGCTGTGGTAATTTGACTTTTCAACCCATAAACATAGAGAACAACATGGAAAGTCATTGATGGAACTCCTTGGGGCCTGGGTGAAAGGGCAGCATGAAGTCTGGTCCAACCCTGAGGGAGGTGGTGGCAGCAGCAGCAGCAGTGGTTGCTTCCAGAGCTCTGGGCTCACAGATGGTGGGGGATCCAGTGGCTGATATAAAACCCCAGAAGCCTGTGACAGTATACCCATCCCTACCTACCTCACCCACTGGAAGCAGAGTTCTGCCTTGACAGTGAGTTGGAAGGTCAAGCATTCGACTGGGAAGATGAATAAACAATGTAAAAAAAAAGTCAGACTATAGAATTCTACTTTGGTGACAAGGAAGATCAAAACATACAATCAGAAGAAGACAATACAGTTAAAGATCCTGTATCAAAAGCCTCCAAGAAATATATGAATTGTTTGCAGACCATAGAAGAGCTCAAAAAGGGTTTTGAAAATCAGGTAAAAGAAGTAGGGGGAAAAATGGGAAGAGAAATGACAGTGATGCAAGAAAATAATGAAAAATAAGTCAATAGATTGTTAATGGAGATACAAAAAAAATACTGAAGAAAATAATACCTTAAAAAATAGACTAACTCAAATGGCAAAAGAGTCCCAAAAAGCCATTGAGGAGAATGCCTTAAAATGCAAAACTGGTCAAATGGAAAAGGAGGTCCAAAAGCTCACTGAAGAAAACAATTACCTCAAAATTAGAATGGATCAGATGGAAGCTAATGACTTTATGAGAAATCAAGAAATTATAAAACAGAAACAAAAGAAAGGAAAAATAGAAGACAATGTGAAATATTTCATTGGAAAAAAACACTGACCTAGAAAATAGATCCAGGAGAGGTAATTTAAAAATTATTGGACTACCTAAAAGCCATGATCAAAAAAAGAGCCCAGATATCATCTTTCAAGATATTATCAAGGAAAACTGCCCTAATATTTTAGAACCAGAGGGTAAAGTAGGAATTGTAAGATCACCTCTTGAAAGAAATTCCAAAAGGAAAACTAGGAATATTATAACCAAATTCCAGAGTTCCTAGGTAAAGGAAAAATATTGCAAGCAGTCAGAAAGAAACAATTGGAGTATTGTGGAAACACTATCAGGATAACACAAGGCCTAGCACCTTCTACATTAAGGAACTGAAGGGCTTGGAATATGATATTCTGGAGGTCAGAGGAGCTAGGATTAAAACCACAAATCACCTACCCAGAAAAACTGAATATAATCCATGGGGCAGCATGGATATTCAATGAGAGGACTTTCAAGCATTCTTGCTTAAATGACCAGAACTGGATAGAAAATTTTACTCTCAAATACAGGACTCAAGAGAAGCATGAAAAGATAAACAGGGAAAAAAATCATAAGGGACTTATTAAAGTTGGACTGTTTATATTCCTATATGGAAAGATGTCATTTGGAACTCATGAGACTTTTTCTCAGTATTAGGGTAGTTGGAGGAAATAGGTAGATAAACAGACAGATAGAGAGAGAGAAAGAGAGAGAGAGAGAGAGAGAGAGAGAGAGAGAGAGATGGCACAGGGTGAGGTATGAAGAGATGACACCTAAACAATAAAATTAAGGAGAGAGGTATATATTGGGAGAGGAGAAAGGGAGAGATAGAATGGGGTAAATTATCTCACATAAAAGAATCAAGAAAAAAGTTTCACAATGGAAGGGAAAAGGAGGGAGGTGACAGGGAATGAGTGAACCTTAGACTCATCAAATTTGGCTTAAGGAGGGAATAACATACATACTCAGCTGGGTATCTTATCCTACAGGAAAGTAAAGGGGGAAAGCAATAAGGTAGAGGAGGATAATAGAAGGGAGGGTAGATTAGGGGAGGAGGGAGTCAGAAGCAAACACTTTTGCAAAGGGACAGGGTCAAAGGAGAAAATGGAATAAGTGGGGGAAGGATTACAATGGAGGGAAATATAGTTAGTCTTTCTCAAAATGACTATTATGGAAGTATTGCATAACTACACATGTATAACCTATATTGAATTGCTTGCATTCTCAATGAGGGTGGGAAGAAGGGAGAAAATTTGGAACGCAAAGCATTTTTGTTATTGTTTTGTTTTTTTGGTTCAAGTTTGTATTCATATACAAAACATTTTCAGATCAAAAAGGGTTTAATCCTCCTCATCTTCCTCCTCTTCTTCCTGGTTAATCGGGAAATACTGTAATTCATAACTCTCCTTGCTATTGACCACCACGTGAAGCCAATCATGAAGATTGTTCTGCTTTAAATATTTCTTTGTCAGGTGTTTCAAATACCTTTTAGAACAGGGTACCTCTGTGGGGCAGCTAGGTGAACAGAGCACTGGCCCTGGAGTCAGGAGGACCTGAGTTCAAATACAGCTTCAGACACTTGACACAGGACACAGTAGCCATGTGACTTTGGGCAAATCACTTACCCCTAATTGTCCTCCAAAAAGCAAAACAAAGCAAAACAAAACAAAAATGAAAAGGGAACCTCTGATGTCACGTTGATCTTACTCTTACTTCTCTCAATGGTCATGAACCCACCCCCAAGGTTGCTAGCCTTTCTGTTTGCTTTGATTCATTCTTGTAAAAACTGCTTGAAATTAACTGCATCTACAATCCCATCTTCCACAGGATGGGTACAATACAGGGTAAATTTGAGGACTTGCTTCTTTTTTTTGCCTCCCTTCATCACAGACTTCTTCATGGGTGCTATGGCAATCAAGGAACCAGAAAGGGGAGCTCAAAAATTTAAAAACAAATGTAAAAAATAGTTTTTACCTGAAACCTGGAAACAAGATACATAGGCAATGGGATAGAGAAAACTGTCTTGCCCTATAAGAAAATAAGGGGGAAGGGAATAAGAGAGAGTACATAAAAGAAGGGAGGGTAGACTGGGGGAAGGAGCAATCAGATTGTATGCCATCTTGGAGTGGGGGGGAGGAGAGAGATGGGGAGAAAATTCAGAACTCAAAAATCATGTGGAAATTAATGTTGAAAACTAAAAAGTAATTAATTAATTAATTTAAAAAAGAATATAAGTTAAAGAGAAAGTCTGACCTGCTTTGCTAAAAGTAGCTTAGACAAGTAGTTCTCTATACAAATGAAATCACAAATCTAATCCCTATCCTTATCAATAGTCTGTCAATAGAAATGTATATATGTTTGTATATGTGTATTTATATATATACACATACCCTATATGCATATATAATATACATATATAATATAGATTAGATATAAACACAAATATGCTAATAGAGTATCTCTACTACCTATTATTAGATAATAGGTTATCTATTACCTACCTATTATAGCCTGGACAACAGAAATTTTCCACCTTGATTTTTCTCTCTGTAGCTAGTTAGATCAAACACTTTTGAGTAATTATGAATCTTCTTTAAGAGAATCTGCAATGTCTGGGCTTGACACAAGAAACACAACAGGGACTAACATAGGAGCTCTTGGAGGATCTCATGCTTTGCAGGGAATCCTAATTCAATTTGGACTCTGACAGTGGTGAACAGCGTTGGTAGACATATTCTTTCCATTTTATGACTTCATTGATATTAATAATCATGTACATATACAGATATATTTGGAACAATATGTCATTCCCTCCTTAATGCCGTGTGCCTGGGCCTTTCTTTGGGGAAAAAAAGCCATTATGCTTGATAGACTAATTTAAAACTATTATAATTAATAAATTTTTACCTAACTTAAAATATAATGCATCCAAGTGTTATAATAATAGCTTTAAAAGGCCTGAGTAGTTAGTTTTATAGTCTTGTAAACAGATAATTATATGTTGCTCCCATTGTGCTACAAGATAACATTCCCAAGAGATTAAATACTTTATATTCTGTAGCATAACATAAAAAGAACAAAATAGATCCAGAAAACTTGCATGAAAATAATTGCAAGCAAAGACAGTAGAAAGCCATGGTTTGTACTCTATGGAGGTTATGTACTAACATAGGCAGCTAGGTGGCACAGTGGATAGAGCACCCAGATGGCCAGGAATCAGGAAGACCTGAATTCAAATATGACCTCAGAAACTTACTAGCAACATGACCCTGGGCAAGTTACTTAACACCATTTTGCCTCAGTTTCTCCATCTATAAAATGACTTGGAGAAGGAAATGACAAACTACTCCAGTATCTTTGCCAAGAAAGCCCCAAATAGGTTCAAGAAGAATCATACACGACTGAAATGACTCAACAACAACAAAAGAATTAGATCTGAAATAATTTGGACTTTCATTGGGTGAATCACCTGCTACTGACAGGACATCAAAAAGAGTTGGGTAGAAGGCATGCAGGGACTTTGTTCTGCACAATTTGAGGGAATACTCATATTGATGAGATCACATCATAATGTAGCTGGATTCAGTCAGGCAGAATTAGGGATGAATTCTGTCCAAGGCCATTTCTACCTAAGTGACTTAATCTCTTCAAACCTCTGTTTGTTCTGTAGTATCATTAATTACAATAGAGTGTTGTGAGACTCAATTGAGTTAATGTGTATAGATTTCTTTGAAAATCTTAAGGGACTATGTAATAATAATAATACTAATAATTATTATTACTTAATTATTCCTCGAACACTTTCATGATGCTCCTATTTTCCAAACCAAAAGTCAGAACACACACTTTTGGAAAAACCCAATGAAATGTGCACTTTCCTTAAAAGAGGGCTGTGATTTAATAAACATATAAAGCACGTGACTTCTTTTAGCTGGCACATTTACCATTAAACCTTTTGAATGTTAAGTACAAATGGATCACTGTTAACTGTCTCTAATCTCCTCTAGAGTTAAGAAGAGCAAGTGAGTAATAAAGGGAAAATAATATTTCTATTGTTCTTTTTAGAGTTAACAAAACAAGCTTGCATTTAGTCTGTAGGTGTAAGGCAACATGATGTTGCAAGATTTTCATTGCCTCTAAGAAAAACCTCTGAAATTTCCCAGCTTTCTATCTTCTGCCAGCTGACAGCACCATGGAAACAGAATGGATCAGCAAAAGCTGGTCAAATAGTTTTTAAATACCCACTGTTAAAAAAAAGACACATAAAAAGTTAACTTACAATTCTATATGTTTTAAAAGCCAGAGGAATGTTTCAAACTGACTTTTTTTTTTACTGATTCGAAAAAAAATATCAGTAACATCCCTATTTTGGAAGGGGAAGAAATATGTCTGATCTCAATGGTTCTAGAGAAAAAGAGACACATATTTGGCCTGTCACTTTCTTATCAGTTTTCAGCACTTTTAGGAGTTCACAGGTTAGCAGTTGTTAGAGAAAGAAAAAAAAAAGGTCCTTAAGGAAATATATACCCATCTTAAAAAAAAAGTGTCCCCCAAGAAAAACTATAAATGGCACTGTTTTACCTAAATCATGTGTCTAATGACTAAAGGTGGATTGTGATATATTAGAATACTGGACTGAGTTGAATTCATTCAAGTAGCAGCTCAACCACTCAGTAAATATTGACCTTGTGCAAGTCCTTTCATGTCTCCATGTCTAAGATTTCTCAGGTGTAAAAATAAGGTTATTGAACCAGGACTCTGCTTCCAATTCTAAATACACACTCTGACTAATCCTAACTCACACTTTGCCTCTGATTCATATTGTCAGAGGTGGTCATGCTCCTAGATTTCCTTGCATTTTCCCTGGACAGTTCTATGGGCTATTTTTTTACTCAGCTTTTTGTACAGCCTAAGAAATCCCAAGTCTGACACTTACTGGGTCAATGATCCTGGCCAAATCACTTAATCTTTCTGAGGTCCAGTTTAATTACCTATAAATGGGGGATAATAAATATTGCATTGCCTACTTACTGGCAGAGTAAAGCATTTTGCAAACCTTAAAGAACTGAATAAACAGAAGTTGCTGGTATTCTGAATATTTCTGTTCCCCTGTTGAAAATACTTTCTTTTTTTTTTTTTAATTTTAATTTATTTTCTTGGTTACATCATTCATTTCCACAAGGTTTTGAGTTACAAATTTTCTCCCCTTTTTGTCCCTACCCCCCAGCCCAGAACATTGATCACACTGTAAGACCCCTCC
>CM053593.1:236394900-236421401 GCA_028646575.1 Pseudocheirus occidentalis | reverse complement strand
GCTGCGCTGCCCGTAGTGCTTTCTGTCTTGTGGAGAGTTTTGGAGCTTGAAAATCTGTTTAGCGTCCCATTTTATGAGTTTTTTAGCGTGTTTGTGTGGGAGCTGCGGTGCTTTGCTGCTTCTACGCCGCCATCTTGGCTCCGCCCTGAAAATACTTTTCTAATGCTTTTTTGGATAGACTGGACAAATACCAGCCAAATCCGGCTATATGGCCCTCTTTTCATTAAGACCCCTTGGAAACCACCACCTTTCAGCCAGCATTTATCATGTTTTACAATTCTCAAATTTACATAATCGATTTGTCACAATGAGATTGGTGTCTCTTTGGAAAAAGTTGAAAAATTTGCTGACCTAGTCAACAGCTCATTTGGGATCCTTATGTCAGTGGTTATCTAATGCAGGTCAAGTCAATTAACATTTATAAAACACTCAGTGCCAAGTAATGTGATAAGTGTTGGGGATATAAAGAAAATCAGCAGAAAATTCCTGCTCTCAAGGAGCTCACAGTCTTATGGAGAAGACAGCATGAAAGCAAATATGGGCAAATAAGTTATAGAAAGGATAAATTGAGGGTAGTCTTAGAAAGAAGGTACTAAGATTGAGGATGACTGGGAAAGGGTTCTTAAAGAAGCTTTAGTATTACAATTACTCATAACTTGTGAGTTTGAAGACTATTTAAATATTATTTTATTTTTTTCTAATTATAGGTAGGGACAATTTTTAACATCCATTTTTTACACAATTTTGACTTCCAAATTTTTCTTCCTTCTTCCCTCCCTTCTCTTCCTAAAACAGCAAGCAATTTGATGTTGGTTATATATGTGAAATCATGTAAAACATTTCCATATTAGTCACAGCTGTGAAGAAGAAACAGACTGAAAGGGAAAAAAAGTCACAAAAAATAAAGTGAAAATAGTATGCCTCAATCTGCATTCAGACTCCATCAGTTTTTTCTCTGGATGTGGATAGCATCATGAGTCCTTTGGTATTGTTTTTTACTGCTGAGAGGAGCTAAGTCATTCATAGATGATCATCACACAATCTTTCTGTTACTGTATACAACATTCTCCTGGTTCTGCTCATTTCACTTAGCATGAGCTCATGTAAGTCTTTCCAGGTTTTTTCTGAAATCCACCCGCTCCAAATTTCTTATGATACTCCATGAGAGTTTGAAGACTTTTGCTCAGTAGACCAAATTCATTTTGGTCTCTTTGCTTTAGCTGAGACTTGAAGGAATCCCAGGAAATTACAGAAGAGGAGCAGTGTTCCAAATGACCAAAAATTAACTGATTTTAATCTTAATTCAGGAGAAAGTTATCATACCTCAACCTTCTCTTCATATGTAGATATTTTAGTTACATTTTCATCTGAATGTAAAGAACAGCAAAAAGGACAGCATGTCTGAACTGTGGAGTGTAAGTTGAGAGTAATATATAATTAGGCTAAAAAAGGTAAGAAGGGAACAGGTTGTAGAGGACTTTGAATGCCAAATAGAGGAGTTTATAGTTGATCCCAGAGTGCATAATGAGCCAATGAAATTTATCAAATGGGGTGTGTGTGGTTGTGTGTGTGTGTGTGTGTGTGTGTGTGAGAGAGAGAGAGAGAGACAGAGAGAGACAGAGAGACAGAGAGACAGAGAGACAGAGAGAGACAGAGAAAGACAGAGAGAAAGGGGGGTGAGAGTAGATATGATCAGACCTAAACTTTAGGAAAATCATTTTCCTAAGAGTAGCAAGGATGGATTGGAGTAGAGAGAGACTGGAAATAGGGAGACCAATAATGATGTCATTGTAATAGTCTAGATAAGAAGTAATGTGTACCTGAATTAGATTGGAGGTTATATGAGTGGAGAACAGAGGATAGATTAGAGAGATGTTGTGGAGCCAGAAAAAAACAAGACTTGTTAATAAAAATGTGGAATTATGAATAACACTAAGATTGTGAAATAGCTGATCAGAAGGGCATAGAAGTAGAGAAGTCTGGAAAAGGAGGAGGTATGTGGGAAAAGATAATGTAAGATCTGTGACGCAGATTGTAAGCCATTAATGTCTATTCATCCTGTGCAATTCACTGTCCCACATAAAATGAAAAGTGGTTGAGGCATCTTACTCATGATTCATTTCCCTGGAGCACAAAGCCTGCCCTCACAGGGGCACCAGCTACAGATAATTGGTGATCTGATGTTCAGGAGAGGGAGGAAAGGATGGACATGCTGGAGGGCAAGGGAAATTTTCTCAATGTCATCTGTGCAGCTGCTCCTGAGGGTACCTGAACTGCATTCAGGTATTATTGCCCTAAAGAGCTGAAAGGGAGAGGTTGAAACTTACCGAGAAGCAGGAAAGGGAAGTCTGGGATAGTGTTTGGTGATTATGAATAAAGAGTATATATGACTGGTTCAGAAACAAGCTCCACAATCAGATATAATAGGGAGGGTGAGGTGCAACCCATCTTCCAACCATCTGTTTAGTTGAACACACACCCCCAAGCCTAGGGTCATTCAACCGCCCTCACTTTAGAAAACACTGCTTTAAAATGCTAAGTTGCTTGCATAGAATCAAAGTTTCTACCTGGTTTCAAGAATAAAAATGAGCAAAATTAATTTATTTTACTGAGTAAGAATCTTTAATCTCACAAATTATTATTAATTGTGGTCCTAAAAAATAAAAATTTCCATTTCATAAATCTATTTCCATTTTCGTGTGAGTTTAGTTTCTCTTTAAGAAATAGTACCATCTATAGCCTTGAATCAATACTTTCCTGACTCAATTAAGCTGATAAAATAGCTAAAACTACCTTGGAGACAGGGGAAAAAATAAACTCTGAAATGAATCGAAATCAGTGGTTCTCAATGTTCCTAATGCCACAACCCTGTAATACTCATATGTGGGCATATCTGCATGTAGGTGGACCTGCCTAGAGATGGATAGAGGAGTTGTCTCTGTTCCTAAGACCATTGGAAATATATATTTTCTGATGGTCTCAGGCGACCCTGTGACTCCTGTAAAAGGGTGGTTCAACCCTCAAAGGGGTCACCAACCACAGGTTGAGAACCGCTGGTCTAAACAGTATTTCATACTTAAGGATACTGAATTGAACAACCAGTCAATATTTCTAGAACTATTTCTATCAACTTTTCTCTTTATAAATGCATTCATTATGAAAATATTGATTGATTTCTTACTTGTGTTCATAGCCCTAGGTTAGCCATTGAGGGTGTATTTTTTTTTGTCCATGCCTTTGTTTTCAAAGTTAGAAAATTCCTGGTGTAGAAACTCCCTCCACTGATACAGATTGACAGATTAACTGAAATGTATAGCCTTAGATACTCATAGCACTGAGAAGTTAACATATTTGTTTATAGTCACACACTTGTTAATATTTTCAGAGGCAGTATTTGAACCCCAATCTTCCTTATGCTAAAGCCATTTAATACTCCATCATTATACCATGCTGCCTTTAAACATGCATGCCAAAACCCAAACAAACAATGACAACAATAACAAAACCTAGCCTATGCCTTCAAGAAGCTTACAATTTAATTGTGGCACCCAAAGATTTTAAATACTAACTACTCCCTCCCCAAAAAAAGATTACCATCATTTTTCAAAATGAAAAATCTACAAAACTTTGATCTTTCAAAGGATCTATAGTCTCACCAATAAAGACATAGTAATAGTGAATATTACAAGTGCCCATCTTGTCCTCTGTGTTTTTTATTAATAAATATTCTTCAATAAATCCTCTACAAAGTGTCTACTTCACAGGATAAGGGCTTCTTTTTTCTGGATTTCTTGACATTAAATGGACATGAACACAGCCATTGGAAGGTCCACCTGATATCACTTGTTTTCCCTATGTGACTGGCTGAACCTTATTCAAAGAATGCATCTTTTCAGATATATCTTTAACATTGCTGCTTCTGAACAATCTGAACAATTGGTAACACACTGCAGTGCATTTACCCCTGCCACAAGTTTTTCAAATGCCCTTTGGGTGAGTCAGACTTTAATTCTTTTAAAGACCCTGGTATTTCATGATTCACAGTCATACAGCAGAGCTGGCACACTTTTTAGACTGTGATCTAATGTCTGAATTTCCCATGTACCTTATGGAGAAGTAGAAATGGTACTAAGAAGTACAAAGATGAAAAGAATACCTGAAATGGACCCAGAGAAATGCTGTCCTGGAGATGAGACTGGTAAGTGATTATTTCTCAAGATAACCAAATGAGGGAATACTTAATGTCCCTCCACCTCCTCCAAAAGGAAAAAAAACCCAACAACTCAGTAACAACAACAAAAACATCATGGATAGTATTACTTAACATAAAAGGAAACCACTTAAAATATTACCAATTAGCAGTTCTTAATTTCTATAAATGTTATTTGGCTGTGAGATGTGGAATGGTATGATCTCCAAATAATTAAAAATTCATATATAGAGGATAAAGAAAAGGTACATGTTTGATTCTGGCAAGCTGCAATAATAAAACAACAAGGGCACAGTAAGAAGAGGTGAAGGATGGGGACAGTGGATGAGTGCTGAGCTCTAACACTGAAGGGAACATAGAAATCAATGAGAATATATACATCCATTTAAGTATATGAGTACTGAGCAGATCCCTACTTTCCTAAATCTGCAAATTTTTATTAGAGGAGTCTACGTATGGACCCAGGCTTTATTGTTGGAGGCATAAAATGGGAACAAATGGCTAGGCTTTCACAAATAACATTTTACAAGAAACTTCATCTTTGTAGTAATACAGTTGACAGAGAGATACAGAAAAATACACTTTCACCCTGGGTTTTTTGTTTGTTGGTTATTCTGCCAGTTTGATCTTGAATTTCAAGGTATTTAGATAGAGCCATATACTAAGCTGATCTAACAACAGATCCTACTGATAATAGACAAACTTATTTAGTGGACAAATGAGGATGCATATGACCTGAATGCTTCACTGTCACCTCAGTTTGTATGTCGGTTTTGATTTCTAAGAAATAAAATAGCATACATGATAATTTCAGGCAATTAGCGTTTCCTATAACTGAAAGCAGAAGACCCAGGGAGATTATGGTCTATTGAATTAGGTAAAAGGAACTAGAGCCAGAAAGACTGAATCCATCTAATATAGCACCTGACACCAAAGCTATAACACCCAGATGTTTAGTCTTATCTGACCTTTACACAACTGGTAATAAGATCACATATGTAGATATAAATATATACATATGGATATGTTATATAAGATTCCTTGAAAGATGCAACAGAGATAAGCTCATATAAGTACTCTTTGCTCATTGATATGGAGTGAGAGATTAAGAAGGAGACATCATAGGTTTGCCAAAAATGTTTGCCACTGACATAGAGGTTGTCAAGTTCTGGTTCCAAATGGATGAATGAAGGATGCCTTATATATAGTGTTCTCTGTATGCTCCTGTCTGAAGATGGTATTGCGTCAATATCACCGAGTCCTAGAATATGGAAAGGCTTCCTAAATGAAATGCATAATCATTTTTTTCCTTCATGAGCTTAAATTTTTTTCAGATTTTATTTATTTATTTTTAGTTTTTAACAGTTTCCACAAGATTTTAAGTTCCAATTTTTTCCCTGTCTCTTCCCTACCCCCACCCCAAGATGGTAAGCATACTGCTTACCCCTTCTCCCAATATGTCCTGTCTTATATCCTCCCTTATCCCTTACCTTACCTGCTTACCCTTTACTTTCTTGTAGGACAGCATGGATTTCTCTATCCCATTGTATGCATAATCATTTAAAAGCATTCTGTCTAACTAATCACATGTAGAAAAATCTAACCAGTATCAATATAATTTGAAATTTGGAAACTCACTCTCTGATCTTGTCCTAAAGAATAGTAAAACTCAAATTTAAGCATTTGAAGAATCTATGATTTCATGAACTTAACAAGTTTCCTCAACCAAATTCGTCTATAAAAGTAACCAAATTAAAGAGTGATCAATGGCACATAGAGGTTGTGATTTAACCAGTCACATAGTTAGTAAGCATCAGATATAACCCTTGATTATGGGAATTCCTGACTCCTGACTCCAACATTCTATTCACTGTACACACTGCCTCTGGATGATTAAATATTTATTTTTTTAAAAAAGAAAGAAAGCCCCTGCCCTGCATTAACTTACATTATAGTAGGAGGAGTCAACAAATTTAGTCCAGAGGTAGTGGTTTTGGTCTAAGTCATAGGGATGATGAGTTGATCCATAGGGAAGCTAATTGACATGGCCTTGGTAAAAATAATGGAGTACTGAATTGATTGTTTCACCCTAAGTAAGAAGTAGAAAGCAGAGGAATATGCACACTGGTAGTAGAACAGACAAGATTGTGGACGCCTAGATGGGATGTGATACATGGTATGGTCTAGAGTGAGGTTGATATCATGGGTTACATGTGTTGGAACTCATCAATTGAGGCAACTCATTTCTAGAATGAGGATTTGAAAAAAACAGGGTATGTGAATTCCTGGGAGACTGGGAGCATTATTTCTGTCTGGTCTGGTCTGGAGCATTTATCACCAAGTGACGGGAATGATGGTTGTAACAGAACAAATGGTAAGATGGCCTCAGTGGACTCTAGGTGAATAAAGTTCATCTTTTGCAGAAATAGAAGTTCATGTAGAACCATTCCATGGGGTTTGGGTAGGAGATCGGGAGAAGAGGAAGGGATGTTGCATAAGTTACAAATGAAAGCACAGCTAATAGAAATGATGTCCTGGTATACAAATACTACAGGAGGGTGAAATACATAGGCTTGTGGCAGGTTCAGAACATGCCACCAAAATAGTGGGTGAGATTGAACAAATTCTCAGAAAATAACCAAGGTCCATATCTCCCAGTCATCCAGGGCATTACTTAATCTTTAGTCCTTTCAATTTTAGCATTCTCCTAACAATGATGCTTCTTCTTTTCTAAGAGATATAGTTGTATGAATCACCTGCTGCTGGGTACCTGGTGCCCAGGAGCTCTTGACTTCATGATTTACAAGATTATGGCTATAGCTAGATCTATCAGTTTCTCAGAATCACAACTCCTTGACCTGTGTTCACAGAAGAAAACAGAAAACAGAGCCAGAAGCCTAAGGTTCAAGCATGTGTTCTTTATATATGTGCTCACAGCCACCTTTGCTCCTTGTGAGGAAGGAAGAGGGGAGGGAAGAAATAACATCTCTCCCCCACCCCTGTCTGCTAGAAATTTATGATCAAGAAAACACTAGAAAAATCCCCAAAAAGGAGAGTGTAGATAATGGCTAGAGCCATATTCTTGATTGAATGATTAAAAGGCATGCTAGTCAGGTCCTTGAAAACCTAAAGATTGCCTAGATAGATTGTCAATTAAAAGAGCTTGAATAAACATGATGAACTTAAAAGACATACATACTAGTTCCTGCTTATTCTACAAATATATTGCTTAGCCTGCTGGAGCTATTCTTAATGACCACTCTTCTTTCTATTATTTCGCTACATCTTTTATTTCCATATGTGCTTTTCAAGCAAAAGCTATTTTTAAATCTGCATCTTACCCAATAATTTTCCTGAATTCTCATAACATGTGTGCATTATTATTTCATTTAAATAAATCATGACAGCAAGACCCCAGAGGTAAACATCTGAAAGATGTTCTAAGGTTTGTCTATTTTTTTTTAACTTCTACTCCTCAAGCAAAAAAAATTTAAAGAGGGTGAATAAGGAAGGAGATCAGGCATGACCCCAAGAAATTCAGTTGTTCCCTACGAGCATCTGACCAGAAACTCTGTACTGACCAGCTTTAGGATGCTTATTTCATGATGTTTTATTTAGGCAGGTCCCACAAATTTCTGTTTTATAGGAAAAGTCTACGGTGAATTCTCTAGTTCTCCCGCATAGGCTTGGATGACAAAAGTGAGTGTTATAAATGGCACTTTTATAATCAAAATTAACAAAGTGCTAGCTTATTTAGAAGTTAATGCTATATGATATTATACATATTTTAGAAATAATTAAACCAAGACTCACAGTGATTTAGGTGACCTGCTCAGCTTCACACAGCTAGAACATGATGGCTTGAGATCAAGGCTGAAACTCAGATCTTGTGTCTCCAAGTTCATTACTTTATTTACTCCCCCAAAATGTTCTCAACTTCTAGGTTGAGGGCCTTAGAAGGTCATGAAGTTCCTGAATGATATATCTGGGAATTTTTATGAGCCCCCAAAATTGTGACTTTGATCTTTATTGACAACAAAATATACAGTATGACAAAGTATGAAAAAGAAACCAAAATATCTTGTGGAGAGCAAATAAATGAACTTTTATGTATCTATATTATTATTTTTCAAATGTATGTAGATGTTTTGATAAATAAAACAAAAATTCATTTAAAAGCAAAAAAAAAAGCTAATGGCATTCAAGAGGATGATGTAGTAGACAGACAACATTATAGGTAGGAGGAACTGAGTTCAAGTCAGACTCTACTGGCCGTGTGACAATGGGCAAGTCCCTTTCTAGTTCCCTGAGCAACTCTTTTCATTCTATAAGAGTTTCTGAAAGTTTTCTGACCGGAAAATCCTTATATCAACAAAATCATAGGTGTAAGTTTTGTAAATGGTATTAAAGACTTAAGAGTTATGCCCCTCCTCAGCAGTAAGAACCTAGAGTTGTCAGGCAAAGACTCAGTTGTTATCAACTTTAGCAATCAGCACCAGAAGCAACTTCCAGCCTCATTCTGACTCTCACTCTGAAACAACTGAGTTCTTAACAGTGAGTTCAGAAATGTTCTGAAAAAAAAGTTCTGAAACAATTACCAAAATTTCTGAATCTCAGAGTTGGCTGCCTCCCTCCCATTAGCTGTCACTTTTAGGGTGACAATGCTCATTTTGTTAACCTTGGAGTTTAGATGTGAATTATCTAATCTGATTGATATGGCTACATATTGATATCACCTATTTAGAAATAAGATAAGGAAGGATCATCTACTATAGGAAAATTCCAACCCCAATCCATCCCATCACTATTGCATTTAAACAGATGATTCAATGAGGCATAGCCTTACACAGTTATTTATGCATGATATTAGAAAGGAGTAAAACTCAGTGCATCAAAGCTCTCAGAACATATCTTTCATTCAAGCCTACAAATTCTTCCCAGAATAGATAGCTATCCTCCATTTGCAAGGCAAGCCAAACCTCAAGAGTTCACTTTGTGTAGGATCAATGTCCAGTCAATTGGGGATATTTGGGAACTTGAGGAGCTTCAATTGGTCTGTCTCCTCCTGTAGAGCAGCCTGCCTCTGGCAGACAGATTGGCACCAGGCAGACTTGATCGCTTCCTGATTCCTCATCCATATGACCAGGTGATCCTTACTCTTCAAGTCTGCAGTACTTGCCAAGGTGAGAAGGAAGGTGATTTTTCTCCTAGGTGGATAGGGTTTAAACAGTCTGCATCTAAGTTCTGTCTAGGCATTCAAAGAGGAAGAGTGCTCAGGCATCCTGAAGAGGAAGAATGCAGGTACTCATAGCCCAATATTCCCTTTTATATTTAGTTCAACTCTTTTAAAAATGTGAACCCTTCAGTTTTGTTTTGTTTTGTTATTTTCCCTGTAATGGCCAAGATCACTCCAAATATGAGGTTACATTTTTCTTCTCAAAAATATTTTAATCACTTCTGTCTCGTTCATCTTATATTTTCAATTAATCACCATCTTGCCATTTCTATCTGTGATATTATTCTAATCCATCCTTTCTTTAACAGTCTTACCATCAGCACTATAAGTCAAGCCGTTTAGCTCTTGTTTGTATTATTGAAATAACCTCCTAAGTAATCAGTACCTAATTCAGTACCTGCTATCTGGTAGACTGTTAATGAACTGACTGATTGAATTGATTGACTGAATTATTAACTATTCATTTCTTCTTGTGCATGTCTGGCAGAAACTCTTCCTAATACCTAGTTCCAACCATACATACTATAGAACTCAAATAGCTTCTATGGCTCCCCATTACCTGTTGGAAAAAAAAAGACCAAATTATTTCCTCACATTGGAGTACTCATTAATCTGTCTCTGCCTCACCTTTTAGGCTTTTCCCCCTCACAATATCCTCCTTCACATACTCAGTATTAAAGGTAAATTGCACTAATTGATAGTCCCAGAATATCCTGCATTTTCCCCCAGGGGTGGTATGAAATCCTGCCATTCTTATAAGGGATAGCCCAAATACTATATCTTCCATGAAACTCATTGTTCTGCTCTTCCCTTCCTCCCCACCTCAAGCTGCTTGTGATTTATCTCTCATCTGACCTCATCATTTCCTTTGTGTTTATATACTCTTAGAGGTAGTATGTCACAGTGGAGACAAGGAGCTAGGCAGAGTCAGTAAAACCTGGGTTCAATTCTTATCTCTGATACATCACAGGCTATGTTTCAATGAATGCTCTGCCACCTCTCTAGGACCAGAAGTTTCAGAAAAGGTGCTGACCAACATTGATAGAAGCAGGTTCCTTACCTTATAGTTCCATATAGGAACTAATGAAATTGCAAGTCCTGTATCATATTTAAATTGTAACCTTTATGGAATATATATGTGTATATCTACACACACACACACACAACTATGTGTAGTTTAACATAATAAGAGATCCAGAAAGATAAATAAGGTAGTATCTTCCCTAAAACTGTTTATAATTTAGTAGGCATGTTATATAGTGTCTATATACATACATTCAAAATCAATTATATACACATTGTATATATAATATATATATTTCCTGTATATGTTACATATGTGAGTATGTATGTGTATATATGCATATATATATTTACACACATATAAAACTTATATCTACCAAATTTTAAACAACTTTAGAGAAGAAACTACCTTATTTACTTTTCCATATCTCTTACTGTGTAGTACAATTCATTGCAAAGAGCAAATGAATGAATCTCATCTAAACTAACTGAATAGATTTGGGACCTCAATGGTGAAAATATTTCCTCCATTGCTAAGGATGGCAGACTCTCCCAAGCTCCTTCTACTGTGTGATTCCTGGAGATAGAGATTAAAAACAAAATTATTATTTCACTGACATAGAGAAATTTGGGGTGAGGAAACTCTCTCTACAAACTTCATAATCTCTTATAAAGTGGATAGCTAGATAGTTAGATAGATTGATATGTAGTCTGAATCTGTGATTTTTATGCAACTTAGAGAATTTTTAATGCCAAAGTTCTACCTACTAGCTTGAATTGGCAATTCCTCTCTAACCATTTTAGGGAGTTGCCTGAAGGCATTGAAGGATTGAATGACTGTACACATGGTCTTTTTGACCCCCAGATCTATGTTGAAACTGTCCCACACATTCTTTTATTCATGAGTATATGTGTGTATATGTGTAATGGGGTTATACTACATGTCCACAATATCTCAAAAGGCATCTCCATGTGGAAGACAAAGAAAGAAACTGACATCTTTCCCCATGAAAAATTCGAAGTAGTTGTTTCTGAGGAAATCATCAAGGATAACATGCCCCAAATCATGCAATAGCATGTCAGTGAGAGAACTTGAGCCCAAGTCTTCCTGAATCTGAGATCTGCTTTCTCTCCACTGCCATGCTGAATTTGTGGTTTGTGTAAATAGATGGTTGGATAGACAAGAGAAACAAACAGATTCATGTATACATCTACAATGATAATATTCGTTTCCCGTCTAGGCTCCATTCCCAAGTCTGTACTTTTCTACCATGGCCCCATTTGGAAGCCTTCTCCTCCCCTTTCTACATTTCTTTTATGTTTTATCTTCCCTCATTAAAATCTGAGCCCCTTGAAAAGGAACTCTTTCTTTTTGCTTGTATTTGTTTTTTTAGTGCTTAGCTTAGAGTCTAGCAAACAATAAATAAATATCATCAATGAACGTCTTTTTTGGATAATATTATCATTGATAAAGAATCCTTTGATTAAGATAATCTAAAAGGAGTCTCTCAAAATACTTCTGATTTTCCCAGGGCAAACAGTTCCCCCTCTTTTTTTGCCTCTTTGGGTGTTGATACACAGGAAATCATAAAATCAATCAACTTGTGAGCTTCTCTGGGTCTCTGTTTCCTTATCTGTTAAAAATAGAGGGAAGAAGGTAGATTAGATAACCATTAAGGTCCCTTCCAACTTTAACATTCTGTGATCCTATGGATTAGATCTCATTTTGGTTCCAAATGCAGACATTTCATTTTTTTAATGATAAATTATTAGTGGGATAAAACCTGTCAACGACTGTAGAACTCCAGTAGTGACTCACGATAACACACAACAAGGTCCCTATAGACCCAAGAGAATTGGTAAGAGCTCAGAAGACATTACCAAAGATATAACTGCCACTGACCTTATGATATGGTCATCATCCCCCCACATTTTAACACATATTCTTTGCTTGGTGTACCAGGCAAATTTCTGTGCTGTCTGATATACAACACTTTCTGAGGAATACACACAATGCAGCAAAATGGAAATACACACAAATCAAGAAAGCAAACTCTATAACCATACTCCACAATATGCTCAGTTACATATATAATAACAAGGTCTCACTTGAATGCCTTGTTCTTTTTTTTAAGTGGAGATTCTTTTATTAACTGATTTAGAGGGAAAGCTGCTGTAGCTAACAATCTTTATATAAATTTAGTTCTGACCAGTTGAACCAAAACCTCCTGCTCCACATTCAATGTTATCTAAGCCTTGGATTTCTTCAAGTTCTGGATAAAAAAAAAACCATTCACAAATCAACTGTGCGATTCCATCACCTTTTTTCACTTCAAATGTTTCTTTGCCCAAGTTAAATAATACGACACCAACATTTCCTCTGTAATCTTCATCTATGATACCAGATTCCAAGTCTATGAAATGTTTTGCAGCCAAACCAGAAAGTGGAGCAACTCTACCATAACATCCACGAGGAAGAGAGATCTGAATGTCTGTTTTCACAAGGGCTTTCTCCATGGCTGGCATTGTATAATCGTAGGCACTGTACAGGTCATAGCCTACAGCCTCCACCAACCCCTTGGAGGGGGCTGTGGTGTGCTCTGAGAGCCAGGCAAAGCGGAGGTACACTGGGCTCTCCTCCTTGTGCCCCACAGGCTGGGCCCCTTTGCTGGGGGTGATGGTGGGGGGCAGCTTTGGAGCAGGGCATGACTGAGGAGATAGAACAGAAGGAGAGATGGGCACAGCAAGACAAATCAATGACTCAGTCCCATGTGCTAATTCTCATTAGCACATTGAATTCTATAGCTCCTGTGGGAAGGCCAATTAA
The DNA here is from genome assembly GCA_028646575.1 of Pseudocheirus occidentalis. Classification (NCBI taxonomy): domain Eukaryota; kingdom Metazoa; phylum Chordata; class Mammalia; order Diprotodontia; family Pseudocheiridae; genus Pseudocheirus; species Pseudocheirus occidentalis. The sequence goes on along the minus strand of CM053593.1, from coordinate 236,408,105 downwards.
GCAGCCTATAGGTATGGATTATCCCTGTTTTACTGTGCTGTCCACAGGAAGCCTCAGAGTAGAAAAGGAATTGATGCTTTGGTAGGACTAGGGACAACAGATAGTGTCTATCTGCTCCCACAGATGAACTGTCCTCTTTTTCTGGTTGTGATGGTACTTAGAGTTCAAAGGTACCTTGGAGGTGCAAGAATTCCAATAAAAATTCTGATTTGTCGCTATCCCAAAATAACATACACAGTTACACAAATGTCCCATTGTATGATGGGACTAAGGTTGGCATTTCCTCCAGAATTAATGACATTGAGATACTCCCTTTATTTGTTTCTGGCAGGGTTCATTTAGAGTTTCTTTCTGGGAAAGGGTATAGATATTTTCCTTCTCTAATGATGACTGCCAAAAAAAATACCCATCATAACAATTATGATGCTGGTACTTGTGATACAGCCATCTGCACTAAAGGAATTAGTAACCAGGGAAAAGAGAAAGAGGGTACATGAATTATTAAGGAGACAATATGAAAACAAAAACTGTAATATAGCTTAGAGATGAAATTATAGGGTTCTTAAGAACCAACCATGCCAAAATCACTGAATCTCAGAGCTGAAAGAGGCCTCAGGGGTGATTTTAATCCAATAATTTAAACAAGGATCACCTCTATTATATCCCCAATAAGTGATTATACCATCTTTGTTTGATGACCTCCAGCAAAGGAGAATCCATTATCTAATGAGGCAGCCCAACCTATGTCTATATAACTATGATTATTAAGAAATTTTCTTTGATCAAGACTGAATCTATGTGTGTCTAGGCAAGTTCCACCCACCACTCCTAGTTCTTCCCTCTTAGGCCAAGCAATACAAGTCTAAACATGTTTGCCTTCATATTATTGAAGAGAGCTCTTATCCTTGTCTCAGTCAATATTCCCAGTCTTCTCCATACTGACTTACCCACTTCCTTCAATTGGTCCTCATGGGTATCATCTTGAGGCACATCACGATCCTAGACAATACCCTTTAAATACTCTCTAGCTCATTAATATCTTTCTAAAATGTGATACCCAGAACTGAACATAATACTTCAGTTTCAGTCACAGTTGGGCATTATACTACAGAGCTATTATCCCATGTTAATGCGTCCTAAGATGATACTAGGTTTTTTGAACATCTCATGCTGTTGAATCATTTTGAATTAATCCCATTGAAACCCTTGGATCTGTTACAGATGAAGTACAATCAAACCATATCTCAACAATACATTTTTCTTATGGTTCAGGATTTCAATCTTTGCTCATAAGATCCCAATCAACAATGTGACAAATTTTGCAAGTAAGAGTATAGCATGTATGTTATGTAATTCTTACTTCCAGATGATTTTTATCAGTCAAATAAGCATTTATTAAGCACCTTCCTAATATGTCCTAGTAGCTAAGCTTTATACAAAATATTAGAAAGACAAAAGCAAGAATGAAATTTCCCTTGACTTCTATGATTTTAAATTACAAAGGCTGCGACAATATGTGTACACTTAAGAGTATACAAAAGAAATGTTTGCAAAATAAGTACAAAGTAAGTGAGTGGGGATGTTATGGGGTAAGCATTAACAACTATAAAGACCAAGAAGGGTCTCATGTGGAAGACGGCAGAATTAAAGTAAGGACTAACCTGAGCTTTTCCCCAAACCCCTTCAAATACCTTTAAAAAGTGACCCTGAACAAATTCTAGAGCAGGAGAACCCACAAAGAGTCAGAGTGATGAAGATTTCCATCCCAAGACAATCTGGAAGGTTGACAGGAAAGGTGTGTTGCACTGGGCTGAGAGAGGAAGGAAGTCTAGCACTGCCTTTGCCAGCACAGACCTGGCCCCAGAAAAGGCTTTGTGATCTCAGGGGACTGAATCCCTGGCAGTAGTGGCACTTTCAAGACTTCTAAGCCCATAGATGCCAGAGACAGGTTAGAAAGTAAGTGGGAGAGGTCTGTTGGAACTGGGTGAAAGAGAGACTTAGTTCAGTGCAGGGCATGCCAATACAGCTCCAGTCCCAGCAAACCTGAAGTAGGCTTTGGGAGTGAATGAATCAGCAGCAGCAGCAGTGGTAGTAGGCTGCTCCTGGAGCTATCAGCCCACAGACATAACACGTGGAAGTCACCTATTTCCACTTCTGGGAGCCAAGATGGTGGAGTAAACAGTAAGTCTCTCTCCTCCTCCCTTACTGACCCTGAAAAACTTCAGAGAATATTGACCCAGGAAAAATCCTGAAAAAGCAGAACCAGCAGAAAGACAAAGTATGCAGTAGTCTGAAGGCTGGGGGAATAAAAGAAAGGTGCCTCTTGCTGTGACTGAAGGAGATCAGAACAGGACACGAGGATTCCAAGCAAGGAAGCAGCAAGCCACACCTCAGCAAACTAGCAGGCAATCCTGAGCTCCAGGATCATGTAACCCGCAGGCCCACACCAGCCACCATCAACAGCTCCAGCTCAGCACCAGATAAGCTACCAACCTCGCATTGCAAGCATCTGAGGCCCCAGTATACAAAACCAGTAACCAGACTGGGAGATGCCCCTCAATTGGGGAATGGATGAACACTTTTTGTATATGAATATAATGGAATACTATTGTGCAAAAGAAATAATGAGCAGGCATACTACAGAAAAACCTAGAAAGTCCTGAATGAACTGATGCTGAGTGAAGTGAGCAGAACCAGGAGAACATTGGACACATCCATAATGTGTGATAACTAATTTTGATAGACTGATTTCATCTTAGCCATGCAAGGATACAAGACAACTCCAAAGGACTCATGATGGAAAATGCTGTCCACATCCAGAAAAAGAACTATGAAATCTGACTACAGATTGAAGAATATTGTCTGCTCTTTTTATCCTTCTTTTTTTGTTTCTTCTTTCTCTCACATTAGTTCTAATTTTTCTTTACAACATGACTAATGTGAAAATAAGTTCAATATGAATATATATGTAGTACCTATATCAAATTACATATTGTGCTGTGGTGGGGGAAGCAGAGATTGGGAGAAAATTTGGAACTCAAAATCTTATGGAATTCAATGTTAAAAACTAAAAAAAAGTCTTTTTTAAAGAAGAAGAAAAAAAGAAAGGTCTTATGTGGAAGGTAGCAGATGAGACAAACTTTGAAGGAAACTAAGGATTTTCACTCTGGTGACACTACTTGTCACCCTGGAAGTAGCCTGCACTCCTGTGGCTTATCTCTCTACTTGGAAGGTTACTCCAATAACCTCAATATTAAGGAGGATGCCCAGGCCAACCGAGTTTTTATTCCTCTGAAGGCTCCAATCCTGGCTCTCTGTACTTTCTCTGCCATGTACCTTCCTGAGGTACTTTCATTTCTCCAACTTAGTCTTCCTCTTTTCATACACCTTTTAAGATTTCTTTCTTCATTAGAATGTAAGCTCCTTGAGATCAGACACTGTATTTTTCTGCTTGAGTTTGTATTATCTGTGCTCCTCTCAGTGCCTAACACGTAGTAAATATTTGTTGTTAATAAATATTTGTTGGCTTGATTTGAGTGCATGCCAGGCATGGAGGAAAACCTGTACAAAAGTATAGAGATGGCAACTATGTGAGAGAAATAGTAAGTAGGCTGCTTTGTTTGAATTGCGAAGTGCATGAAGTGGAATACCGTGTAATAAACCTAGAAATTCAGGTTGGAATTAGGATGTAAAGAGTTTTTATTTAATCCTAGAGATAATACTCAGATCACATTAGATATTTTACTTTGCCAATTATATGGAGGATATACTCAAATTTGAGATTATTTGAAGAAGGAAAACCAATTAGGAATCTATGGCAATAGTTCAGAGGTGAAGTGATAGGGACCTGAATTAGAGTTAATATATGGGTTTAGGAAGAATAACAAATCAAGGATGATTTTGAGTTAGTAACATTCTGTGATGGGAATGATAGTGGTATCTTAGACCAAAAACGAAGGGACACATTTGGAGAGAAGATAATGATTTTTTTTTTTAAATGGTGAAGTTGAGATGCCTATGGTTCACTTTCAAAATGCCTAATAGAGTTGATGATGAGGGACTAGGGCACAGGAGTGAGACTAGGGATGGATAGACAGATCTAGCAGTCATCTCAGTAGATGTCATGGAACTCATGAAAAATGGCGGTCATCAAGAAAGAGAATTACAGAGAAAAGAAGAGTGCCTAGGACAGAGCCTTAGGGTATATCTACAGTTAGAGGGTGGAGTATTGATATTGATAAAGCCAAAGAAACTGAGGAGAACAAAGAGATAACAGTGTCCAGAAAACTCAGAGAAGAGACAGTATTCAGGAGGAAAAGGTGATCAACTGTGATACTTGTTGCATAAAATTCAAGAAATATGAGAACTTAAAAAAAAGTCTTTGAATCTGGTGATTAAGAAATCAGTCGTAACTCTGGAAAAAAAGCAACTGAGGGATGAGCTCAGAAGTTGGACTGCATGAAGGAAGGGAAGTGAGTGAAAAGAAAGGATGTGAAGGCAACAAAAAGATTGCCTTTTCTAGGATTTTGTCTGAGAAAATGAAGATAAACACGAGGTGATAGCTTCAAAAGATGATTAATATCTACCATAAATCTTAGTGGAAGAAAATGGCATCAGAAGACCTAGTCATATAGTGGAAAAACACGGGTTCTGGTGTCAGACAACTGAAGTTCAAATACATATATATATATATATATATATATATATATATATATATATATATACGCAATATATATATATATTAGAATATTCATCACAGTTTATGTGTAACATAAGATAATATGTGACTTCAACAAAAATACAATATTTATTTCCAAGATTAATATATTCATACATAGAAGTATGTGAGTAGAGTTAGTATGTACATGTACATAGGTTGGGAGAGAGAGGAAATAACTTCCATTATATAACTGGGTAAAGCAAAACATTGTATTTTAGAGATTGAAGTCAAGTTCTCACACTGAATCAGTTACTAGGTTTCAGGTATTTCCCATCATTCTTCCTCAGTATAATTTTGTTGTTGTTAGTGGCAATCTTCAGCTTATCCTACAGATGACTTTCATGATTTTTTTAGTCATGTAGGTTTTCATGAAACATTGCATTATGAGCCAATAACATCTCCATAGTATGACTTTTAGGATCCAGTTGAATAAATTGTGTTATTAGGTACTTTTTAAAGTAAGTGAAATGACATAAGTGTCTTATGTTCATTTCAGTATAACTTTCTTGGGAGTAGGGGAACAAATTTGTTATCAGCCACTCTAATTGAAGGGCAGAGCACCCATTTTTATTTCACACTATTGAGTGCTAGCAGAATTATTTAAATACTTGAATATATTGAAGGTGTTATATGTAACCTCTTTACCAAAAGGCACAGGGAACATTATTAAAATAACAAAACAAAACTTATGACTACATGTAAAGAATGTTAAGGGAGAAATAGTGGGAGGGATGCCATATACAAGATTCATTGTAATACTATTATTTTCTACTATTTGAAGACAGGTTTTCTTTTAATCAGTTCACTTTTAAAACCATACATGTCCAGAAGAGAAACTTCTGTAAGAGACTAATAGAAAGAATTAATTAAGAACTTGGAGAAGGCATGGATTTCTTGGATTGTTTCTTAATGAAAGAAGAATAGGGGATGTCCCAAATTCTCCACTCTGTTAAATTGTCCCCAATATCCTGAGGCTACTCTTGGTCCATTTTTTACTGAGAACAAAATTCAGCCATATTAAGATAATACAATCCCACAGGTGTTTTTGAGTCCTTAGGAATGCAGTCTCATGAATAGACTTGTCAGGAAACACTAAACATATCCAGTGTGTCTCAGAATCTTCAGAGTTACTACCAAGGTTTGGTCAGAGAAATATTTCTTCCAGGGCCCAAGGTAGAAAAACAACCCAGATGTGTCACTTACTTGTCCCTCCAGCGGTGTCTTCTAGACTTGTAATTAGTGATGTTGGCCTATTCAGAAACTTCCTTCCCCAAAGGGAAGGGGGAGAAATAGTCCCTTCAATCTCATCCTCTTAGCCTTTTCAGTTGCACAAAGAATTCATGAGAAGAAAAGATTGTCTGTCTAGACCCCCAAACCCAGAGGCTATATCAGAGTTAGAGACGACATAATGTAATGAAAAGTATGCTGGAGTTGTAGTCAGGATGTCAGGTTCCATTTAGACACTTTTTACCTGTGTGACCAAGGGAAAGTTGCCTAAACTTTCTGTACCTCAGTTTTATGATCTTAAAAAATGAGGGAGATAGACTTGTTGATCTCCAAGATTCTTTCTACTTCCAAATATATGAAATGATGATTCTATGATTATCACTGAATAACTTTAAGGACATCAATATGTATATTTCTGCCTCTGGAATATAAATTGCAGTTGAGGTTGCCATCCACTTAGGTACTCAGGAAGTCACATTCTCTTGATAGTGTCTGATATCATCTAGTGAAAGGCCAGGAAGATAGTGGCCATGACCCATTCCAGTCTTCTCTAGAATTGCCATTATTGATGTGTTCCTTTATGCCCTTGGATCCAATAAGTAATTATTAAGTGCCTATAAGATAACAAATGGCACAGCCTCTGCCCCCAAGGAACTTACTATTTATGGAGGATACAGCAATCTCACAAATATTTAGGATAGAGTAGAATATGAGAGGTCTGGAAAAATTCCATAATAACATGTAAAGAAGATCTTTTTTAACTGGAGATAAAGGGACACTGAGGTGACAAGGAAGGCTTCCTGAAGGAAGTGCCACATGAGATAATCTTGAAGGAAGAGGACTTCAACAAGAGGAGATATAGATGAAGTGAATTCCTATCATGGTAGTGGTGATATAGAATTGCACAGAAGAGACCAGAATGGAATTGGAGAGTAGCATAAAATGATACAATTTTTGGAAATGCAGTTGGAACGAGAGGATGCAGGACCTTAAGGGTTAGAATAAAGAGTTTTTATTGGATCCTCTCCATGGGAAGGCACTGAAGGGTTCTGAACAGGAGCTATACTCACTCAGTATCTTTAGGTAGATACTGCAGCAGCAGTGTTGAGGGTGGATTGTAGAGGGATGAGACTCAAAATTCCTGATATTTTGTGGATTTGTGACTAGTCAATAATAGTTCATAGTGCTAGAGCTGAAAGGTTTCTTAGAGGCCATCAGATCCAACTTCTCCCTTTCCATATTAGAGATGAGGAAACTAAAGCACAGGGAGGTTATGTGACTTTCCTAGGGTTATACAGTTTACTTTGATGAAATCATAGGAGAGTATCAATGGGGAGATTTGAACCTAGCTCTTCTTGACTCCATGTCCTTTGCTCTATCCACTATAAAACACTTCCTTCATATTGGATAGACAGAAGATGGGCACACTAGGGTTGAAATAAAAATAATTTTGTCTGTCCTTAAGTGTGTAAAATTTCTTTTCCTCCAGTGTTCCCTTACTTTCAACTTTGATATGGCTTGGGGATATGGTGGTAGCTCTTAACATTTAATTTCTAATAGTTCATGTTACAGTGAACTCAACAATTCAGTGTCTCTTTCTATAAAACAGGAAGATCATGCCCAAGGCACAATTATATATACATATATATATATTTATATATGTGTGTGCATGTATATATGTGTATATGTGTATATGTGTGTATATATACATACATACACACACACATATGGCTTTTCAGTATAGGGTAAAACCAACCAACCTGCAGAACTTGCTTGCTTTTGTTAATAGAATCAATCCTGCTGAATGTTTTACAAGTTGGGAAAGAGCTTGTTGGCAAAGGTAAGTTAATTACTCCTTTCCGGGAAGCTGTGTAGAGAAGCAGCAAACAGACAAGACTTTGTTCCATTTTCAACTTCCTTCTAAGGTTCTAGGGCAGAGATTTGTGCATGTTTGGCTGGAAGGTAGGAGGGAGAGGGAAGAGAAAAGGAGAGAAAGGAAGTATCTGGCAGTATTAGTTTTCAGTGACTAGAAATATGCTCATTCCTACCTTCCTTAATTGACTCCAAATCTATCCATTATTAGACTTTAAAGGTTGCTGTAGGGGAGAAAAATAAGACTAAGTAGAATATGTGAGTCAGTGAAGTATAGAGGGTAAAGGGTTGGTTTTAGTCAGAAAGACCTGAGTCTAACCCCAGATAAGTGACCACAGGCAAGCCACTGAACCACTCACTTCCACAGGAAAATATTTAGGAATATAAGTTACAGATGAAATGCAGATCTGAACAAATGGAGGGAATTTCTAAGCTAATAGTCATAGAATTTGAGGCTTTGAAGAGACCTCTGTGGCCTTTTAGTCCAACCCACAAAGGAAAAACAGTTTCATTTTATAACATACCCAACAAGTTGTAGTCTAGCTTTTTCTTAAGACATCTAAGTAAGGGCAACACGTTACTTCTAAGGGTAGCTATTCCATTTTTAGCAAGTTTTTTTTTTTACCTCCTGTAATGATGAAATTACAGGTAAGCCTCAAAAGAAATTGGAGATTGTAAGAGGTAGAGATGAAGAGGGTATGCATTTCAGGCACAGGGGACAGTCAAAGCAAAGATATGGATATTAGAAAGTGTCTTATAGTAAGGAACAGGAAGAAGGAAAGTTTGGCTGGACTTAGATGGTGTGGGAGAGAAGAATGTGCAATAAGGCTGAAAACGTAATGGGGCCAGGTTGTAAAAAGCTACCCAGAAGTGATTTTCCAAAAGTGTAAGTGTAACCATTTTATTTCCCTACTCAGTAAACATCAGTGGCTCCCTATTACCTGTATATCAAATGAACATTCCTCTGTTTAATATCTAAAGTCCTACAATCTATTATTGGCGTTCCTGCTGTTATTCACACACAACACTCAATCTTCCATTTCTGTAATTTGTGCTGCCTGCCCCACCATATGTCTGAAATGCATTCGCTTCTCACTTTCATCTCTTAAAATACCTACTTTCAAAAGTCAGCTCAGGTTACCTGACCCGTTCTTGACCATCAGCCTCTCAGCTGCTAGTATCTCACCTTCCTGATTTCCTGGTATTAATTTGGTATATATTTTACATTACTTACATATGTACACATTATCTTCCTAGAGAGAATGTAAGTCTCCTGAGGGCAGGGACCTCCTTTTTTCAATTTCATTTTTTGTCTTTGTATTCCCAATGCCTAGTGTAAAGTACAGCTTCATTGATTATCCCACTCAAAATAAATTAACTTTATTGAGAAGAAGCATTTCTTGATTGAATCAATCAGAACCAAATGTGCAAAGGACCTCTACAACTACTTGAATCAATCTCTTCTGTGAGTAATTTGGTGATGCCCTAATGAATTTGTGTAAAAGGAAGAAGTCTGATGCAGAGAGGATAAAACAAGGATGGGTTTGGAACTCCAGAGGTAGTATTTAGTTTTGGCAAAGAAGAGGCATAGAGAAGGGTCATTGGCTCTATGACAGCAAAAGATCTCCCTGGAGGAAAATTCCAAGGAAATATATGCTCTTTCCCCTACTTGTTCTTTTTCCAAACATTTCTGTAAGGTGAATTTTTTCCTCAAACAAAAAGAGGCCACGAGTTAACCAGAGACAGATAAAAATGTAAAGTTAGACAGAGAGCCTGTCTTTCCGCTTAAATGTTAGGAGACTTTTTGAAAGAGTACTTGGAGTGATTATAACTTAATTCAGAACTTTGTGCCTAAAATAAACTGCCTGATGCTGAAGAAGATGGAATCATGTGAAGATTAGGGAACATAAAATTGTCACTTAAGCTTCAAAGGGTCAGTCAGTCAAAAAGAATTTATTAAAGCTCCCACTATGGTCCCAGGCACTGTGCTAACCACTGGACATACAAATAAAAACAAAAAAATTAATTGGCCCCTGTATTCAACGAACACACATTCTTCTAGCTTTCTAGTTAAATATCTAGGATTTTCCATATATACCATTATATCACTTGAAAAAAGAGAGTTTTATCACCTTATTGCCCATTCTGATTCCTTCAATATTATTTTTTCTTCTCTTATTACTGATTATTAATTCTCTTATTACTCATTTCTAGTATAATATTAAATAATATTGGTGATAATGGGCATCCTTTTTTCAATCATAATCTTGTTGGGAAGACTTCTATTTTAGTTTGTCCCTGTTACAAATAATGCTTGCTGGTGGTTTTAGATGCTCCTATCATTTTAAGGAAAACTCTATTTATAGCCATGGTTCAAGCATTTTTAATAGGAATAGATGTTGGATTTTGCCTAAACTTTTTCTGCATTTATTTATGCAATAATATAATTTTTGTTATTTATATAATCAATTATGCTGATAGTTTTCTTTATATTAAACCAGCCATGCATTCTCATTCATATTCCACTTGGTCATAATGTATAATCTTTGTGATATATTGCTGTAGTGTTTTAGCCGCTATTTTATTTAAGATTTTTGCTTCAATATTCATTACTGAAATTGGTCTATGGTTTCCTTCCTCTGTTCATGCTTTTCCTGGTTTAGGTATTAGCAGTATATTTGTTTCCTGAAAGATATAACTCCTTCTTGCCTATTATTCCAAATAATTTATTTAATATAAGAATGAGTTTAATCTTTAAATGTTTGATAGATTTTACTTATAAATCCATCTGGTCTTGATGCTTTTTTCTTAGGGAGTTCATTTATAGCCTGCTCAAATCCTTTTTCTAAAGTGGGTCTGTTTACATATTCTATATCCTCTTCTGTTAATCTGAATTTATATTTTTGTAAATATCCTTCCATTTCATTTAAATTGTTAAATTAATTTGCATATAATTGCACAAAGTAAATCCTAAAAATTTGGTGTAATTTTATCCTCATTAGTTGGGTATTCATCCTTTTCATTTTTAACACTGATGTTTTGATTTTCTTCTCTCTTTCAAAAATCATATTAAGCAATGGTTTCTTCATTCTTTAAATAAAATCAATTCCTAGTTTTATTTACGAATTGAATGAGTTTCTTATATTTAATTTTATTATTCTCACCTTTAATTTTTAGGATTTCCAATTTGATGTTTAATTGGGGATTTTTAATCTGTTCTTTTTTGAGTTTTTTAATTGCATACTTAATTGAGTGGTCTGCTATTTATTTTATTGATGTAAGCATTTAGATATTTTTTCTTAGATTTCTGCTCCTGCTGTATCTCAAAAAAGCTTTGATACATTGTCTCGTTATCATACTTTAGCAAAAATTTTTATTGTTTCTATGATTTGTTCTTTAACCAACTCATTTTATAAGATTAAATTTTTTAGTTTCCAATTAACTTTTAGTCTGTGTTTCTATGATCCTGTATTAAATATAATTTGTTATGTTGTGCTTTGAAAAGAACTCACTTAATATTTCTGTTTTTCTGCATTTAAGTGTAAAGTTTTTATGGTCTAATAGATGGTCTTTTTTTTTAAGATGCCATGTACTGCTGAGAAAAAAGATATGTTCCTTTTTGTTACCATTCAATTCTCTCCTGTTGTCAATCTATTAATTTCCTTGTCTTCTATCTTATTTGTGATTTTTTTTGTTAGATTTATTTGGTTCTGAGAGGGAAAAGTAAAAATACTCTAGTATTGTAATTTTGCCATTTACTTCTACCTATAAATGATTTACCTTTTCTTTTGGAAATTTGAATGTTATAGCATTTGGTGCATATATGTTTAACGCTGATATTATTTCATTGTCTATGGTATCTTTTAACATAATGCAGTTTTCCTATTTATCTTTTTATGTTTAATCTATTTTAATTTTAACTTTGTCTGAGGTCATGATTGCTACTTCTAATTTTTTTTACATAAGCTGGAGAATAAATTCTACTCCTTTATTTTTACTCTTTGTGTGTCTCTCATTTTAAAGTATATCTCTGGGGGGTGGAGCCAAGATGGTAGTGTAGAAGCTGTAAGGTTCAGCAGCTCCCGCATAGCCACCTTAAAGACACATAAAATAACAAATTTTAGGGCTCCCAAATCCACAAAAATACAGAAAACATGTCTCCTGCTGAAGGCAGTTCAGCAGGAGGGACCCTTTGTGACAGGCCCAGAGCTGAGGCCAGCACAGCCTGAAACTGCAGACTGGCCCCAGGGTGGTTTTGAAAAGCCGCAGCCAGAGCCATTCTATTGCTAAAGACTAAAAAGTGAATCTGAACAAATTCAAATGTGACAGAACCCACTGTGAGACTGAGTGGGGCAGATTCCCAGCCCAGGAAAGTGCCTACTCAGGTTGGGGTAAGGAGAATGCTGAGCACAAGGAAGCCGTGACAATGTGGAGCTGAGAGCAGAAAACACTGGAGAAGAAGCCCCATGCAGCCAGCAGACTCACCCAGCCTGAGAGGTTTGCAGCCATCTCACCAGAGGATAGAGGATCAGCAAACAGGGTAGGAAAAAACTCGGTGCCCACGGCAGGGTCAGCAGGTTCTGCAGGGGCAACCTGGATGTTTAAACTTATACACCCATACTTCCAGAAGCCAAGATGGAAGAATAAAGTTTAGTGGCTCCTCTAAATCCTTCCAAGACCCAGAAAAGTCCAGAATTAAATGCTCCAACTAGAGTAAAATCTTGAATCACTAGAAACAGCCTCAGGCTTGGGCACCCCTGAAAAAAGGGAAAGAAGACAATACAGAGTCTAAGCCCAGTAGGGTGGAGCCAGCAAGCCCTACCAAGAAAAGCCAATTTAGCACCACCAGCCCAATCAGCAAACAACAGCTCTGACTCAGACCTTCAGCTATAGCTGGCTCTGAGCCTGTTTGAGTCCTAGCTCAGAGACACGGACTCTGAAACCTGAAGGAGCTAGACCACAGGACCCTCACAAGTTACTCTGTAAGCCTCAGGGTAACTCAGGAGACTCCTTGAGAGTCTTGGTATTTGCCTTAGGCTGCACACTCAGAGATTACAGCTACCAAGTCCCTAACTCCCAGCCTGAGAAGTTTAAGACTCTGGCACCCCAGACATGGATATCCACTCCAAAAATCCAGGACATAGGTGCTCACAATGGGGAAGAAGGAAACTGCAAAGGCTAGGACCATCAAATCTTTTTATGGTGAGCAAGAACAAACAAATTCAGAAGGCAACAGGGACTCTATATCCACACTGAAGGAAATGCAAATTGGTCTCAAGCCCAAAGAGCCTTCTTGGAGAATCTCAAAAAAGATTTAAAAAATGAAATTAGAGAGGCAGTGACCAAATTGGAAAAAAATATCACTGAAGAAATCAAATCTTTGAAA
>CM053593.1:236371438-236394400 GCA_028646575.1 Pseudocheirus occidentalis | reverse complement strand
CCTCTCCTATCTGCTACACTCTGGGTCCATTCCTCAGGGCCAGCTTCAAATGCCTTAGTAAGGCTATCTGACTTAGCTGGGCTAGGCTGGGATGCCCAGGGCTCTCTGGGGCCAGGCCAGACACCCACCCTTCCTACTGGTATGTAAGATAGATGGACAGAAGCCTTCCTCAAGTTTTCTAAATAAAGAAAGGAATGTCAAAAAAAAAAAATAGACCAAGGTAACATTGCTCCTTGCATCAGACTTGAGATAGTGTCTAGTTGTCTGATGCATCTCTCCCTGCCTCCTATTTACTTTGAAATATGCATTACTTATTCTGTGGCAAGAAACCAATCCCTGGGCCCACACTGCATATGTTAGAAGTATATAGTCATGGCTGGATCAATATGTCTCCCTCACATTGCTGCCAGAGGGAGTTGATTAACAGCTACCTATGTGATGCTTGGTATTAGGTTATTTACTCAGACAGAAAATTAGCAAATCCCCTCCTCATTTACTTAGATCATTACTATAAACTCATATAACACCTAATCAATGATCATCCTTTTTTGTAGTGGAGATTCTGATTGCATTTCTGTGGTAGAATTTCATTTTTGGAAACATACCATTTACTGCATTTTTCTGTAGGTCCATTATAAAAATCTTATACCATTGGCACTCCAATGACTGGCCAAAACAATTCCTGATACTCCATGAAGAAATGATTTGTTTCCTGAAAAGTAGAATGCAGCCAGTAATCAATCAACCAGTAAACACAGATTGCGCTAAATAAGCACCTACTATGTGCTTGTACCAGGTATAATGTTTACAAGAAAAAAAAAAGACTCCACTCTCAAGGACTTTACTCTTATCAGGGAAGACAATATGTATTTATAAATGAAAAATGAATACACAAAATAAATATGAAACAAATACAAGGTACTTACTAGTTTTATAAAGGAACATAGGTTTAGGAGGGATAAAGGAAAATAGCTTGGAACTCAAATGTAACCAAAAATAAAATAAACAGTAAATAAATTGCATTTAATAAAAAGGAACATGGATGAGTCTAAAGTTTATGTAAGTAATGTAAACATGTTTCCTAGACTTGAAAATCAAGTGTGTGTGTGTGTGTGTTAAATTAGAAAAATAATAAACATCATTTTAGGATTATCACATATTGAGCAATAAGCATGTGGTTTCATAAGGAACAAATACTTTCAAGTTAACATTATTTTCCCTATCACTAAGAATCAAATCTCTTAGAACATCGGTTCTCAACCTGTGGGTCACTAAGACCATCAGAAAACATATTTCAGATGGTCTTAGGAACTGCGACACTGCTCCTCTATCTATCTCCAGGCAGGTCAGCCCACATATAGATACACCCACATACGAGTGTTAAGGATGGTAGCATTAAGAAGGCTGAGAATCACTGTCTTAGAACAAAGGAAGAGGAAAGATGCTGTGTGATTTATATTTTCATTTTGGTTCTGAGTGGCATAATTGACAGAGTATCAGGTTTGGAATCAGAAAGACCTACCTAGGATTAAATTTAGCCTCTCATACTTTCTATCTCAGGAACCCTGAGCAAATCAATCGCTACTTTCTATATGTTGTGAACAACTCCACAGGATTTAATTGTTAAGTCATAAGTGAGTAGTCATATATCCCTCCTGTGTTCCCATATAGTGTTTATTATAATTTATTATAGTTATATATTATATATGTAACATATATTTGACATATAGTATAGTTATAGTTTATTCCCTTAAGGTAAGGAAAGATGCTTTAAGTCACTGAGTTACCCTTTTTGGTTGGTTGGTTTAGTTTGTTTTGAAACTGAACCCACATTTCTGTCTCTGGATATGGATAGAATATTCTAACATGAATCTTTCAGATTTTAGGATGTTCTAGGTTCTTGCATTGCTAAAAAAAAAAAAAAGCCAAGTCTATCAAAGTCAGTCATCACACAATGAAGCTGTTACTGTATAAAATGTTCTCCTGTTTCTGCTAACTTCACTCAGAATCAATTCATGTTAGTCTTTCCAAGGTTTTTTCTGAAGCCCACCTGCTTGCATTTCTTATAGTACAATAATATTCCATTACATTAATATACTGCAACTTGTAATATCAATGAAACTACCAAAATTATTTAAGAGAGGTAGGAATTTCTAGTTCTTGGCCACCATAAAATACTATAAATATTTTTGTACATATGGGTCCTTTTCCCTTTTAATGATCTCTTTGGGATACATCCTGAGAAGTGACATTGCTGGATCAAATGGTATGCACATTTTTATATCCCTTTGGGTATAGTTCCAAATTGCTCTCCAGAATAACTTGATCAGATGCTCACAACTCCACTAACAATGCATTAGTGTTCTAATATTTCCACATCTTCTCCATCATTTATAATTTTCCCATTTTATCATATCAACCAGTGGAATAAGTGTGAAGTGGTACCTAAGAGCTGTTTTGATTTGCGTTTTTCTAATCAATAGTAATTTAGAGCACTTTTCATATGACTATAGATAGCTTTAGTTTCTTCATCTGAAAACTGCCTGTTCATATCCTTTGACTGTTTATCAATTGGGGAATGACTTGTATTCTTATGAATTTGACTCAGTTCTCTATATATTTTAGAAAAGAAGTCTTTATCAGAGATACTGGTTGTAAAAATTATTTCCCAGTTTTCTACTTCCCTCCTAATCTTGGTTGCATTGGCTTTGTTTGCATAAAAACTTTTTAAGGGGTCCAGTTAGACCAATAATTCTTAAATTATATCTCCTGGATCTATTTTCCAGGTCAGTTGTTTCTCCAATGAGGTATTTTATGTTTTCTTCTATTTTTTCTTTTGAATTTTTCTTTTGATTTTGTTTGAATGATTTTTGATGTCTCATAAAGCCATTAGCTTCCATTTGCCGGTTCTAATTTTTAATAAATTATATTCTTCAGTTAACTTACGTACCTCATTTTATATTTGGTCAGTTCTACTTTTTAAGAAGTTGTTTTCTTCAGGGTACTTCCCCCCTCCCCACTAATTTTATCAATTGTATTCTTAAAGGAATTGTTCAGCCTCTCTAATTTGATTTTTAAAATCCTTCTTGAGCTCTTCTAACAAGGCTTTTGGGGCATGAGATCAGTTCCTATTCCCCTTTGAGCTTTCAGATGTGGGTATAGTAACAATGCTGTTCACTCCTGAATTTGTATTTTGATCTTCCCTGTCCCCATACGTAAAGCCAAACACAAGCAGATTCCCAAAAGAATGCTACTGTGAACAGCTTTTAAGATTCAGATTACACAGTAATAGTGAACACTCTGTTTATTCCATTACAAATCAAGATTCAGTACAATATTCACAATATAATATTCTCAATATTACATCTTATAACAAAAAGTCACAACATTTAGAACAAGGAACAAAAGAAGAATCACCTGGTTTCCCTAAGGAGGAAACCAGCTTAACACTTAAAGATTCAATTGATCAATTAACAAAAGAAGAATCACCTAGTTTCCCTAAGGGGGAAATCCTTCTCACTTAAAGATTCAATCAACAATTCACAATATACCAATCTTCTACTCATGGAGCAACCATTAACTTAATCTGTCACTCATCTAGCAGTCAGCCACTAAGCTAGATTCCCAATTACTAAATGTCATTAGTCACTAATACAATCATTAGAAAACCACACAAACTTTCCATCTTTTGATTTCCAGCAAACCTCAGTTTAGTCCAAGGGGAGACCTTTCCTTCATCTTGACTATGGGACGTCTCTCTGATTCCTTGGATCCCCTTCCATGGTTCCAGCTCCCTCCTGTATCTGCCAAACAATTGCCTGGATTCAGAAGCAGACAGATCCCAGGTCCTTGTACAGTCCTCAGGGCAATCCCTGGCACACACTGAAGTTCACAGGGTTCAGCACATCTCAAACCCTCCACCACTTCTCTTGCCTGGAACTCAAGGATCAGCCAGCCAATGAATAAACAAAGTCTTCTCCTGTTCATGTTTCAGTCAGCTTCAAGATACTGGGAGAGGACCTCTCTCTCTCTCTCTCTCTCTCTCTCTCTCTCTCTCTCTCTCTCTCTCTCTCTCTCTCTCTCCCTCTCCCTCTCAGCTGGCTTCAATCTCCATGAATCTTCCTTCACCGAGGAGAAAATTCCAATTCTGTCTCTCTGTCTCTAAAATTCTTCTTTATATATGGCACTGGCCTCCTGTCTCAGCCAATAGCCTTCTTCCAAATCAACAGGGGAGTTCATACCTTCTCAACAATGGGCAGAGTTCACACCTTCCATACTTAGCCCTAATTTACTAGGTACTACTTAGCCCTAAGTTACTAGGTGCTAAGTATCTGATTATTATTACACCATACTAAGAATCTATGATCTTTTTTATCTATGTTTCTTCTTGCTCATGGGTTTGCCTTTTTCCTAGATTTTAAAGTTGATGTCTGCTTCTGGTGCACAGTTGCCATGGTCCCACACTTTTTATGCTGGGTTATAGAGGCCTGGTTACGGGCTTTGTGTGATGGGGCCTCAGGTGCTGGCAGCTGGTGACTGTAAAGGCTGTAGCTTACCTGGTGCTGAGCTGGAGCTGGTGGTGGTGTCTGGTATGTGTCAAGTACAGGTGGGGTTTTTCTGCATTTTCCTGGGGTTACAAGAAGCTCATGGTGTAAGGTGTGGGGGTGGGGTTGTCTGGCCACTGGAGGTGGCCTCCTCACCAGGAGCTGTGCTAGAGCATTGGTAGGCTCAAGCACTGGTGGACACTCACCCACTGTGCAAGTGGTGGTTCTGTGCAATGGTGTCTGTTGATTCCCCTGGCTGTGTGAAGGCATGTGGATGGGTGGGTGGGTGTAATGGTGTTGGTGTTTGCCTGCTATACCCATTAGTTTGCTAACTACTTATCTACCTAAATACCTAATTACCCATTAGGATCTCCCATTAGTTTGCTAACATGAGGTTTGATGCTGGCTTGCTGGGACAACAACTGTCCTGTACTGGTCCCCTTCAGCTACAACAAGAGGGTTGTTTCTGGGTTTTCCAAGGTTGGTAAGGGAGAAGGAGAATGACTTATTGCTTACTTCACCATCATGGCTCCTGGAAGTTGACAAGTCACATTTTCAAAGATCTCACATTATAACAGAGAAGACAATAGAAAGATGATAAGGAAGTGAGAGAAAAGGAGAGAAGGAAAGAGGAGAGGCAAGAGAAGGAAGAAGGAGATGAAGGCAAAGAGGAGAAGTAGGAATCTTTAGGTACAGGGCAAATAACAAGGTCTGGTGATCCTTAGAATAAAACAGCAGAGATGACAATGACTGAAAGGTCAGATAGCACAATTAGAGTGCAGATGGTAATGCTTGTGAATAAGACAAAGTTTGACGCAGATTAAATATCACTATACTTTCTTTTAAAGAACCCCTAAAAACACTGCTGCATTTCTCCAAACGGCTAGGAAACTATTAGAATAATTGTATTCTATACATGACAGGAAACATACTTGCGAAGACTAAAAATGGCACATGACATTTGGTTTTATCCTCTTCTGCAAACATGTTAGTATAGCAGAGAAGGCTCCTTAGTGGGGCCTCATAGGCAAGAAGGAAGCAAGTAAGTTTGTGAAGGGCGAGTACTTTGGTATTCCTGCATACTCACAGGCTCCCATACCTGGTGTATTTTAGTAAGAGAGGCAATGACACCTTTGCTAGTGATCTCTGAGAGTGACCTCTTAAAATTCTACTGACATTAAATGATCCAATTTAAAGAAAAAGAAGTAAGGAATTATTAGGACACCTGTTATAGAAAAGTAAATATTTTAGGCACAGTGACTTGAAGTCCACTCAGCATAACTCTCCCTCTGACTATACTTTTGAACTCTGTAGGCTACACCTTTCAAGTTTAAAGAGAAATCAACTCGCCACACCCTGCATTTGCCTCTTTTGTGACTCTGTAGTGGAGGTGACATCACCATGGAGACAAAGTTAGTGCTATTCTGGTGTAATATGGTAAAACATGTAGATATACCTGTTGTAAATTTCCAAGAATGTTGTTGCCATTGGATCTGCTATTTGTGACTAGGTCCATGACATTTCTTCCCTCCCTTTTTTTTAACCACACAGAGTAATTATCCATTGGTGAGGGGAAGGCCTACTATAGAAAATATCTATAAATGCAAACTAGTGTCTTTAACTTACAATCATAGAGAGTTTTCTGGGTGAGCTGGAGGCTAAAGTAACTTGGTCACAGTCCAAGTATGTATAAGAATCAGATTTTGAACCCAGTTTTCCTTAACTCCAAAGCTAGCCATCTATCCATTGAATCATCGTACTTCTCCAGACCACAAAAATACCTATAATTAATTTACTCACAGCCATACTCATAATCATGGAAATGTAGCCCGTTTAGGAATTAGTTTGATTCTACAGCAAATGGCCTGTCTTTTCTCTAATTCTTTGATTTTCCTCTTGGACTCTGTATTTTGATTACAGAAAGAAGTTGGGATTGTTACACTTAGTAGGTATGTATGACATTTGTCTACAAGAAAGAATATGGAGGAATCTTTAAAAAAGAGAAATGTCAGGTCCTACAGCCTAGTTTTTAATAATAAATTTCAACAGGAATTTTGTTCCTGAAGATGTAGTATTATTTTCAGCAAAATAATTAAAGTACTGGAGCAATTGAAAGTACTGTATTTCTGTTTCTTACATTATTTCCCCCATTTATAAGTGTTTCTTATTATCTAAGTGATCCATATATTTTTAAACTTATATTTGATGGTAACACTCTCATATTCTTCATGAGTGCACATATTTTCTTCCATTGTTGATCTTCTTCATAAGTGTGACAGGCAGCTTGGAGTAGCAGATACAATGTTTGACTTGGTAACAGGAAGAGATAGAGTCAAATCCTGTATCACATACTTGCTATGTGTCCCTGGGCAAATCACAACACCTCTGAATCATAGAAAACTCCTTAAGATTTCCCTATTCAATAATAGACAAATAATAGATTTGATTTAAAAATTTACCATCTTGATTGTCACAGATACTTCTCATAATAGTGTTTCATTATTTTATATTAAAATATTATTGTTTCTTTCATTATACAAATAAGGATAACAAAAGTACATTTTAATTATATAAATACTAAATTATTCATTAAAAGAAAATATTTTTGTTTAAAATTCTTAGTTGTTTCCACTTTACCAAGTCTATGTTTTTGCTATATTTGTATTTAAAAATTTAAGAAATGTCATTAAAAACATGAAAAATCCAGGTTTTAATTGTAGAAAAAGATGAAACCATGAGATTTTAATTAAAATTGTATTTCTTGCATTTTGGTACAATCCATGTGGTCAAATTTCATATATCCCATTGGGAATAAATACCTTAAGGACGAAAGTTATGTTTTCATCTGATTTCGATACTTCATCAGGCACCTCTCTTTTATCTCTATTAGGTATGACACAAAATTATTCCTGCCGTATGTGCCATATTTTGATGAATTTGCTTTAGAACTCTTTCATTTAGCTTATCTTTCTTATACAAAGGAAACATTAAAAAGTTTAATTGCTATCTAAATGTATCACTATGAATAAATAATTACATTTTTAGAAATGATACAAAAAACTTAGTAAACAATTCTGCCCATGAACACAGAGCATAGCAAGAAGTGTACTCAAGCCTTTCACAGGGAAATATTTTGTACCAACTGTTCTTATCATACAATCTTAGTAAATGCATTTGCTAAAAGCTAATTGTCTACTTGTTGATTGTTAATGGGAAGCATACCAGTGGGGGTTCATGAGTTACCATAGTATAAATGTTCAGGGAAGGAGGACCCAGTCTGAGTCCTTTTCTTTTTATACTCTTCTTAAGTGATCTCACAATTTCCTATAGTCTGTAGTATCATCTACTATGCAGATGACTACAAGAGCTATATCTCCCACAATGAGGCAAGTTTTAGCATTAGCTTGGGAGTGGATTTTGGAGGATAGTGAGGAGATTGGCCTGATTGGTTCTAAAGTTATCAGGTGAGAAACTGGTAAAAATAAAATTAATCAAATAATAGTGAGTCTTGAATACTAGGTTAAGGCAAGTGAAATGTTAAACACAGGTCCCTTGAATATTGTACATATTTTATAAATATGTTTTGAATGAAATCTTCTGATTCCAGTCCTTCTTGATTCTTATAAGTGCTACTGCCTTCCTCCTCCAAGTGGTCTTATGTTTATTATGTATGTGTCTCCTCCAAGAGAAAATAAGATCCTTGAGAGCAAGGATAGCTTTGTTTATGCCATTTTATCCATGGTGCTGGCACATAGTAGGTGTTTAATAAACACTTGATTGCTTGATTCAATGCTTTCTCAGCCATAATCTCAGTACAATACTGTTATCATAAACTATTTATTGAAAATTTTTAACTGGATGTTCTGTAGACATATAACATCAACATGTAGAAATTAGTAGTCTTTATCTTCTCCCCTCAAAAGAAACAAAAAACCCATCTCTGTCCAAAACTGCTTTATAGTTAAGTCAAGGAAACAACCATCCTTCCAGTGACCCATGCTCAGAACTGCAGAGTAATCCTCAACTTTTTTGCATTCTTTTCCTTTATTATCCATTTTTTTGGTAAATATTGCTGATTTTATCTCCTCAATATCTCATAAATTGTCTTCTTTCTATCTACAAAATCACTAACCCAGATCTAGTCCTCTTCACTTCCTCCCCTACCCTAACTAATCTTTATGCCTCCAATTTCTCCCCTTCCATAATTGATATTCCTAAAGTGGTTGTAATCACATCATTCCCTCACTGAAGAACTTCTGCTGATTCCCAATTGCCTCCAGGATAAACAACTAAATCCTCTATTTGGTATTTAAACTTGTTCACAATATGCCCTAGTCTACCCCCTCTAAGCTTTTTGAAAATAACTGTCAGGCATATACCCTATACTCAAGTCAAACTAGTGAATTTACTGCTCCCTACATGGTATACTTTGTGTTTTTAGTATGTATGATACATACACAAGTTTATCCTTGTGCTTTCAGTTGCTATGCATTTCACTCCCCCATGCCTGGAACTACTCCATGTTGACCTTTGCCTCAGAGAGCCCCTAGCTTTCACCTAGCAACAATGCAAGTACCACCTACTACTATGGGTCTTTCATGATTACCACCATCTTCCAGTTGCTAGTGACATTTTTCTCATGCCTGGAAATTTCTTTTAAATTTTTGCATGTAGTTTGTACTTATTTTTGTAAATACACATTATCTTCCTTCCCCAATAAATTGTAGGTTTGTTACAGTAAGACTTTAATTTTTGTTTTTATGTCCCTAGAACCCCTATGTGCCCATCATATTTTGGGTATTTAAGAAGTATTTATTGAAGGAGTAAATTAATTAATATCCTATATGCTGTGAATAAAGTGCTAATTGAGGTATCAGAAAGGTTTGAGTTTAAATTCTGTCTCAAATATCCTTGCTAGATGAATGACCATGAACAAGTCACTTCACCTCTCTGAACTTTAGTCTACTCCTCTATAAAATGGGGATAACACCTGCTGTGTCTGCCTCACAGGGATATCACAAGGCTCAAAAGATATATTGTATATAAAATTCAAGCAATATATAGATGACAGGTGTTAATATTACTTAGTGGTTTTCCTCATTATGAGTTAGGAGTTACAAAGATATAGTAAGGAAGTTTCCTTTACTCAGTCTATTATCTCCCTTTTCTTCATTCTAATTTCTTCCAAGGTCACTTCATTTTGATCACAGCTTAAACTGCCATCTGCATAGTTAATAATCTACAATTTCAGTATCTCGTTCTCTGATTTCTTCCTGATGACTAATGATAAACTCAAATATAACATCACTAGAAAGATTAAGTGCCATATTGTTTATGTTAAATCTTCCCTCATCCCATTTCTCTTGATTTGTATAAGTGCCTCCATTTCTCTTTGCTTCTTCCAGACTCATCACATTAGGGTAATTTTTCACATTCTTTCTCTTCACCCCACTCCTTCTCAGTCCCTGCTTTCAATATCACTAGCTCAGAAACAGATCCAAATTCTTTCCAAATTTTCTATTTTTTCTCAACTGTCAATTATATGCATAATGCACAATTATGAGACACAAAAATAATTGAAATACAAAATATAACAAAGAGAATAAAGAAGAGAAGAATTTTAAAGTTTTCAGGGGAAATTATCAGTAGAATTCTCCATGATTAAAAATATTTAAAGCAGAATATGGATAATCTCTTGTTAGACATGTTTTAGAGGAGATTAAAACTTTTGTCCAAAATTTAATTATATGACATCCTTAGGGCTCTTGTAATACTCATATCTAATCATTCAAATGAAGAAGCACAAAACGTCAATTTAAGGTGACCCTCAATTCAGGAAGCCCCAGTTTAAAATCAGGGTTGAGTTCTTTGGATGCTTTTTTTCCTCCCACATCTAGAAAATCTCATTTCCTCAACATCTTTGCTCATTTTTTTCTGTGTACAGTGCTATAATCAACTAATGTTTATTGACATCTCTTAGGTGCCTCAGGCTCTACAGTATCTAGAACACTATATACACAAATATAGAGAATACATCATGTAAAAACAAGAAAGAAAAGCATCTCCTTTTCTCTCTCAGTAGTGTATCATGCTTCTCTTTGGTTACTGGTTGTACCTTCTTTTTCTATAGCTGTGTACACTTGGCTTCATTTGACATGGAGGAAAGTGGGAAGGGGGTTAATATTTTGGTGGTAGCCTCTTCATGCAAAAGAAAATTACAAACCACTACAGTACTTTTGTCAAGAAAACCCCATGGGGTCACAAGGAGTTGGACAAAATTGAAATAACTCAACAACAACAAGCCTCTTCTTATTAAAGATACCCAAGAGTGAGTATTCTACCCTTAAGCATTTAATACCAGTAATTGAAGGGAGAGGATAGGATGAAACTTCATTTAATCCAAAAGATTTTCTTTAGAATGTAGGACTGGAAAAAAATTTAACATAAGATTTTGGTGAAATGATGATTAGCTGCTGGAGACGTTGGAGAAAGAATTCCTTCATGAATTGGAGATTAAATTAACTGACCTCAAATGATTCATTAATTCACTTTAATTCATTGGGTTAATAGAAGGAGAATAAACTAGAAGGCTAGACTCAGGAACAAGGGAGTTTAAAGCCTGCCTTATGTACTTACTGAATAAGCAATGCTGGGTAAATCACTGACCCCCTCTGCCTAAATTTCTTCATGTTATAGTGAAGGAGTTGGATCCAATGACCTAATAAATCTTTCTAGCTCTAAATTGGTGATTCTATGATTTTTAAATTATATACTTTTAGTAGAACATCTTGAACCTTTATTTTCATTGTTGCCATTGCAAATTTTTGCTTTGTAAAGTGTGTTTTATTATGCCAAGGCCAATTTTCAAACTCCAAGACACCTGTGTTTCCTGGGGGTCAGAAAGCAATGATTTCAAATTCCATCTCTGACACTTACCAACTAATTGTTATTTTTCAGTTGTGTCTGATTCTCTCCATGATCCCATTTGGCAATGATACAGGTGTGGTTTCCATTTCCTTCCCTTTTTTACACATAAGGAAACTGAGACAAAGAGTGTTAAGTGACTCACCCAGGATCACACAGCTAGTAAATGTCTTATCTTCCCAGATAATTACCTGACTTTCTAACTCCCGGTAAAGGCAGGACTCTGCTTTCAGTGGGGGTGTGGGTAGGTGTACCATCCTAGTCTTCAGGGGTTTTGTATCATCTGCCGGATCCCCTACCATCTGCTTCTGCTTCTGCTGCTGCTGCTGTTGCCACTGCTGCCACCTCCAAGCCCTCTTTTACCCAGGTCCCACAGAGTCCCCCACTGATCTTCTCGGCCATTTGTGGTTTGAGAAGTCTGGAAATCACAACAGCCAGCAATTCATTCCCCTGAGGCCTGTTCAGGCCTAGTCTGTGCCTGCCACAGTCCATGCCAAACTTTGCTCCACTCCCAACCCTATGTGATATACAGTTCCTGTTGGCCTTCCAGGCTACCTGGGGTCAGAGATGTGTTTCACTGTGTCATTTTGTAGGTTCTGCAGCTCTGGAATTTGTTTAGAGTCATTTTTACAGGTATTTTGAGGGGTTTGTAGATGAGAACAAGTAAATCCCTGCTTTTATTCCCTCATCTTGGCTCTGCTAGTAAATGTCTGAGGTTAGATTTGAACTCAGGAAGATGAGCCTTTCTGACTTCAGATCCATCACTCTATCACACATCTATCTTACTACCTAGCTGACACAACTAGCTAGCTAGGTGAATAGGCCTCAAATTGACCATCTGAAAGAAAATTGGGGATAATAATAGCATTTGCTTCAAAAAATTATTGTAAGAACCAAATTATATGAGCAAGCCAAATCAAAAGCTGAAAGTGTTATTTAATTCTCATCTATTTTGCAGAGTTTAGAAAAAATAAATTGAGGACTAATCACTAGTCCATTATTCTCATTTTATATTTAATATTCTGTAGATGATGGAACAAGTGTATAAAACTCACTGCTTTTTGTAATCAAGCATTGGGATGCAAGAGCATTTGCTGTAGATTCAATGACAGCATCCTCAAAAAACTCCAGTAGCAGACAGAAATCAAGAATGCTATGTACCTCAACTTTTTTTCTAAGCAGATTTTTATTATCCCTGCTAAGTCTTAACAAATGGAAAGCTTTTCACCCCATGAAGTTTGACACTTAGAAGTATTTTGATATGGAGAAAAATACTTAAAACATTACTCTTAATTTTTTATAGAACTATGTTATGTCCAGGTTTTGTGGAGAGTGGTTCTGCTTATAATGATGTTTCAGTTTTAGGACATATATTTAGTTAAATTAGCAAATACATTCTAAGTTTGTATGCATAGTATGGGGATTTATCATCTGTTAGCTTCTGGTGAGTAAGTCTAGCCACATAGTATTTGCTTTCTAGTCATCCAGAAGATGTTAACCATTTGCTGCTTCCTATATACATTACACAATTTTCGTTATCTCATTGTATACTCTGCATAATTCAATGATTGTGAATTCCTTAACGATAAACTCTCCATAAAATCTATTAAAATGAACTGATCTTGATTTTGTTATCATAAACTTCTCCCATTTTATAGACAATTCTGCCTGCCTCAACCATTTGATCAGTACTTCTTTGTCAAAATATTGTTGGTTGCAAACATGTGGGTGTCACCCATGGAGTGTCTTTTGATTCCACTGTTGAATGTTAGCCCTTTCATAAGCAGCATACGGAGATAATCTACCTTTAGTTACATTTGACAAATCCAGTGGGATATAACTGTTATCAACTGTTATCATTATAGTTTTTCAAAGAGTGATCTGTATTTATAAAAATTGTGACTATAAATTTTTTTATCGGTTTATTGTGTTCTCCAGGAGCTATCAATCTTCTTTCTTCTTTTTTGGTGAGGAAGTATTAATGCATCTAATGCTTCCTAAGGTGATAAATCTTACATTTTCTTAACATTTTATAGACTTTTGTTTTCATACCTTCTAGGTATAATAATATCTGTTCAACATACCAAAAAATATACAGTAAGGTTGATGTCACATAAAGATTATTCACTTTAAATGTATTTTTCCAGTTAAGCTTTAACTTCTGGATCTTGATCTTTTAACATATAGAGCCTCAGCTTTCTACTTGATAACCCAAAGCTCAGTATGCTGTTGTTGTTGTTGTTTTAATGGAAAATAAGGGATATTGCCTTGAATCTGCTTAAATGTCCTGGAAGCATATAAAAGAATTTTACATTTCATGAGGCCAAATGACATTTTGATTTATATCATTGGAGAAATTTTCCACAAGATGAAATAGCTATTCAACATTTTTTTCAGTGAAATTATATAATGATGGCATGTATGTACACTGGAGGATCAATCGTACAATAAGATGCTCTCTTTGTCTTAAAAGTAAGAACTACTCCATTCTATTTGTGAGCAGTGATACTGAGTATAAGTCGAAGGCAAAAACATAAAGGAATTCAACTGTCTCCCTTAACAGAATGATACTTTTTATCATTTATTCTTGATTTTAAATGGCACAGTAAAACAACCCATTCTCCCGTGTGTGTGTATGTGTGTGTGTGTGCAAGAGACAGAGAGAGAGAGAGAGAGAGATAGAGAGAGAGAGAGAGAGAGAGAGAGAGAGAGAGAGAGAGAGAGAGAGAGAGAGAGAGAGAGCACTGTGAAAAGATGCCATGGAAACAGAGTATAATAGTAGTGAGATACATGTGTAATGAATAAAAATAACTGGCTACTCATTCTTCTAGTATTATTGGAACTTGAAGTTTTTATCTGCTGTCTAGACTTCGCAAAGCTCCCCACTGGGTACAGAATCTCTGCTGAGCAGGTTGCTTAGCTAGGCCCCCAAGCAGCTTTAATAAAAGTTGCCAGAGATGATTCTTTACTGAATCCATACCTGACTCTCCTTTTAACTGTCAGGGATCACATTCCTTGAAGCTGCTCTCAAAATTGAATGACTATCTCTCTGTAATTATGTTTGTTTGTTGAGGTTGGCTCTACTTTGAACTCTTGAACTGACATTCCAAATGTTGAATGGGATCTCCACTTCTGGGCAAATAATTCTGCTGCTAGACACTATGGTTGATTTGTTCATCTGTAATTAGAGTTTGTTTTGCTCAGGATTGGTAGTAATCCGTCCCTTAATCTAGTCTCCCTCGTATTACTCCTTCCTCTTCCCCTTTCTCTCCTCTTTTTCTGTTGAGTGAAATGTACTTCTTTACCAGGTTTTTGTATAGCAACTTAAAGTGCTATATAAATGCTAGCTATTATAATTAAGATTCATTCACATTTTGGGAAGTGCAAGCTGTTAATGATTAATATAAATTTAATATGCTGTAATTTATCTGTATTTGAGGAGTCACTATAAACTCATATTTTGTAACAAATATGTGAAAAGAAAAATTAGTTGGCTATATCAATTATCAATTGTTACTATTATAGCTTTTCAAAGAGGAGTCTATTTTTATGAAAAGTATGACTGTAAATTTTATTTTCTGTTTATTTTGTTATCCAGGAGTTATCAGTCTTCTTCTTTCTTTTTTAATGAGGAAGTATTAATGCATCTATATTTTCCTTAGGTGACAAGTCTTACGTTAAGAAAACTGAGATCAGGCTTTAATCAGAGTGGTAAAGTGCTTTACTAGTAATAGAAGCATTTGAGCCAGAAATTATGAAACTGATCTGAACCAACATCGTTTTTCAATTTTGCAGAGAATCTAGAGTTTCATTCAATTCCCTTTTTCTAAGCATTCTGCTTTACCTTATAATGATGATGTATAGTTTTTCTTTCACATTTCATCTAACATATATTTTCATTCTATTAGGCTTCTTTCAATCATAAAGAACAGAATTTTCTCTCTCTTCTATTTTTTCCATCTTTAACTTCTATAGTACAGTGTTTTTTCGATATTTAATTGTTATCTCTTGTTTGTGTTCTTTTAATTCCTTTTATTTTCATTCTGCCTCAGGATTTTGTTTTCAATTATAGTTTGTATCAAGAATTTCTGATATACTTTTGTTTTCCAGATTCCATTCTACATATTTCATTGTTGGTACCTTTAATTGGGCAAAATGATCTTCAAGCTTTGTAAGCTAGAAGTTGATATAATGCTCCAATGTCTTTTCATAAGCCTTTAGCAGTTAAAAAAATGTTTCTGCCATGGTGGTACTTGAAACTTCTTATAGGACTATTACTAGATAGCTGTATCTTTTTTCCTATGTGCTCTTTCTTCTCTGTCTTTCTGTCTGTCTGTCTCTCTATGTGTATGTGTGTGTGTGTTTGTGTGTGTGTGTGTGTATGTGGATGGGTTTTGTTGGCAAAAATTCTGGAGTAGTTTACCATTTCTTTCTCTAGCTCATTTTACAGGTGAGGAAAATGAAGCAAATAGGGTTAAGTAATCTGCCCAGAATTATACAAGTATAAACGTTTGAGGCTAGATT
This sequence comes from Pseudocheirus occidentalis, assembly GCA_028646575.1. NCBI lineage: Eukaryota > Metazoa > Chordata > Mammalia > Diprotodontia > Pseudocheiridae > Pseudocheirus > Pseudocheirus occidentalis. The sequence continues at coordinate 236,378,408 of CM053593.1, read as the reverse complement.
TGTACTCAGGCCTTCTTGTCTCCAGGCTCCAGTATTCTATCCACTATGCCATCTACCTGTCTATGTCTATGTCTATGTCTATGTCTATGTCTATGTCTATGTCTATGTCTATGTCTATGTCTATATCCATCCATCCATCCATCTATCTATCTATCTATCTATCTATCTATCTATCTATCTATCTATCTATCTATCCATCTATCTATCTATAATGAGACAATGTTTATGTTAATGTCTTATATCTTATAACTTTATGAATTATAATAATAATGATAATAGTCAACATCTATACAGAACTTTAATGTTGGAAAAATGCTTTACAAATACTTTCTTATTTTATCCTCACACCAATCCTGTGTGCTATTGTTATCCCCATTTTTAAAAATAAGGAAACAAAGGCAAGAATAGGTTAAATGATTAGCCTATTATTTGGATTCTTGCTTTCAAACTCGAGTTCTTGAAATTCCATTTGAAGTATGTCCATAACTTCTTCAGTGCATTCAAGATGTCAAAATTATCGTTAGTACCCATTTCATAATAAGTTAGCATTTCTGGAGTTCATTTGTTAAATGTAGATTTTCAATGCCTTGAACCGCTTTATCTTTTCCCATGGTCAAATTTAAGTAACTTCTCAATTTCCACATCTAATGAGATATTAGTAATGAAAACATAATTATTCTATATTTATTTGCAATATGTTGTTGAAGATTTGGACTTGTGGTTATTGTTGAAAGAAGTTTTTGTCTATAATTGGTTATCTGATTTCAATTTTGTTTAGCCTCATTGGTGCTTTCATACTCAATATGCTGCACCTTGAGTAGACCGAAGTATTTGTAAGGATCATTAATTTATTCAATTTGACTCATAAATTGGACCTTGAAACTTTCTATCCTAACTTTCCTTGGTGCACATAATTTTATATTTAATGAGCACATAAAACATTTTGATAACCTTGGAGCATGATTCTATGAGAAGCAGCTGATTATTATATTTTTCAATGAGATCAGATAGCTTTATTTCATCTTTGTTTCCCAAGTCTTTAAAATGTATTTTAATTTGATTCTCTTTTTAATTTTAAAGTAATATTTACTTCTATTTCATAAAAATGGCAATTGATTTAAGGCTGGTCACAACCATAATGGACAAAAATGTCTGCCTGAAATATTTCATTTTTTTAATCGATTGCTCTTGATGTTATTGTATTGGCATACTATTTTATATGTGAAACATTTTTTTCTTTATAGATATTAAATACTTTAGCATTTCACTATATTGGGTCTGTTTTGCACTACATGACTAATATATGAATGCAGACCTGAGTTAAACGATATTCTGTGTGCAGGCATCTTGTTTAATAACTACTAACCTGGGGCGGGGGGACGTTCTTTATACATCTGTAATTTTTTGGCACACCTCCTTTCCTTCACAGGCAACATAATATTGTTCTGTAGTGAGTGTTTAGAGGTCTTTTTTCTGCAATGCAAACTTTGAAAACTATATAAACTATATAATCATATAGCACATTGTAAAGTTCACTATTGTTGTGTTTTGGTATAAGGAATATGTTGTCTTCTGTTAAGAAAGGGATCAGGTTTATTTCTGAAAGGAAGCTGTTAAAGTGCCTTGTTAGTGATTTAAGCACCACTGTGACACTTTTTGGCCGATAATGGTAGATCTAACCTGAGCCCACTGTTCTCCAGTTTTATAGAGAAGCTAAAATCATCAATTTCCTTTGGTTTAACTCCTTTGTCATTCATTGTATTTAATGATGCATTTCCTTTTTGTTTCTTCTTTGATCCTACTTAGATTATTATTGTTTTGGATATCTTTCATCATATATAGACCGAGAAAATTTCCACATCCTCTTCCTTCATGGGTTTGTTCCTTTACCTGATTTCTTTATTTGTTAATTCTCTGTCACATAGTTTATGATTGATGGTGAATTTTTTGTTTGTTTTTTTCTTTGAACTGCTTTGATTTCTTGTATCTCCTTAATTGTAGTTCCAGTAGCTAATTAAGGGTATCTAAAATTTTGCTGCTAATTAAGCAATATGACATTACATTTTTCTGCTGAGTACCAACTAGATATTAACAATAATTTTCTGTAGATCTTCAATAGTTCTATGCAGTCAGTTCTCTTGGTAATTTCATTTATGATTTCTTAAAATACAGTACTGGAAAATGATTTGATAAATTTATAAAATAAATTTGTAAAATTTATAAAATAAATTTAATAAATCCCATTGGAATTCAAATGGATATATTGATCATGCCTTAGACCCAATCACTATGACTCTTACTGATAGGCCAATAATAGGTCCCAGTCAAAACCTCACTTGGTCATTGTTTAGTTTTTGATTCTATTCTGGCCAGAAACCCTGAGTGTCTTCTCCTCCCAGATAGATTTTTTTAATAGGTAAAAGAGATCATTTTTTTGCCTCATGTCTTACCTAGCCTTAATCACTGAATGGGTGTTGCCTCAGATAAATAGAGACCTTAGCTTTGAAAGGTCAAGGTCTCCCTTGGAGACCTTGCATGGGTGCAATTTCCGGTAGTCCGGATCTGTGTCTTGCCATTGGACCCAGATGGCTCTAGAGGAGAGAGTTGAGACTGGAACTTTGTACATCCCTGACTCACTTAAATCCAATTCATTTGCAAGTCAAGACTTCTCCTTCTTTATGTCATTGATCTCTTGGAGAATAAAGGAGAAATGACAACAAAGTCACTTCTGCCATGGTGGTATCTGATGCCTTTCCTTAAAGGTGTTTTTTGGTTGTCCCACTTATCTCCTATGGCAATGGCCACCACATATACTACTCTGTGCAGAATATAAAAAGATCTTGTATTTTCTGCCAAATTCTTTGACATGATATATTCGTTCATGACAGTTGTAACAGATACCAGCTTTTAAACTTACTGTTTTTGTATAATTGGTCTGTTAGTTGGATCCATGACATCATATTAAAAAAGAACTTTTTTGAAATTGTTCATCCCCCTGGTCAAAGTCATATACAATCAATTTTATTATTAGGTATAATTTCTGGAATTTGTATTGCCTGAAGCTTTTCAATGACTTGGGCTTTTCAGTTTTTCCTTCCTAAGATTTCAGGAGCACCTTGATTTCACCTCTTATTTTATCTAATCAGTACTTATGCATGAAGATACTTTTTAAGTGGACCTGAACTAGTTGGAAATATAATATTGTGGGACATGTAGCTGAGAGTACCAGTGACAAAAAGTAGCATGAATCCATTGTCTATAACTGGTGACATCTGTTTCCAAGATTTTTTTCATGATGTAATTGAAATGCAGATTCTGGGGTTCACTCTCCCATCCCCAATCCCATCAGGAGATTATGTCCTCAGAGAGCAGTTGGATACTTCTGTCATCAGGGTTCTCGGGGTACCTTGAGGAGTTGAAGGGTAGTTTCTTTAGTACCATAACCCACAAAACCCCACTGTATGTTTCATTTATTATCAGTTGATATAAATTATCCAATCAGTTAATTAACGCTTAGACAAAAGGTATTTAATAAATTTGCCTATTACAAGAAGAATAGATGCAAAGGATACACCCCAGCACCTAGCAAACTTTCCCATAAGTACATACAAAGTGAAGGTGAAAGTGGTCTCAGGCTTAAGGAACATGTGGCAATAGGTTGTCACAGCTCCTGGTTGTGAACTTTCTTTTCTCCTTTTGATGAGTTCTCATAATGTTCCTCTTATGTACAGCAGAGATTTTGGCTTGATATCTTGTAAAATCCCAAAGATGTATTTTTTTCCGTATATCTATTTTTCCCTTGGCTCCTAGTGCAGATGCTGCCAGCAGCTACTGCTGTTCTGGGAAGACTAGTCAGAAGCCAAGGGAAATCTAAAATCTTCTCATCATTCTGTTCAAAGGGAGGAGAATGAGAGATTTTTCTCCTTCTTTGCTCCTCATTAAGAAATTTCTTTTCAAAAGTTTGACTAGACTTTTGTGTTCTCTATATTTTCTACCATTTGCCTAGGTTCCAAAAAGACTTCCTCTTTTATCCATGACCCAGAGGGTCTGAATAAATCTCTTCAGTCAATTCCCATACATTTTCCATGAAGTATCATTTAGTTATATTTTCACATCTAGCTTAATGTCTTTGATTGATTGATTTAATAGAGAGATTCTCAGCTAATTAATGTGGCTATTTGATGGAGGGGTGGGGTCATTGACTGATTTAATCTACACCCTTTCATAATACTGGTACTGAGGGAATTTGAACATTATAGGCCTGGCCTCACTGAACAGCAGGCTCATTGTACCTACCTTGGCCCCTGGCAATGTCCTAACTTCTTCATACATGCCTCACTGCTCATTAGAACAACAGGCATGTCCCTGAACTCTTAGTTCTCATAGAACAGTAGGTGTATCCATGATCCCATGATGGGATCACAGCCACTGCTTCTATCTGGTCACTGACCCCAGACTCATTTCCATAGAAACAGGTGTGTTCTTGTATTCAGTCACAATCACATCATCTAAGACAGGACCACAATTCCTAACTATCTATCTTGACCAGACAGGACCACAATAGCCAATTAGAGGGCAACATGACCAGAATGTTTGACCACTGAACCATAGCTGGAACCAACCCTCCATTACCTAATCCCTTAACAAACTCCTCTTGCCTTTCTAATATTCATGATTTCTGTTATGTAATTGCATCTTTACCCTATAAAAATCCATTTTTCTTCCACTGAAGTTGCTGGTTTCTCTTGGAACTTAGCTTGCTTCATGAAAGTTTTTGCACAAAAAAAAATCTAATATCAATAAATCTCAATAAATGTCTATACGTGGACTAGAGGTGGTCTGACTCTGAATTCTTTGAGACAATTCTACAACATGAAACTGTAACAGTTAAGTTAAACACTTAATGCATACATGAATATCCAGGCAAAGCAAATTTCCTTATTAGTCAATTGAAAATGAATGTTTCTTCTGAATTTTATGTTGATCACCTCACAGTCAGAAAATGAGAGACATATTTCAATCTTCACTCTTTTGGAATCATAGTGTAGATTCATTGCATTGATCAAAGTTCTAAAATCATTCAAATTTATTTTTCTCTATAATGACATTACCATTGTATAATTGTTGGGGTAGCCCCACCCCTTACTTTTCTCTGCATCAGTTCGTAGAGGCTTCCTGATTTTCTCTGACACTATTTCATGATCTCCTACAAAACAATAATCCATTATATTCATATGCCATAATTTGTTTAGTTATTCATCATGAGATGGATGACTCTTTTAATTTCCTATTTGGGACTAAGATGAAAATAGTTACCAAAAATTATTTTTGTAAATAAAAGTCCTTTTCTACTTTCTTTGATTTCCCTGGGGTATAGGGCTCAATTAAAGGATATTCACAGGTGAGTAAGTTTGGGCATATAGTTCTAAACTGTTTTCTAGAATGGGCAGGCCAATTTACAGCTCCATCAACAGTATAGTAGTGTACCTCTTTTCCCATAGCTCCTGAAGTATCCATCATTTTCATCTTTTGCCATATTTGCCAATCTGATGAATGAGAAGTGGAACCTCAATGTTGCTTTAATTTGCATTTCTCTAATTAATAGTGATTTAGAAAAAAAGATTTTCATATATTATCAATAGTTTGACTTTCTTCCTCTGAAAACTATCTATTCATATACTTTGACCATTTGTCTATTGAGGAGTTCTTCTTAGTTTTACAATTTTGAATAATTTCCTTATATACTTTGGATATGAGCTTTTTATCAGAAAAACTTCCTGCGAAGGTTTTTTATTGTTTTCCTTCTCATTTTAACTATTAGATTTTTTGTGATAAACTTAATTTTTATATAATAAAAATCGCCCATTTTATCTTGCATGATCCTATCACTTATTTTGTTATGAATTCTTCCTCTATATATGTATGTATGTATGTATGTATGTATCTATCTATCTATATATGTGTATGTATGTGTGTGTATATATATATAAATATATATATGTGTATGTATGTATGTATGTATAATTCTAAGCCTAGTTCTAGCAGATTGCTTTCCAGTTTTCCCAGAAGTTTTATCAATTAAGCAGTTATTTCCTAAGTAATTTATGCTTTCTGATTTACTTAATACTAGGTTATTGTGTTTCAGTATTTCTTATTCTTCCTTCTCTATGATTTTCCATTGATCTATCTATTTTTTAACCCAGTTTTAGATGGTTTTACAGGGAAAGGGATAGGAAAGGAATAAGCATTTATATGACACCTATGTGCTAGAAGCTATGCTAAGCCTTTTACAAATATTTATCTTATTTCATCCTCAAAACAAGCCTGCAAGGTAGGTGATGCTAGGATTCCCATTTCTTAGCTGAGGAAACTGAGGCAAAGAGAAATTAAGTGACTTGCCAGGGTCACATAGCTAGTATATATCTGAGTCTGAATTTGAACACGTCTTCCTGACTCTAGTCCAAGTATTTTATCCGTTGTGCCAGTTACTTTCTTTAGTTGTAATGACTTGCTGCTTTATTATAAAATTATACACACACACACTATATATATAACACACACATACAATATACATGTATGTATACATATAGGTACACATACATCACACACATATATACATATTGACCTTTTTCCCCTACATTAAAAAAATCCCTCAATATTCTAAATCTGTTATTGTTCCAACAAAATTTTATTAATTTATCAATTCACCAAAGTTTCCCATTGACCATTTGATTAGTAAAACATTTAAATTGAGGACTAATTTTGGTGGCATTATGTATCAATAATGAGATATTCACAACACCCATGATGGTTATGAATATGCTGATATAGTTTTGGATCACAAAATGTAGCAAAATCTCCACATGGAAGGCAGAACTAAGGTCTTTATTCAGAAATCATAACACTGAGTAACAAAACCAGAAGGACAAGTCCCAAAACCAGAAAGCCAAAGTCATTATAGTGGTCACAA
>CM053593.1:236353380-236370938 GCA_028646575.1 Pseudocheirus occidentalis | reverse complement strand
AGCTCCTCCCTGTTCAACCCCTTCCTGTTAAGGTGTGAACTACTCCCAAGGAGTTAATTAGAAGTAAGGAGCTAAGCCTTTGAGGTGTTAAGTGCCTTTACTAGGTGCCAATAGAAAGGGGCATGGAAGATCTTCTGATTTCATTAACATTACACATTACCCTTTTTAATTTTATTGGCATGTCCAAGCCATACACACTGAATATTCCTTCAGTTATTCAAATTGTTCTTTTCTTTTTTTTTGAGGAACACTTTGCTATTGAATCTATACAAGTATTCCCTGTCCTTTGGCAGATTGATCCCCAAATATTTTAGTTACTTTGTAGTTCTTTGGGATATTATTTCATTTTGTGGTTTTACCTCTTGGATTTTGTTATTATAATATGGAAATGCTGTTGATTTGGGGGGAATTTATTTTGTACCTTGGAACTTTGCTGAAGCTATTGTCTCTTGCTGATTACCTGTTTTCTAAATAGACCATCACGTCATCAAAAACAAGGATAGCTATATGTCCCCTTTACTATTTTTATGCCTTTAGTGACTTTTATTGCTACTGTTAGCATTTCTAGAGCTATTCTTAAAACTGGTAGGAAAAGTAAGCAAACTTCCTGTATTCCATATTTTTTAGAAAAACTTTTAATATTTCATTGCATATGATCTTTGTTTTGAGTTTTATATTGTCTTCATTTTAGAAAGGTTCCTCTATACCTATACATTTTAGAGATTTTATCATAAATAGGAATAATTTTTCAAAGACTTTTTTCAGCATCTATTGAAATAATCATATAGTATTGTTAAAAACATAATTATCTTGATTGTTTTTGTAATCCTGAACCATCTTTGCATTTAGAGTATGGGTCACCCTGGGTCATTAACTGATTTCCTGTAGTCTACTTGACGAAATTTTTCTCTAAAATATTAATTGCTATTTTAAAATAATATTAGTTCATAGTTCTCCTTCTCTGTTTTATTCTTTCTTGGTTTAAGCATTAAAATTTTCCCCCAACTTACTCTACAAGGACAATAGTTTTCCCTTTAGTTGTTTTAACTTAAATCTGCTTTGAAGTTAATCTATTCCCATGAGCTTTCTTTCCCTAATTCTCAATTTATTCCTCTCCCTTACTTCTGGATTTTTGCTTAATATATACTTTTCTTTCTCTTTCTTTCTTTTATCTAGTCATTTAATTTGTCCGCTATTTTTTTCTATTGGATAAGAATTCAAGTAAACCTCTGCCTTTTTCTTTTCACCTTCATCTTGTTTTGCTTGTTACTTAAAAAAAGATGTTGCCTGAGCCTTTTCCCAAATGATTTCTTCTCCTTATTGTCATAATCATTTCTCTTCTCATTCTTTCTGCTCTAGACTTGGTTGGATTTATAGCCCTTATGTTTATTTATTTCTTCTTTATTCCCCATGTTATTCATGAAATTAAAGCTTCTAAGGTATCTATTTTAAATTGTCTCTTCTAAAAACGTTTTGTGTTTTTGCCTTATTCTGTGTTATTATCCCAATTCCTTTTTCACTGCCCATCACTCTTAGGAATTCCAATTCTTAGACATGTTAAAGGGGACAGAAATATGATTCTGTGATAAGATTTTCCCATATATTTGTGCAACTATTCATTTTCATTTTATTTTTCTCCTTTCCTATGACATTTCCTCGATGGTATATTCCCTCTCACTTTTCTGTGTGTTAGTTGCCCTGTCCACTCAGGAGTTCTGATTCTCCATCTCCTTGGTAAGAATGGGTAGTTCAAGTACCAAATCCCTGAAGATTTTACCCAACATAAATTCCTTTCTCCCATTACAGAATAGCTCTCTTCTCCTGCATCAGCAAGTACCCTAGCATACCCAGGATGGCTGCTAGCACAGGTTCTTTGATCTGCTTTTCTAAAAGAAAGCAACTAAAAATGGTTAACAATCTTACTTTAATCAAACATATATCATTTACCTAGGTCAGGGGGGAAAGTCAGCACCATGAACTTCAGAAAATACAAACAGAAATAGACAGAGAAAATAACACAATTCAACAGACTGACAGGGCTTCTAGTTGTCTGACCATCACATACATACAGTGTTAGTTACCAGAGAGAGAAGCACCAACATCTGAGTTTTCAGAGCTGGGGAGCTCAAAGGCTGCCCAGAGTCTCATATGGCCAAATAGCACAACTCTTCCCATAAGTGAGCCCCAAAGCAAAACCTCACTTCAGGGAGTTTTTATAGCCCTCTTCAGGGTCAGAGAACATCACAACCTTTGTGATGTGACACACTGCCTAATTACAATGTTACAAAAGGCATGTGCCTTCTTGAAAAACAAGCCCCCTTAAGCAAGCTTCTCTTGTTGGGCTCCAAGTGAGCCACGTTAAGGTTCAGGTAAGATCTTCAAATTCCCTTACCATTACATCCCCACAAGAGTATTCATCAGTGATATTCCCTCATGCCACTAAGACATTCTCCTTTCTTTCCCCCATCTCCGTCTCTCCCCTTGCAGCCTCATCCATTTTACTCTAGACTCTCTTCTTAGCAAAGTACTGTTTTCCTTTCATTGTTACCCATTGACTTGATTAGAATATATCACCTAATCTACACTATCTCCTTCCAGTCCTCTACCCTAATGTGTCTTCCAATTCTGTATTATAGTCCCACATTAAAAAAAATTGACTTTCCTGGAAGCAGGTTGTTGTAAGGTTTAGTTCACAATATTCTAGACCTTCTCCTACAACATTGCTTCTTCATTTTGACCTCCACTTTTAACTGTGTGTGTGTATGTGTGTGTGTGTGTGTGTGTGTTTAAAAAAAGAAATTTCTCAATGGTCTGTCTGTTCTTGTTTTGTGGTTATTATTCTAATCTCATAAGAATTTTTTTTAATGTTTTACCTTTTTTCTAGAACATCTTATTTTGTTATTTCCATTGACCCGAGTGTTTTCAAAATGAATAATCTGTTCTGATCTGGTTTTCTTTGTAGGAATTCTTGTAATTCATCTTTTGATTGAATGTTCCTCTTTTCATTAATGGTTAGGTTCAAAATTGCAGGGTATATCATCTTGGATGTATCTTTGCTCTTAGAGAATTCCTTCCAGTGGTTTTCATTCCCTTTGGGAGTTTCTGGTAGATGCAGAATATTGTCTAGTTGTTCAGTTGTGTCATTCTTTGTAACCCTGTATGGGATTTCCTGGGCCAACTCCCTCCCCCCAAAAAAAACAATGTGGGTTGCCATTTTCTCCTTCTGGATTGAGAAAGACCTGTGGATTAAGGCAAATAGAGGTTGAGTGACTTGAAAAGGGTTTCATAACTCGTGAGTGTCTAAGACCAGATTGGAACTTAGGTCTTTCTGAATCTGAGCCCAGTGGCCTATGCATTGAGTTATCTAGCTGCTTCTGGATACAGAATAGTTTTGTTTATTTGAATTTCATTTTATTTCTATTTGAATACTTTCTTCCTTGGTCCCTTGCAGAATTGATTTTGTTGTTGCTGTTGTTGTTAGAGTTGTTGTTAAATTAAACAATTATGTGTTTTATAGGGTTTTATTTATTTTAAATTTGGGGGATTTATGGGAGGTTTTTGGAAGTGATCTGTAGATTATTTTGATTGTCACTTTGTATTTTGTGTTCAGAAGTTCTGAACAGTTGTGTTATTTTATGCATTATGGCATCCAGGTTTTGTGTTAGTCCTGCAATCTTAGTTATCTTTATTTATCACGTATTTAAGATCAATCTGTTTTTCTTGAATAGAGAATATGTTTTACTTAAAACTTTATTCCTTTTTTATTTTCTTTTTCAGACTGTAATTTAATTCTGAGTGTTTGCATTATCAATAAGCTGTTTTACTATTCATTTCTTTAGTGAAACCTGCTACTATAGATTGTAGGTTTTTTTTTATCTTTTGCTAGTTATTTCTGCTGCAAAGGTCAGATGCAAAAGCATAAATTCTGCTTTCACAATTCTTATTTCCCTTTAAAACCATTCAGAAACATTCTGCTCCACTCACACGCTCCCTTAGAAATCTTCCAGGTCCTCTACCTCATCAGATATTGATTATTTTCCTTTGTCCTGCAATATTTATTTATAGATATTTATAAATATGGCTAGGTAGCAGAGTGAATGGAGTTTTAGGACTAGAATCAGGAAGGCCTGAGTTTTAATCCAGCCTCAGATACTTACTAGCCATGTAAGTTACTTAATTTCTGTTTGTCTCAGTTTCCCTATCTGTAAAATAGGGAGAATAATAGTACCTCTCTCCCAGAGTAGTTGTGAAGATAAAATGAGAAAACAATTGTAAACTGCTTAGCACAATACCTGGCACAAAGTAAACATTATATACATGCTAGCTACGGTTAATGTTAGATTCTTATACTCTCAGCTGATCTGGAGGAAATATTCCCTTCTTTATTATTAACTTCCCTATTAATTTAACTATTTATACTTAATATCTTTAATTGAGTTTTCTTCTCTTGAGATCTTTAGAAATTTCAGTATTTTTTCTAGTATTCTCTTATAACTTCCTTTCTGACTCTTTCCTCTTCAAAGGTGGTTTCACTGTAGACTATCCATCAAAGTTGTGTTCACCTCCTCCCATTCCTTGAAATTTACATTCTAGCAGCCACATTATTTATCTCAAATGATTTCTAGGGGTACAAACTGGCCACAGTTAGAAGTCATTCTTCTTTTTTAAAGGACTTATAGGATGCCACATATACGTTGCTGCCCTGCCCCAATTTACTCATATGCTCAGTTTTCTGGTTGAATGTTGTTGTAGTGTAGCACACTGACATGCCGTAGTCCCAGACAGATCAAGTTTCTGCCTTTTGATTTTCCATGGCACAAGGAATTGGGGTTGGGGAGATAGTTGAGATTTGCAGGAATCTTATGGGTTGATTTATATAGCCCTGTCAAGGTGTCACATTAGGCAGAGGAAGGAGGGATTAGCCTTTTCTGTGTTAGTTCACTGGGATGTTGCCTTCTTAAGGCTTGAGCTGTTTTAGCATCAGTAGACAGCAGAAATTCCTTTATCATTGTTGTGCCATTAATATTTTAGAGGGGGATGAGAAATTATGAGGATCACATAAAGTATCTAGTCCTCCATACTGTTTAAAATTTTTGTGCTAATTTTAATTTGGGATTTTGGTCTGTAGGTTTGTTTCTTCACTTTGTCTCTCCTTGGTTTTGGTATCAAGGATATATATATATATATATATATATATATATATATATATATGTATGTATGTGTATATATGTATATATGTGTGTATGTATGTATGTATAAGAAAGTTATTGGAAAGATTCCTTCTTTTTATTTTTAAATAGACATTGTGGAATTGTAACAAATTGTTCATTGTATATTTTATAAAATTCATTTGTAAGTCCATTTTAACATGAAATTTATTTTTTCCTTTGAGAATTAACTTAAGGCTTATTCATTGTTTTACTTTTTTCTGATACTGAGATCCTTTAAAAGTCTATGTCTTCTTTTGTTTATTTAGATATTCTACATTTTAAAAGTTATTTATCAATATTCTCTAAATTATTAATCACATCAGTTTTTATAATGTCCTTTTTTCAATTGTTGTGAAGTCTTCTTTTTAATATTTTTATATGAAAAATCTGTTTTTTCTTTATCTTTAAAAAAACAGAGTACTTATTTATCTACTTGATTCCCTCCCAAGTCCCAATTATCAATTCGCTGTTCTTTTGTTTTCAATTTTGTTCATCTTTCTTTAATTCTCATTTTTTTTACTTTATTGATTAGCCAGAAATTTTTATAAAATTTTATAGCATTTTGATGTGTTTCTTTCATTTGTTGATAAAAAAAATGTTTAGAGATAAAATTTCCCCTTAGAACTACTTTGCATTATCTAATAAATTATTCTATTATTTTCATATTTTGCTAAATTTTCATCTGATATTTTAGAATTAAGTTTAGTCTTTTTAAACTTTTACTTTTTAAAAAAAAAGTTACAAATGACAATTATTTTATTAACTAAATACTAACCAACACCCTGCCATGAGCAAATACAAGAAAAAAAAGTCAACATATACCTACGTATTCTGGAAAAAACAAATGATCACATTAGCCATTGTGTTTCATACTTTATTGGTCAATATTCTCCTCAGTAAACATTTCCAGAAGGTGGAACAGTAGTATTTCTGCTTGGTTGTGGTATATCTTGTCTTCTTTTGGTACCATTAATCATTGGAGCAATATTTGCTCGCCTATTCTTGGTAAGGGTGATCATTACACTGATTTTGTGCTGAACTAGATGGCAACCATATGCTGTCCAAGCATTCTCTTCATTCATTACATTGACCAGGATACTATCTTAATTCATATTACTAGCAAAGGACTCTTTGCTAGTTTAGGGTTCTGTACTAATGCTTAAATTGGATTAAAAATATCATTCACAGTGACTTACTGACAGTGCTTAATAAATGCTGGTGGACTTATAAAAAAGGGTGACAGGGCGGTACATCATGAAATAGGATGGAATGGACTACAATGTAAAATCATATAATTAAGACCACTATTAGATTTGTATTCCAAAGAAGTTTTGGGGGGGGGAATAAGAAGAGACAAAATACAATGAAAGGAAAGAGGAGGAAGGAGACAAGGAGATCAGAGGAGGGGAGCAGAGGAGAGAGGAAAGGAGGGAAGGGGAAAGAGAAAGGAAGGGTAAAAATGACCTATATGTACAAAATTATAGTAGCTTTTTAAATGATATTAAAGAATTAGAAATTGAGGGGATGTCCATCAATTAGGGAATGGCTGAACAAGTTGTGGTATGTGATTTTGATTGAATGAATACTATAAGTAATGATGAGCAGGATTCTTTCAGAAAAATCTGGGAAGACTTACATGAACTGATGCTGAGGGAAGTAACCAGAAACAGGAGAACATTGTATATAGTAATGAAAATATTATATAATGGTCAACTGTGAATAACTTAACTTTATTTAGCATAACAATGATTCAAGACAATTTTGAAGGACTTATGATGAAAAATACTAGCTACCTCCAGTGAAAGAACTGGTGGAGTCAAGGCAGATTTAAAAATGCTTTCTTTACTCGATTATTATTTTTGTGGGGGGGGGGCTGCATTTCCCCTTGTGACATGGTTAGTATGGAAATATTGTGTATAACTGCGCATGTAGTATCTAGGTCAAATTGCTTGATGTACCAAGGAAGATTAGGGGGAGTGAAGGGAGGAGAGAATTTGTAACTCAAAATTTAAAAAAATTAATGTTCAAAATGTTTTTACATTCAATTAAGAAAGAATCAAATAAATGTTAAAGTGTATTTTGATGATGTAAAACAAAGAATAATTTATTAATTGGTAGTCTATATAATTTTCCTCTAAAATGTGCATTCTTTTTGCTTGAATTTGCCTATAAAACCCTTTTCAAAAGTCACTGTCATCTGATATTCCTCACTTCAGTAAGACATCTTTCTGCCTATTGAAAACACACTCTCTATTCCAAACATAAGAAGTGAAGAAAAACAAAGCAAAAATGGAAAGAAAACTCTTAATATGTTACATTCATATCTAGTATGTTGGCTGATTTATGTTGAGATAATTTTTTCTTGATCCATTTTGTTTCCCTTTATATCAAATCAGGGGGTGGGAGAACTGATATCACTAAAATTTCTCATGTCTAGGGCAATCAACAGCAAAGATGTCCTCAAATCAGCTTTTTGAGATGAATTCAATTGGTGGGGTTTGTAAGGGTATGCCTGAGCAGAGGGGGAGCATCTATCTGAGATGTATCCAAGAGAGGTGGGTCATCTACTATTTTTTCTTATAATTAAACTTTTTTGTTAATTAAGCAATAAGATCAGTTATTTCTACCTGCTGAAGGATTATAAGACCTATCAATGTCCTTTAAATTTTGGCACCCTGCCACATTCACCATGGTCCTAGTTACACATCTTCTTTGAACTAGAAGACCACTTAATGTTCCTCCACAGTTCCAAGTAATTTGTGGAAGAAGGCTACTTAGTACATTGTGGGTGAGTGGGGGGGAGGCTCTATCTTTTATAGTAGATAATCCTTGGAAATTTCATAAATGAATGAATTTTGGGAGAATTTAAAAATGAACAGGATATTTTACTTGGGCAGGGAGACCAAAAAGGGGAGAAGACTGGCAGAACATTTCAAGAATAAAGAGGCAACAGAAAAGGCAAAAGCAGATGCATCTTGGCAGCAGAGGGAGCCAGATGGGGAGTAGAAATAGAAATAGGAAAGGAACAGAGTACAGAAGAGTACAAAAAAATTTATTTCACCCAGCAACCAACCAGAACCTGAGGAGAATCTGAAAGAGAAAGTTATAAACTCTACAATGTGGAGGAGAAATTTACAAGTAGGGAAATGAGATGGGTGAACACTGCTCACAAGGCTTGCTTACCCCTGAATTTTGCCTAGGACTATGTCTCCTTCTCCTATGAAGAGAAATGGGGCATTTTTACCAAAAGAAAAGAGAAAAAATGGTAAAGGTCAGGAGTGGATGCACAATTGTAGGAGGTTAAAGTCTCAAGCACCTGGCATGACTTGTACAAAAGAACAAAAACAAAAAAGAATGGAAAAGATGGAACAGGAAGATTCTTGAGAAGAAAAAGAGATAGAAGAAGAAGAGATATAGAGAGGTAGAACAGAGCAGAGGGATAGTGGAAAGAGAGTGAATTTAGAAACTGAGTTTAATTCTTGACTCTGCTACTTACTACATATGTGATCCTGCTTTACAACTCTGGGATACATCTTTCTCAACTCTAAAGTGAGGAGTTTGGACAGTATGATGTAATGGATAGAAGACTGGATCTGGAGTCATGAAGACCAAAGGTTCTAATCCCACTTTACACATTCATATTCTGATCCTGGGCAAGTCATTTAACTTCTAAACCTCAATTCATCAATCAATGAAGAAAATTAAGTCATGTAGCTTCTAAGGTACCTTCTAGCTCTAAATCTATGATGTTGTACCTAGCACAGTGCTTACTACAGAGCAAGAGCTTAATACATGTTTATTAACTGATTGGTCCTAGATTTGTGTTGAAGAATGAAAGTTCCTATCAAAAGTTTTTCCTGATTGCCCGACTGTCCCAGAGGACATAGTATTATCCTCTCTCCCTCATGAAATGACTTTATATGTATCTACATTTATGCATGCAAAATTGACACCATCATTGTCATCATCATCATCATCATCATCATCATCGTCATCATCGTCATCATCGTCATCATCGTCATCGTCTATCATCTCTAGTACAATGTAAGTTCTTGAGGGCAGGGAACACGCCAAATTTGTCTTTGACTCCCCAGAATATTTCATGGTGCCTTGACCATAGTAGTAGAAGTGTAGTAAGTATTTGCCAATTTGAATTATAGAATAGAGAGGATAAAGTGTGGAGAATATAGTAAGATGGGTTTGAAAGTAAAATTAGCAGTGTGTGGGAATGATTAAAAGCTTAAGATAAACTTTTTTTTCTCTAGAGGATTGTTAGTCCCCATGGCATAAACATGAGTCCCAGTGGTATAGAAAAATAATTAAGGTAAAAATATTTTTACTTATTTTTGTTTTTCACTTTCTAGGACATTCCTACTCTATTCTCCCACCTTCTAAATGTATACTGGACTTCCTCTTTGGTTGACTTTCATCTGTTCTTATTGTTTGGTTATATCCAACTCTTTGTAACCCAATGGATCATAGCATGCCACATCTTTCTATTCTCCCTTATCTCCCAAAGTCTGTCCAAATTCATATTCATTGCTTTCATCACACTATCCATCTTATCTATGCTTTCCCCTTCTCTGTATGCCTTCAGTCTTTCCCAATATCCGGGTCTTTTCCAGTGAGTCCCCCTCTTCAGATTTGATGTTACAGTGAATAGCTTGAAATAATTTCTTTAAGTATTGACTGATTTGATCTCCTTGTTATCAAAAGTGCTCTCAAAAGGCTTCTCCACCACCACAATTCAAAAGCATCAATTTGGTAGCACTCAATTTTCCTCATAGTCTAGCTCTTAACAGTCATACATTACTACTGGAAAAAACATAGCTTTGACTATATGGACCTTTGCCAACAAGTTAATGTCTCAGCTTTTCTGTACATTGTACTTCTCCAGCTCATTTAACAGATGATGAGACTGAGTCAAACAGGATTATGTGACTTGTCCAAAGTCACACAGCTAGTAAGTGTCTGTGGATAGATTTCAAGGAGATAAATCTTACTGACTGCAGGCCTGGCACACTCTTTCTAATATACCACCTAGTTACTACTTTAATTGTTATTAAAAGTCTTTGATTAGAGTCTAGATGACCACTGTCTGGGATATTGGAGAGGGCAGTTACAACTAGATACCATTAAGTATCAGGTGGCTTCTCAGGCCTCTTCTACTTCTGAGATTCTTAGGCTCTTCCCCTCACCCCAATTCCATTTTTGTTTTTACAAATTTGTTTTTTGACCAAAAAATAGCTATAGGTTCTAAAATGAGGAGGTGTTGCTACATCTGGAAAAAAAGATGAATTTTGTCCTTGAAATATCACTTTCTGTTTTATTTTAATCACAGCCTGGAAAAAAATATCCTTATGAAAGAAAATCACAGCAATAATCTCTTTTTATCTATCTGAAAGGTACTCGTCTCATCAATCTTGATCCATTTTTGCTTCTGATTAAAAAAGAATGAAGTTGTGTGCACCTGGTCAATGCTGACCTTCATTTTTGAATGAGGCTTCATCATCTTTTGAGATGAATTTTCCCTGAGAGTTCTTGAATCAGTTGTCATTTCCAGGAAATAACACATGAATTAAACTGGTATAGGTCCAGAGAACTAAAATGAAGAGACATTTTTGAAAGTTATATCCTCCCTCTTCCCCTTCCCTTATCATAGTAATAAACTTGTTTTAATGATTTTTTTAGCTGATGATGGCAAAGTTCCTTAATGTTTAATTTATTTAATTTGGTATCATACTAAATACTTATTGATTGATTAATTCCTGAGGCTTTCTTTCTTTCCTTTTAATTACATTTTATTTTTTCCAATTACATGTAAAGATAACTTTAACAGTCATTTTTAATAAAATTTTGAGTTCCAATTTTTTCTCTCCCCTTTCCCCTCCCTAAAATAATAAAGCAATTTGAAAAAGGTTACATATGTGCAAGCATGTAAAATATTTTCATATTAGTCATGCTGTTGAGGAAGAGAGGACAAGGAGGGGAAAGCTATGAAAAAATAAAGTGAAAATACTGTGTTTTGAGCTGCATTGAGATTCTATCAGTCCTTTCTCTCGATATGGACAGCATTTTCCATCATGAGTCTTTTGGAATTCTCTTAGATCATTGTATCAATGAGAAGAGCTAAATCAATCATAGCTTATCATCACATAATATTGCTGTTACTGTGTACTATGTTCTCCTTGTTCTTTTCACACTTCCCTTTGTATCAGTTCATGCCACTCTTTCTAGTAGTTTTTTTTCCTGAAATCCACCTGCTCATCACTTCCGATAGCATAACACTATTCTTTTACACTCATGTACCACAACTTGTTCAGCCATTCCTCAATGGATGGCATCCCTCAATTTCCAATTTTTGTGAGGCTATTTTTCTTAACTGGAACATATTACAATTTCTATATATTGGGTGAATTTCTTCTTTCAAATAAGTGAAGGATATAGATAAGAGATGTAAAAGGATGGGCCAACTTAAATGAGCCACCACCTATAACACAATCTCTTGGAGAAAAATCACCAAATGGCTGATATCACAGAGGTATTTAGAGAGTAATGGGGGTCTAGTAATGTGTGAGACTCCATCCATCTGCTAAGATGGCATTTTCACATGGGACATAGTAGGGTATTACATGTGGGAAAATTATGATGACATGTAAGGAAGCATACATGAGGACATACTACTGCTGATTCTGGTTGCTCTACCATATCATTGGGAATATTTTTCCTTTGACTACATAGCTAGAACTCTCAGTTTCTTCAAAAGTGTCTTATCCCCAGTCATGTCTTTTAACTTCATTCACATCTAAGGAATTGAAGTGACTCCTTCACTCATTGCTTCTGATGAGAGAACCATACTGTTATGAAAGAGCTATGAGACTTTCTCCCCTTCCCACGCCCTCCCCCCCAGACTTTGAGAAATGGGCCTGAATTTTTGGACTTTTATTTTCTATTTTAGGCACAGGGAATAGAGACTCCAACTTTCAGAGTGTAAAACCTAGGAGCACAATCCCCATAAATCCTTAATTCCAGAAATCTAGTGTTGGTATTTCAGCCAACCTAGTACTGAAACTTAGAGGAGCATGAAGCAATCTGAAATATCTGGCATTACTTTCAGAATTCTAACCTATCAGAAGCCAGCAGTGATATATACTCCTGGACATGAACAAGGTGGAAGCAATGCTATGTAGGAACTTAGTAAGTTATGAGTCTAATATACCTCCCTTTCCCCCTAACAAAGGTGGTGTAAAGGGAATTATGCCCTGAAATGTAGAAGGAAATTATATGTTTGTTTTTCCTATATCTGTGGAGTAAAATAACAGTTGACAAAAAGGAAATTTAAATACTGATTGGTTAAATGGAAGTGGAGTACTAGTCTCTGGACCCTTAAGATGAGGGAAACACAGGATACAGGGCCTTGAGATGATGGCAGAGAAAAGATATAATCAGTCTTCTCTGTGTACCCTGAAAATAATGAATAAATATTTTAAGGACTCCATCCTTGTGTGTGTGTGTGTGTGTGTGTGTGTGTGTGTGTGTGTGTGTAGGGTGAGGCACAGAGAATATTGCCTTAAGAGGGGAAGGTTTCATGACCCTTCCCCTTATAGCAAGTTTCTCTCACCAGAAACCATGAATGAAAGAATAATCTCATTCTTTTAGATGTGATTGCAACCAAGAAAAATGGTTAAATAGATCACAGAGAGTCTGGCATTACTGAACCAACTCAACAACAATAGAATAATTCAGACCCTTTTGAAGACATTGACAGTTCTAGTTATGTCACTGATGGAAATAGTGTCTTCCTAGGACAAATATGACCACTTACAGGATGTCCACATCAGTACTTCTCTCATAACTCATTAACATTCTCCTGGAAGCAGGTCTATACTGTCTTCCACAAAGACCTGCCCTCTTGGCAAGCTGGTAAGTTCTGCACATGAGCCAGTCCCCCATTTTGAGAGTATTTGGATATTTACACTTCTTTAAAAGTTCATACCCACATTCCTACTTCTTGCAGGGTGGGTCCAAAAATGAAGATACTGATGGTTAAAAGACTAAGAACTTGGTAATTCACTGGGAAGCACAAGGAAGCAGTTGAAATTCTTTCTTGTGTCCTTTACCCTGTCTTGAACAAATGCTTCTGCAACACAATCTCCTTCCCCCTCCTGTCTCCTAATTCCCTTCTTGTTTGGTTGGAAAGCACTGCTCTTAAGGCTGAAGGATCTCTAGAGAGCAAATCCTTAATGAACTGGTACAGGAACAGAGACATGGAGAGTGCAGAAGAACAAAACAAACTCATGATGCAAATCATTCACATTTGTAAATGATATATGTGTCATTTTGTATGAATCAATTAAGATGATATATTGCACAAATTTTTCAACAGTGGCCTACAAATTTTGAAGGATGGAAGTTTGCAAAGAGGTAGATTTTGGATTGATAAAAACTCAATTCAAATGTATTAAGGACTACCTGAAGGCACTGTTGTAAACAAAGAAAAAGAAGGATACCTTCTCCCCCAAAGACTCACATTCTATAGGGGAGATATAGCTAGCTGTGTGTGCAAAATAAGTAAATAAAAAAATATTTTGTTGTCTGACTCTTCAATTTCACTGGTATAGAGAACTCTCTATGAGGAAATTCACTTTACCAGTGTCAGTACCCAACTGTTCTATAGTTTAAAGTCTTCAAAAGTTCCTTGAGGCAATTAAGTGGTTAGTTTATGGCCACACAGCCAATAGGTATGAAAGGTAAGTCTATGAACCCAGACCTTCTTTGCTCCAAGGAAATCTTCAGGTCTGCTATGCCAGGTGGCCTTTCTAAGTACAAAGAGCAACTGATGCAGTTACATGAAGAGCAGGTAGGTCAATACAGCTGGAGTACTATGAAGGGCAAGGATATGTAAAAAGAAACTATGAAGGATTTTAAAGGCCTAGCTGAGAAATTTGTATTTTATCCTATGGGCAATAAGAACACACTAAAGATTCATAAGCAAGGGATTAATGTGTGATCATTGATCCAATTTGTGTTTTAGAAAGATATATTTGTGTAACTGCTTGGACTTCCCACATATGGAAATTTCCTATATCACTGAAATCCCCAATTCAGTCTCCTCCCTCTTTTTAGAATAGCAAATATACAACTAAGTAAATATGGCAATAACACATATACACTAAGTATATACAGCTGACAACAATGGTAAAGAAAGGATCATTTTATCACAGTACTCACAACCAGAGGAGAAAAAAAGAAATGTAATAATTAGCTGGAAAGCAAAGTTGAATGCCTATGATCACTAAACCTGACTGAACTTGACAAAAAGTCAATCAAATGATCAATTAACAAATGTTTATTGTGTAACTTCTGTGTGCCACAGCCTGCTTTAGGTTTGGGGGATAAAAAGATGAAAAATAAAGCAATCACTGCTCTCAACAACTATGCACTTTATCAGGGAAATGACATATACATTTATAGTTGTATTCAGAATGAATACAAAATATAAACAAGGTATTTAGGAAGAGGGGACTGGGATTAGGAAATGCTCCATGTAAATGGATACAAGTGATTAAAGCACAAAGTTCCTCAAAGACAGGACTAATACCAATAATCAGCAGGAAGTTTTGGAGAATTGTGATAATTTTATTTCCCTCAAATGAGGTGGATGCCTTATGACCTGATCACAGGCATTTGTTCCTTAGCTCCAGTGCTCCAAATGGTAGTAGCAGTCTTCCTTTCTATGCATGTCAGCACCACTGCTCTCCTACCTTAATTCATATTTTACTCCAGCTATTTCCTGTAAGAACTTTGTACTCCCCTGTCTCCTGCTTATCTGAGAGCATTTGTCTTGGCTTACCTGAAATCAGGGAGTTGAAACAAATGCTCTAATGATTTGGAGGGTATTTGGATGACACATTCTGCATAATTCAGGGAACTCTTTACTGGCTAGGGTATTAATTTTACAGAATCCCACTGAGACTGAGAGCATAGTAACACAGCCTGGAAGTTCCCAACAGGAACAAATGACTCAACTAGAACAAAATATGCTCAAGGTAGTAATATTACTATTGTTTACCTAGATACATACAAATTGGTAGAACTGAACAGACATTCATCTGCATACATGAATTGATTATAGACCAAATAGTATATTCATACAATCTTAGAGTTCATCTTTTCCAGCCCCCTGGATACAGAAATTCCCTGCACAACAACTGGGCATCCTAGCTCTGCTGCCACACCAATTGCTAATTCTGTAGCCTATTGAATTATTGAAGAACACTAGCTATTAGGAAATTCTTTGTCATTAGGAAATTATTCTTAATCTAGCCAAAAGTTGCATTTATACCTACTGACACTAGATATAGCAACTGAGATCACAGGAAATAAGGTACAATTATGCATTCACATGACATTCTTTGTAAACATTTATTCATTCAATAGAAATTAATTGGGCATTAATTTTTTGCAAAACCTGGGGAATAGACTCTGGGTATAGGATATCAACAAGGACAAAGTCCCTACTCTCAAGTAACTTCCATTCTACTGAATGGGTATGGGGGAGACAACATATCTACAGATAAGTCTATATAAAATATGAACAAATAAAGTAAATTCAGGAAAAGATGGTAAACCATTCACCATTACATGGATTGGGGAAGGCCTCCAGAAGCCAGTGGCTCTTAAAAGGCCTTGAAAGGGTATTTGACAAGGCAGAAATCTAGTAGGAATTCATTCTAAGCACAGGGAGCAGCCCAATAAAGAAATAGATAGGGAAGTAAAATTCCATGAAGAGGCAACAGCCAATAATCCCATCTTTGCAGAAATTCATTATGTTTCTAAGTTTTCTATTCTGCTGGTAAAAAAAAATCCACATTTCCTACAAATCATCCTCATCTGATAAAGGCTTTGAGTCCCCCCATAATCCTTGTGTGAATTATCTGGGTTAATCCCCAGCTTTTCCCTGTCCCTTTACAAATGATTTTCCCCTCCCCAGGAAAAAAATTAACCTTCCTTACTGTAGCAAGGCAATGACACCTGCATTAAACTGTAAAGACAAAAAAATACAAGTAGGAAAGTGGAAAATGAAAATGACTTACACAAGGGAGACTTTTCCTTCAGAAGAGAGACTTTCTTGACTGAGAAAACTTTAGGTATTGTTTTTGACCAGTTTCATTTTATTTGTTTTCCTTTTATATAGCTTAGATGCATAAATAGTATACTAACACCAGTGTCTGGATATTTAACTAACCAAGAAATTAAAGTAAACTAAAATCTCCATTTCAGCACAAAAGGCTTGTGTAGCTAGTATGGTAGCAAAGCTCCCAATCTGCCAACTTTTGGTAATACAACCTCTAAATGTGTCTTACTAATACTTTCCAAAGCTATACCTTGTTGTTTCAAAGGAATCCTCGCTTTAGGAGTATAACTAGGTCATCCTGATGCTGCAGGCTAGATAGGTCATAGGGAGTTGACAAAACAAGCCCATATGCCTTTTGGGACAATTCTGTCTCTCTTTGCTCACTTAGAATTCATTCAACATTGAGTACAGACTTGCCACACATGGTCACTCAATAAATATTGACTGATTGCCACCATTTTTAAATCCTCATTTTCAAACAGGGGAAGTAAGAACTTTGCATACAGCTCTCCTTATGAAATGGCCTGGAGTTGAAAAATTGACAAGAATTTTAGGAAGCAATTACATCATGGGGCCAGGGTTAGATAATTTCTATTAAATAATTTGGAACAGTTCCAATTGAATCTAAATAACTCAAAAAGGTAGGAGATCTGTCATTCTGGAGCTGTTCATTAATTCTAGGCCCTACTATCTCTATCTGTATTCCAGACTCAGAAAAGAAAAATCCCTAACTTTTTTTCAAGACACACTAACATCTATCTTCTCTTGTGAAGAATGTAGAGAAACAGCACAGTACAGAGTTACAGCAATAAATTTATATAAAAGGATCTTGGTTCCAATCCTAGTTGTGTCAGTTACTACCTCTATGACCTTGGGCAAATGATCTCCCCTCTCTAGGCTTGATTTTCTTCATCAGTAAAATCTAAAGTTTAGACTAAATGGTCTTCTAGGTCCTCTTCCAGTTCTAAATCTGTGATTCTATGACCTTTCTGTCCCTGAAAATAATGATTTGTTTGCACTTTAGTTTGACTATCAAAACTAAAAATAGCTAGCTGTATCAGATTTTAATCTCTATTATAAAGCAGCAGTCCTGAAAACTGCCTGGTACTGGCTAAGGAATAGAGTAGTGGATCAATGGAATAGATTGGGTACAAAAGACTCAGTAGTCAGTGACTATAGTAATACACTGTTTGATAAGCCCAAAGACCCCA
>CM053593.1:236328222-236352880 GCA_028646575.1 Pseudocheirus occidentalis | reverse complement strand
GACTCAGTGTTATGGTTTCTGAATAAAGACCTTGGTGCTGCCTTCCATGTGGAGAGTTTGCTACATTTTGTGATCCAAAACTACACCAACATATTCATAACCATCATGGGTGTTGTGAATATCTCATTATTGATACAGGTGGGGGAGAAGAAAGAAGAAAAGGGAAATTACATGATAACTTTATCATATACTTAAAAGGAACAGGAAGCTGCACATGATAGATTTGAAGTTTCATGTGCAATCATCTTTTTTTTCTACTATGTTATGGAAATACTCATTTTATTTCATAACAAAAATAAAATAAATTTAAACAAAAACGTGGAGACTAGAATGACGTTCTTTTAGTGCCTCGCACTTTAGAGACCAACCAGCACTTTGAACACAGAGAACAGCACCTTGACTTTGGAAAAAATACAAACAGCATTCTAAATAAGGATAATTTCAAAATTCTCCCTTTTCTTTGTCCTGAAATGACCATGAGATCTTCAGTCAATGTTTTTCTTTCTAGTTACTTCCCTGGAGAAATACTGTAACAGATTTCTTGTGGCTGACTTCAACTCTGAATTCATAAATGTCCTTGTTACCTCTTTAGAATCTCGTTAATATGGTAATAGCCGCACCCAAATTTGTTTCTCCTTTCTAGTAATTAAACCCTTTTTTTCTTATCAACTGCTATCTTCTTCTTGACTGCTCCTTTATTCTCTTCTTCCTTTTCTAATTCTTCAGCTATGGTCCTCTCACCTCAATTCTTCTTCTTCTCTAGTAGACATTTTTTTTTCTACCTTGGATCCATCTTCTCTTACAGCTCAATCCATTCTCCTTAAACTTTGGTTTTTTACTTCCATTTCAGTTCTGCTTATCTTTCCCTATTACCCCTCCCCAACTTAATCTAAGGCTTTCAGAATTCCAAATTTCTCTGATCACAGTTTACAATCCTCCCTTTATCCTTGTGGGTGCTAGTCATGTTCCTACCACTATTTTCTCCCTTGGAGTTGGGTATAAAATGTTAACTCTCCTTCTCTATGTTTCTCTTTCCATATACATATACACATACACATACATATACATGCACATGCACATGTATATGCACAGGCACATGTACACGTACACGTACACACATATACACATACATATACACACATATTTATAAAATTATATTTATATATACAGATGTAAATATATACACATGTGTGTATACATATAAAAGATACTGTTCTCAACTTACCATATTCTTTCTTTTACCTTGCAAGAAAGGACTACTATTTGCTCATTTGAGATCTTTAAGCTTTCTTTCAATGACAAGAGAAATATATCTCTTTAGTGCTGAATCCTATTCAATGTATTTTATCTGGCTTTAAAATCAATAGTTCGTGTAATTTTTTTTCAATATTTGGAAAGACCCATTTAAAAGGTTTAAGCAGTTTTTTAAAAAGTGAACAGATAAAATATGTTAATGAGTGTTAAACTTGGATGTTCTCAAAATATTTACAATATGTAAACAGTGAACACATGCTCTGAAAATATATGCATCCCTCCTTCCCTCCAAATTAGACTCTTACTGTAGCACCCAGGGGACCAGCTTGTGCAGTCTGAGGCTGCAATGCTTCTATTTATGACTTCGTTAATCATGTTGAAAATTTATAGTTTCTAAAACAAGTTGTCTGTGTTGTTTATTATGGTTGCTTCATTTTTTTTTGTCTATGCTGGTTTTTTTTTTTTGGTTTTAAAATTAAAACTTGAAAGTGCTAAATTTCAGACACACCTGGTGGGGGGAAGCAATCAAAAAACAAAAACAAAAAAAATGGATTTCTTTTTACTTGGAAGGGAAAGTGCTTTGAAATAGGAATTCGGAGAGCTGGGTTTTAATTCTGTTTTCTTTCAATTCAATTTGAGTTCAATTCTATTCAACTCAATTTAATAAACATTGATTAGCTACCTACATGCACAAGGCACTTTTTTTTCTGCATCTGCTACCTTAGAGCCTTACTTGCCTCTGATTGACAATAGTTTTTTGTAACTATACAGACAGAATCTGACCAGACAGTTTACTGGCTGCTTTCCTGATATCTTTATGCCAAATTACAGTCTCATCTTATTGATATGCCACCCCACCCCACCTTTCTTCCTTTGGCTCTTAGACCTAATTGAATCACCACTTTTATTACTGAAAAAAACTTGCTTTTTTGATTGCCCTGTCCCTTCTCCACCTTCCAATTGACTTGGAATTACCCTGCTCTACCAGTGAGTCATTTATATGTGTTGTCTTCCTTTATTAAAATGTAAGCTTTGTGAGGGCAGGATCTGTCTTATTTTTGTAGTTGCTTCTCGAGTGCTTAGCACAGTGCTTTTTATTCCAGAGGTACTAAATAATATAATTTCATTCATTCATTCATTCACTCATTCAATGCACATTTATTTTTGCCCTTCCTGAATGAAGAGGACTGTTTCAGATAGTGTGAGAGACATAAACTTGAAATCAAGCATGGCCACTGTTTTCATAGAGTAAGTAATTTAACTTTTCTGGCATCCAGTTTCTCCATTTGTAAAGTCTGGTTATGTCATTTTACTAAAAATCTTCTAAGGTATCATTGCCTACCCAATCAAGTTTAAATTATTTTATCCATATTCAGGGACTTCCACAATGTAGTACCAAACTAGCTCTCCAGCCTTAACTCCTATTTCTCCTCACTGTGCATTGTGTCATTGAAATCAGAGAATTTGATCCCCCCAATATATGACCTGGATTTTTTTTTGCTTTGGTGTCTCTGTTTATTTTGTTCCTTGTGCCATGATTATATTTTTCTTCTTTTTACCTATGGAATTTCTACACATAATTTACAGGCCAATTCAGATATCTCTTTCTCTATAAAGATTTTTTATTTCCTTTAATTAGTAGAAAATTTCCTGTTCAGGTCTTAAATAGCACTTTGCTTCATACCTCTCTCATGCAATTACAATGTTATATTTTATATCATACTCACCTGTATTTGTGTCTTTGTATTATAAGCTTGATGAGGATAAGGACTTT
Source organism: Pseudocheirus occidentalis (assembly GCA_028646575.1). Classification (NCBI taxonomy): domain Eukaryota; kingdom Metazoa; phylum Chordata; class Mammalia; order Diprotodontia; family Pseudocheiridae; genus Pseudocheirus; species Pseudocheirus occidentalis. Next base: position 236,349,852 of record CM053593.1, on the reverse strand, counting down.
CAACAAAATTTTGGAACTCTCTGAATGCATAGGATGGTGTTCTGAAAATAGGAGATATTTCATGCATGCTTGCTAAATGATTGACTGAATCCAATGAGAGGGACTGGGCTAATTCTCAAAGGATCTTTCCTGCTCTAACGTTTTATAATTCTATATTACCCTATCAAAAATATTTTCAGATAAAAGAAGTGAGAGGTGAATGGAAGTAATAATAAAAGTTCTAGTGTACATAAATCATTAAGAAACCAACTTTTGATCAATGCTCAATTGTCTTAACCTTTCAAAAAGGAACTTTTCCCTTTCAACTTAACCATATCTTAAAATTCCAATAACCACACTATCATATCATTATTCATTTTTAACTGCTCCCAATCTTTAAAAAAATAAAATATATGCCAAGAATATTGCTCATTTGGTCTGAAGAGATGTTGTCAATCTATTTGAATCCTATTCAAATTCTTTCTGGATTTCTTTTTATGCCATTTTATTAGACATACAATTTTATATGTTTTCCTTCATATAGAATGATAACCATGTTTATGAAGATGATTTATACTGTTTTCCATTCCCTTCTATGTAATGCTTCAGTGCTTTAGGGAATCAGGGAATTTTGCCAATATCAGTACCTCCTCCACCTGCACAGGTGGCTGGGGAGATTTGTGGTGGCAAAACGTTGACCTAACATTGGCTAACCAAATGAAGAATGTTTCCAAATTCACTTTGATTCATCCTTGGAAAATAGGTATATAGTTCATCACCTGGTCCATACTTGAAGCCTTTATGGCTTTGTAGAACTTGCCAGGATATGGGCTGCCTCAGGTTCATGCATTTTTTCTGGCTGTAAACCATACTTTTAATCCTCTCTCTCCTTGTCTCCACTTCCTGCTTCACTGGTCTTCAAGTCCCAGCTTTAATTCCACCATCTACAGGAAGTCTTTCTTGATCTCCTTTAATTCTGGTGCATGCCACATGTTGATTCTTTCCTATTAATCTTCCATGTAGCTTGTTTGTGTGTATTTATTTGCTTGTTGTATCCATTGGATTCCAAGTTCCTTCAGAGCCAGGGCTGTCTCTTCCCTTTATTTTCATCCCCAACACAGTACTTGACAGAGCAGGTCCTTAATAAATACTTATTAACTGATTGGTTGACTAACTGCTCAGTCAGGGACTGTGAAAACTCAGAGTCATTTTCAGTGCTTTGATGTCTCTGTATCAGAATTGAACTTTGGTGGAGACCCTTATGAATAAAAGTACATATATTCAAGATTATTAATCTTCAATGAGGATACAGTAGTCCTAGAATGGAATTGTCTTTAAAACAACACTAGTGTGCAGTGTGGGGGAATAATCTTTTGGCCTTAGTCTATTTTAAATCAAGGCTCACTCTATTGGGCTAATTAATCAGACTACATGCAATTACATATCTTCTTGAGATCTCTATTTACAGAAAGAGGAATCTCAGTTTTTATATTGCCTATAAATATTCTTTCCTGCTGGTATTCTAAATGTGGGATCTTTGTCCAATGACCAGCAGGTGTACATAGTACTGGAAGAACTGAATCATGAGAATCTTGACATTCTCACTGTAAACAAAACCGGAAGACAAAAGAAAGTTGCATCTGAGAGGAAGGATGGTACACACTTAGCTCCCCAAGGATGCAAGTGATCATGTTTTAGGCTGGTTCCTTTGCTAGCATAGGTCTGATATTGAAATTAAGTGAGAGATTCCTAAATCTGTCAATGGTTAACAAAAGACTTATTCAACACATAAAAAAATATTCAAGAAAAAACCTGCACATAGTTTGGGTCTATGCACAAGCCCACCCCTACCTTGTCTCTACATAGAAGCTTATTTGTAAAATTTTATGGAGAATGATGATAGAAGATTTTTTAAGTCTTTAAATCTTTAATATTTTTTACCTTTTAATCAATTTAATAAAACCTTAAGAAGTGAGTGACAGAAAAATAAACTGAAGTAAGGAACTTGGGGGCATCTAGGTGGTACAGTCATATAATGCCAATCACACAGAACACCTGAGGACTGATGTAGGTGAACAATTTTAAGGATCTAATCATATAGTATAATGAACTCTCTATTCAGCAATAAATTACACATTGTTCAATAAGGCAAAATATTTACAGAAACATCCTTACACAAAACATACCATCTATGCATGTCTGTATGTATGTATCTGTCTATCTATTAATCTATCTATACATACATACACAAATACATATCATAACATTCAGTATATCATATTGTGCATAGATATACAATTATATTCAGTAACATTCTCCCAAATACTTGTGTACACAAGCAGAAGGACCCAGGCCAGAGTCTTCCCTAGCACAACACATAATCCTTAAGGAGTAGCACAATATACAAACACCATTCACCTGTATGTCACAGTAAGTCATAATCTCCTCAATCAATAAACAGTTTCCAAATAAAGTCCTCTCTCATCTTCACTCAAGGGTGACTTACAAACCCCATAGCTCTTCCTCTGTAGGCTGATTGCTTTTGACTCTTGCCTGGATTCACACATAGACAGCTCTCTGCTCCTGCTCCGTATTTCAGCTTGTAGGGACTTCTCCACTCCAAGCTTCTGCCTGACAGCAGGCTCTCTGCAGCTTCTGTTTCTAGGAAAACAAAGCTAAACAGGGTTACAACAATATTTATACACATTACTAGCACCATCATCTCAATTCACTTTAACATTTCTTAAAAGGGCCTTAAGCTAAGTTTCTTCCTATGGGTGGATCTCTGCTCTTCAGCTTAATTCACTCATAAAGATCAACAGACAGTCCTTCTGTCTGAGAAATTAACACAGACCAACAGACAGAGCACTGCTATCTTGAACATTCTTTCTGTTAGGCTTCCCCACAAGCAAATTCCCCTAGCTGGCTCATGTGTGCTTTTCTCTGCTTTGCTCTTCTCTCTACTCTGTTCTCTCCCTCTAACCAGCACAATATTTCTGATCAAATACTCTTAATACAATCAAAGGCAAGACTCAATCAAAGGCACTTGATTGGCTAAAACTCAATCCAGAAAAACAGCAAAAAAAATCCTGCTTTGCTTGCTGTTACAAGTCAATAGAGCACTGGGATGGGTTAGACTGTGAAATTTGTCACAAAGATTTTTTTCCCATTCAAATGCTTCCATTTTTAACGTTGTTGCATAAATTTTGTTGTATTTTAGTGTTCAATTGCATATAATTATAATTTTCTATTTTATCGTTTATAATTACCTTTTATCTCTTATTTGATAAAGAACATATCTCCTAACCACATCATGAAAGGTAAAATAATTGTTTACCTTCCAATATGTAATATTTAGATTATATATTCATTTTGAGTTGTGGAATATGGCATAAAACATTGGTTTAAGACTAGTTTCTGCCACAATGCTCTCCAGTTTTTACAGTAGGGTTTTTCATTTGTTTGTTTTTTGGCAAGTAGGGGGTTATTTTCTAACTAATTTATGTTTTCATGTCCATTGAAGACTGATTTACTTATATTCTATTATTTCTTATTCTCTTTTCTTTAAATCTGTTCCAATGATCTCTTCTATTTTTTTAACCAGTACCAGGTAGTTTTCATGAATGTCACTTTATGATATAAAACACAAAGTGATATTATCTCTTTCTTTCTTAGATCTTTTGTTTCTCCTGAATACATTTTGTTATTTTGTTGTTATGTAAAGTATCCTTTTAAAAATTTGATTGCCAAGACATTAAAACTGGAAACAAATTTAAATAATAGTGTAACTTTTATTATATTGCCACAGCCTAGCCATGAACAACAAATATTCCTCCAGATTTTCAAGTTTCTCTTTACTTCTTTAAAGTGGGCTTTGTAATTTAATCTCTACAAGTATTTTGTGTGGTCTAGCAGATATTTTATGCATTCTGTAATTATATAAAATTTAAATTTCTGTTATTGTGTCTTGGATTTTGTTATTATTTTATGAAATTGCAGATAAGAGTTTATTTTAAAACCTGCAACTTTGCTGAAAATATTGATTTATTGCAATTACAATCTTCACAGATTTCTTTGGATTTTCTAAGTAAATTATTATGTCTTTAGCAAATAGGGATAAATTTATGTTCTCTTTGTCTACTTTTATTCCTTTAATTTCTTTCAGTTACTGTTATTGCTATCATTTTTAGAAATATAAAAAACCACTGTAGAGGGAATGGTGAATCTTGCTCATTCCTATATTTATTGAAAGAGCTTTCAGTGTGTGTCCATTGTATGATACTTGCTTTTGCTTTTACATAACTTTTCTGATATTATGTAGGATCCCTCTATAACTATATATTGTAAGGTTTGTTTTATTAACATAAATGAATATTTATTATCAAAGACTTTTTTCTGCGTCTTGTAAGATCCAAGGCCTTTGGGAGTTGGAGTCAAGATGGTGGTGAAGAAGCAGCAAAACTCCACAACCCTCCCCATAACCACCTCAAATACCTATAAAATATGACTCTAACCAAAATTTAAAGGTCTGAAACTCACAGTAACAAAGCTCCCACTGAAGGCATCCTGGCAGGCAGATGGGAAGTGGTTTGTTGCAGAATGCTGGGAGCGCAGACCAGGACCACATGAACCCACAACTGGAGCCCTAGTACCTCCAGAACAAGCCAAGGCTGGAGCATGAATCACAAGCAGTGGTGGCATTTTACAGAATTACAAACCCATAAGAAACAAGGACTAAGTGAAAGGTCAGTGGAACTCTGACAAATTGGGGGAGAGAGTCTGGCCAACTGCCCCAGGGCTAAAAGTGGCTGAAGTGGCAGCCCTGCAGCCACCTCCATGAAGCTGCTTCAGAAGCTCCTGGCCTGTAGATTGTAGGAGGGCCAAGTGAACATTCAGAGGCTAAGTGTTCTTGCCTTGATCTACCTGGATCAGGATCACAGTCTTGGGTGATGGTCCTGAGGTGTGTTTTCAGTGAGCCAAATCTGGTGGGGGCTGCAGAAATGGTGGCCTCCTAATAGCTCCAGCAGTTGTGAAAACCTCAGTGATTTGGGACAGAGCTCTCTCCTCTGAAAACAGAGTTCTACTGAACCTAAAAGTCAAGTAATTGCCTGGCAACATGAGTAGGCAAAGAAAGCAAAGCAAACCCAGCAATGCAACTCCAGATTCCTTTTTTGGGGACAAAAAGGATCAAAGCATGTAACAGGAGGAAGGCAACACAGTCAGAACTCCCTCACCAAAAGCTTCCAAGAAAAATGTAGATTGGTTATAAGCCATAGAGCAGCTTAAGAAGTATTTTGAAAACCAAATAAGAAAAGTGGAGGAAAAATAGGGAAAAGAAATTAGAGTGATGCAAGAAAATCATGAAAAGAGAGTCAACAATTTGATTGAAGAAAATAACACCTTAAACAATTGATTAACTCAAATGGCAAAAGAGGCCCAAAAAGCAATGAGAAGAAAAATGCCTTAAAAAAGTCAAATTTGCCAGATGGAAAAACAATCTGGGAGAAGTGGGAGGGTTGTTAGAAGCGCACACTTTTGTAAAGGGACAGGGACAAAGTAGAGAATAGAACAAGGTGGGGGTGGAATAGGAAGGAGGGAAATATACAGGTAATGGGGTAGGGAGATCCATCTTGCCCTACTGGAAAGCCAGAGGGGCAATGGGGGAGGATATAGGAGAGAGCAGATTGGGGGAGAGGGTATACAATGGGATCACTGCTTTGGGGTGATGGGTAGGGGAAAGACAGGGAGAAAATTTGTATCTCAAAATCTTGTGGAAATGAATGCCATAAACTAAAAATAAACAAAAGTTAAAAAAAAAGATCCCGAGGCTTTGGTTTTGTATTTTTTTTCTTAAATAAGACTAATTATATTGTTTTTCTAATCTTGAAATATCTTTTCCACCCTGTTGTAAATCTTATTTGATCTTAATAAACTATTTATTAGATGAATTTATATAGCCTATTTGATGGGATTTAAAAAAATTAATTAATATTATCATTGTAGGTTGTAGTTCTTTGCCTTTTCTTTTGCTGATTTAAGTATTAGGATGTCTCACAAAAAAAAGGTTTAATAAAGTACTTTCTCATTTTGGGGGAAATTTTTTGTGTAATATCAATTCTTTTTCTCTAAAAGTTTGATACCATTTCACAGCTATCAGATTGCCTAATATGACAAAAAATAAAAATGTGGGATATTGGAGGGAATGTGGGAAAACTAGGTCACTAATGCACTGTTGGTTGAATTGTGAGCTGATCCAACCATTCTGGAGAGCAATTTGGAGCAATGAACAAAGTATATAAAATTGTGAATATCCTTTGATCCAGCAATATCACTGCTAGGTCTATATCCCAAAGACATCCAAAAAATAAGGGGAGAAAGGATATATTTTGTACAAAAATATTTATGGTAACTCTTTTTGTGGTGGCTAAGAATTGGAAATCAAAGGGATACCTGTCAACTGAGAATGACTAAACAAGCTCTGGTACATGATTGTGATGGAATATTATTGTGCTCTAAGAAATGACATTATTTTTCTGAGATTGGACTGTAAGATTTTCACTTGTTCTATTAGTTTGAATATATTATATTTTAAGTAATATTCTATTACTTTTTACTCTTACTTTGTTCTCACTGCATAGTAGGTGATTCTAATTCTTTATATGTCCTCTATTCTTGTCTGATTTCACCTTATCCATTTATTATTTTCTTATTTTGATTTTCTGTCCTTTTCATTTTAATCGGGTTGACTAAGTTTTTATAACATTTGTTAATCTTTTCAAGGTAGCAACTCTTAGTTTTTTGTGGATCAATTACAGAGTTTTCTTGGTTCCCAAGACGTACATTTCACCCCTTCTTTTCAAAATCTACTTTATTTTCCTTACTTTTCATTGTTCACTTTCCCTTTTTTCTGTCCAATTTATTTATTTTAGATTTCAATGTTTTTTTCCACATTCCATTTTGAGTTACAAATTTTTCTCCCTGTCTGGCCCCTACCCCCACCCCAAAGTAGCAAGCCTACTGCATACCCCTTCCCCCAATTTATTCTCTCATATATCCTCCCCTGTTCCCCCTGCCACTTTCTAGTAGGGCAAGATGGATTTCTATATCCCAGTGCCTGTATATCTTATTTCCCAGTTGCATGTTACAGGCATTAACATTTGTTTTTTGAACCTTTGAGTTCCAGAGTCTTTCCCTTCTTTGTTCCTCACCCATCCCCACTGGGAAGACAAACAATTCAACATAGGTTGTACATATGTAGTTACACAAAACATTTCCATAGTGATTATATTGTGAAAGACTGACTATACTTCCTTTCACCCTATCCCACGCCACCACTTATTCTATTTTCTGCTTTGACTCTGTCCCTTTTCAAAAGTGTTTGTGTCTAAATACCCTCTCTCCCATCTTCTGTCCCTTCTATCACCCTCCCCCCCCGCCATTATCCCTTACCTCCCTGCTTTGCTGTAGGGTAAGATACCCACTTGAGTGTGTATAGTATTAAGCAAAATTCAGTGAGAGTAAGGTTGACACATGTTCTTTCACCTTCCTGCCCTTCTCCTCCATTGTAATAGTTTTCTCTTGCCTATTTTATATGAGATAATTTAATCTAATATATATATCTCCTTTTCTCCTTATCTCAATATATTCCTCACTCATCTCTTAATTTTATTTTTAAGATATTATCCCTTCATATTCAACCTATCCCATGCCCTTTGACTACGTATACATGTACACACATACACACACCCTCACATATATATTTACACACACATATACCCTCCTATATATATACATATATACTCCCTTTAACTATCCTCATATTGAGAAAAGTGTCATGGATTACAATGATTGTTTTTCCATGTAGGAATGTAAATAGTTCAACTTTAATAAGTTCTTTATGATTTCTTTTTCCTTTTTTCCCTATATTTTTTACACATACACACATATACATATACATACACACATATACATATACATACACACATATATATACACATACTTACACACATATATTCCCTACAACTATCCTACTAAGAATTCTCATGAGTTAAAATGATCATTTTTCCATGTAAGAGTGTAAATAATTTTACTTTAATAAGTTCCTTATGATTTCTTTTTTCCTGTTTGCCTTCTCTTGCTTCTCTTGTTTCTTGTATTTGAAAGTCAAATTTTCTGTTCGGTTCTTTTTTTTAACAAGAAAACTTGAAATTCTTCTATTCCATTGATTGACCATATTTTCCCCTGAAGTATTATACTCAGTTTTGCTGGGTAGGTGATTCTTGGTTTTAATCTTAACTCCTTTGACTTCCTCAACATCATATTCCAAGCCCTTTGATCCCTTAATGTTGAAGCTCCTAGACCTTGTATTACCCTGGTTGTGTTTCCAAAATACTCAAATTGTTTCTTGCTGACAGCCTGTAATATTTTCTCCTTGATGTGGGAACTTTCAAATTTGGCTAAAATATTCCTAGGAGTTTCCTTTTGGAGATTTTTTTCAAGAGGTGATTGGTGAATTCTTTCAATTTCTACTTTGCCTTCTGGTTCTAGAATATTGGGCCATTTTCCTTGAGAATGTCTTCAAGGATAATTTCTAGGCTCTTTTTTTATCATGGCTTTCAGGATTTCCAATAATTTTTAAATGGTCTCTCCTGGATCTATTCCCCAGGTCAGTGGGTTTTCCAATGAGATATTTCACATTGCCTTCTATTTTTTCATTTGTTTGGATCTGTTTTATATTATCTTGATTTCTCATAAAGTTATTAGCTTCCATTTGGTCCAATCTAATTTTGAAGGAATTATTCTCTTCAGTGAGTTTTTGAAATTTCTTTTCTATATGGCAAATTCAGTTTTCTAAGGCATTCTTCTCCTCATTGGCTTTTTGGGTCTCTTTTGCCATTTGAGTTAGTCTGTTTTTTAAGGCGTCATTTTATCCAGTATTATTTTGGGTCTCCTTTAGCACACTTTTTGACTCACTTTTCATGATTTTCTTGCATAATTCTCATTTCTCTTCCCAATTTTTCCTTTACTTGTCTTACTTGATTATCAAAATTCTTCTTGAGCTCCACAGCCTGTAACCAATTCATATTTTTCTTGGAAGCTTTTGATGCAGGAATTTTGACTTCTTCTGGTTCCATGTTTTGATGCTTTTTGTGTCCCCCAAAAAGATTCTATGATTTGATTGTGCTTCCTCTGCTTGTTCATCTTGCCAGCCAATTACTTGACTTTTGAGCTCTTTGCCACAGTGGAACTCTCTTCCAGAGTGGAGAGAGTTGTGTCCCAAATTGCTGGGGTTTCTTCAGTTGTCAGAGGTCTGAGAAGAGTGCCCTCTCTACAGCCACTGCAAGCTCTGGCACACTGGTCACACACCCCAGGTCCAATACCCAAGACTGCCCAGATCCAAGCAGGTCAAAGTATAAGTGATTATCCTCTGGATGGTTGCTTCATCCCTCTACAATTTTCAGGCCTGGAGCTCCAGAGGCAGCCACATGGCAGCAGCTTCAGCTGCTGTGCCTCTTCTACCTCTTCCCCTATTGGCAGGACCTGGACTACACTCTTCTCCATCCAGTTGCAACAGAGTTCCCCTACTGACTTTTTACTTTCTCTTTGGCATTTATGGGTTGAGGAATCTAGAAACCCCCACAGCTGATTCACTCTCCTGAAGTCTGCTCTTTGCCTGCCTGTGCTCCTGGCAGGGATGCCCCATGCCCATGCTGCTCACATGGGACTGCACTAAGCTCCCATTCTGGTGTGATAGATGCTCCCTGTCAGCCTGCCAGGCTGCCTTCAGAGGGAGTTTTGTTCCTGTCACGTTGTGTTTTCTGTAGCTCTAAAATTCGCTTGGAGTCATATTATATTGTTCAGGTATTTGAGGTGGTTGGAGTGGGAGCTTAGCCAAGTTCTTCTTTTTATCTGCCATTTCTGGTGAGTGCACAATAGATCGTGTTGTTTAAATTTCCTTTCCATTATATTTGAAAGTCTTTCTTCTGGTTGCTTGCAGAATTTGCTGTTTCTTCATTATAAATTATAAATTTAACTATAATGTGTATAGGTATTTTTGCAGCATCTATTTCCCTCTCCCATGTTGATCTGCATATCCTTTTGAATGGTACTCTATTTTTTGTATTCAGAAATTCTGAGCCATTTTTATGTATTATTTCTTTTTCTATGGTATTTTACCCCCCACTTAATATTGTTTTATTTTTCTAATTGCGTGTAAAGATAGTTTTTAACATTCATTTTTATAAGATTTTGACCTCTAAATTTTTCTGCCACATCCCTCCCCATTTGTGTCCACATTAGTCATATTGTGAAAGAAGTAGAGCAAGAGAGAAAAACCCACCAGAAAGAAAAAAGAAAAAACAAAACAAAAATTGTTTGCTTTGATCTTCATTCAGATTTTGTAGTTCTTTCTCTGGATATGAATAGCAATTCTCATTATGAGTCTTTTGGAATTGTCTTAGATCATTTTAAAGACTGAGAAGACATAAGTCGATCATAGATGATCATTGGATAATGTTGCTTTTGCTGTGTACAATGTTCTCTTGGTTCTGCTCACTTCACCCAGCCTCAGTTCATGTGAGCCGTTCTAGGTTTTTCTGAAATACCACCTACTAATTATTTCTTATAGCACAATAGTATTGAGCTACATTCATATACTACAACTTGATCAGCCATTCTCAGTTGATGGACTTTTCCTCAATTTCCACTTCTTTGCCACCACAAAAGAACTGCTATAACTATTTTTTATACATGTATGTTCTTATACCTTTTTTATAATCTCTTTAGGATACACACCTAGAACTGGTATTACTGGATCAAAGGGTATGTATGCAGTTTTATAATCTTTTGGGCATAGTTCTAAATTTCTCTCCATAGTGGTTAGATCAGTTCACAACTCCACCAGCAATGCATTAGTGTTCCAATTTCTTCAAATCTTCTCAAACATTTATTATTTTTCTTTCCTGTTATATTTGCTAATCTGATAGGTATGAGGTGGTACCTCAGAGTAGTTTTCATTTGAGTTGCTTTAATCAACAGTGATTTGCAGCATTTTTTCATATGAGAATAGATAGCTTTAATTTCTTCATCTGAAAACTGCCTATTCATATCTTTTGATGATTTAGCAATTGGAGAATGATTTATATTCATATATGTTTGTGTATATACATACATATATACATATATATGTATATCTATCAATTCCCTATATATTTGAGAAATGAGGCCTTTATCACAGTCACTGCTTATAAATATTGTTGCCTGGATTTCTGCTTTCTTTCTAATCTTGACTCTGTTGATTTTGTTTGTGCAACCCCTTTTTAATTTAATACAACTGATATTATCTATTTTATATTTCATAATGTTCTCTCTGTCTCTCTCTTTCATTTGGTCATAAATGCTTCCCTTCTCCATAGATCTGACAAGTAGATTATTCTTTGCTCTTTTATTCTGCTTATGGTATCAGCCTTTATATTTAAATCATGTACCCATTTTGATCTTATCTTGGTATATGATGTGAGATAATGATCTATGCCTAGTTTCTGCCATTCTCCAATTTTCCCTGCAACTTTAACCAAATAGTGAGTTCTTATCTCTGAAGCTGGAGTCTTTGGGTTTATGAAACAGTAGATTACTGTAGGCATTGACTACTATGTCTTGTCATATGTATATACACATGACTCTTCTCACTTTGTTGGTAACTCCCCTGAGGGCTAGATCGTGGCCTCAGCTTCCTCCCATGTTGGGGATTTTAATTTTCTCCTGCTTCAGTTCTTGACCTAAGTCACTTTTGGGAGGGAGGTACAAAACTGGCTCCAGTTGAATGTGCATTCCTTTTTCTTCTGTATCATAATAGTCCCAACATACACACTGACACCCTGCTGAAGTTCCCTCTGTTCTTTAGTTCTTTGGCTAAGTGCTGTTGAAGCATGCTGCTCCTCCAGGCAAAATGACTTCCTCCTGCATAAAGGGAATGGAATGAGTAGAGGTCTGATGTTTATTGCCACAGAAGAATCCTGAAGCAAGGACAGGGACATTTTGATGGTAGAAACTATAACATCAGCAACAGTTGCAAATGAGCAAATTGTTGAGTGGATCCCTATCAAATCCTGGAGGTTGGTGAGGTAGGGATTATTGAGTAAATGTGGTAAGGATTAAGGATTAGCATTCCTTGCTGTTGAGTCATCTTGTTGTTACCTGGTTAGATTTCTTGGTATTTTTTTTAAAAATATAGACAGCTGTAATTACTTTACCTATTGTGTATAATTCTTATTTTGAGAACTTTTGAGAGTTAATGATGACTAGAGAAATTATCTTGCCTTTCATTTTGTACCTGCCATGTAATTGGATAGGAGATTTTAATGTTCTTAAAGCTTTTGAAAATTATCTTCTTCTAAGTAAAAATATGAACAGAATTCTCAGGGGGCAATTTTCTTTTGTTCTTTTATGCCTATGCCTAGCTTACAGCTATCATTTCATTGAGATAGTGAACTACTAAGTTGTGAATTTTCTTGCATCAATGCAAAACAATATTTTTTTCTGCAATTTAATGTCATAAAAAGTAGTCTTGGCATTTCGAGGTTAAGTGACTTGCCCAGGAACACATGGAACATACATTAGATGCAATAATTGAACCAAGTTTTTCTGATCCCAAGACTGGCTCTTTATCCATTATAAATATTTTAAGTGTTCATCAAATTGAATTGAATTGTGGACTTGCGTGTGTGTGTGTGTGTGTGTGTGTGTGTTTAATCACAATGCAAAGAATTTGATGAAGGGCTTCCAGTTCTTTTTTTATACCCGAGTGTGCTGCCCAATCCAAAAGGAGACATCTGAAGTACCTATATTTGGAAGTAAATTGGGAATCATGCTATTTTTTTTGCATCTGTATTCAAAGTATGTGGGTCCAAAAGAGGAAATAGACTCTATATTTTTAAGATCTTCATCAAGATAAAGCAGCTGTCTTTGTCATTTGTTGTTGGCCCCAAGCTTTTCTCGGCTCATGTACAATTTTTGGTGAGAAACAATTCATTTGGATTACTGAGAATCTGTACTTGTCCCCTAAATTGGATCATGAAGCCCTCTAAGACAATATGAAAATGCTGTTTGAGTTTGATTCTCCATGTAAATGGAGTGAAACAGTGGAACAAATCATCTCAAATAACCAGTAATCTCCAAATAATTTATATAATTTCTCATACTCAATGGCTTTTACATATACACGCCAATCACTGCTTGGCTCTATACACTCTCAACTGGGTAATTGGAAAACAGAGCTGTGAGTGATTGGTGGAGGTGTGTATTTGGATGGGGAAGAGAGAGGAGACTGGGAAAAGGAAAAAAGGATGGTTTCTGTGGAGATGATCTTAATTGTTGTTGTTGTTGTTAGTTGGTCATGTCTGACTCTGTATGACCCCATTCGGAGTTTTTTTTTTTTTTTTTGTCAAAAATCCTGGAGTGGTTTGCTATTTCCTTCACCAGCTCATTTTACAGCTGAGGAACTGAGGGAAAGAGGGTGAAGCAAGTTATCCAGGGTCATACAGCAATTGTGTCTGAGGTCAGACATGAACTCAGAAAGATGAGTCTTCCTGGTTCCAGGCCCCATGCTCTATTCACTTATGCTACCTAGCTCTCCCCCCACCCCGCACATGTCATATTTCTTGAAGATAGAGATCTTTGTTAGACTGAGATAAAATCTGAATGTATAATAATTGCTTAGTTCTGTCTATACAATGTTGTGAACAGGGTTAGATTTCTTGTTGCAGGTGATCTATTTAGTGCTCTGATCAGTTCTTTCAAAGTTTATATGGATTCTGAGAGAATATCAAGTTAAAGTGATATTTTTAAATGGATGAAACACTGACAGGACTTGCAGCTTATATTTCAATAGTTCAAGGATCTTTGTTTTAACAGGTGTCAGCAATCTTTCATTGATGTAAAATATAGACAACACAATTCCATCAGAATGGCACTACATGTAGTATTAGAGGTACTGGGTTAGAATTTATGGCTCTGTTACTATTTGCATGATTACAAGTGAGTAGTTTTACCTCTTGGGCCTCAGTTTTCTAATTTAGAAAAGAAGGGAATAGGACTAAATTAGAGGTTCACTTTGTGTCAGGGAACATATTTTAAAAATATTTTCTTAACTGTATTTCATCATACTTGATTTTCCTTGTAATCCTATGTATTCCATTTTATGCAGAAAACAAAAAAAATATGGGAAGGGTTTTACTTATTTTTTCGGTACCTTATTTTTCCCATTTAGATGTAAAAACAATTTTTAACATTTGTTCTTGAAACTTTGAATTCCAAATTCTCTTCCTTTATCTCTCCTCTCCTGGCCCCCTCATTGAGAAGGCAAAAATTCAGTTTAGGTTATGAATATTCAGTCATGCAAAATATTTCCATAATAGTAATCTAGAAAGAAAACAGAGACACAGACTAAAAAAATTGAAGAAAAATAAAGTTAAAAAAAAGAAGTATGCCTCAATCTGTATTCAGACACCACAAATTCTTTTTCTGGGGAATGGATAGTATTTTTCATCATAAGCCCTTCAGAGTTGTCTTGGGTCATTGCATTGCTGAGAACAGGTCATTCATTCAAAACTGGTCATCTTGCAATATTGCTATTACCTCATGCACAGAACATGTTACTTTGCATCAGTTTCTGTAAATCTTTGCAGGATTTTTTAAAGAGCATCCTGCTCATGATTTCCTATACCATAAAAGTATTTCATCAAATCCACATATCACAATTTGTTCAGCCATTCCTCAATTGATGGACATCCTATCAATTCCAATTATTTGCCAACAGAAAATAGCTGCTAAAAATATTTTTGTACATATATATCCTTTAATTTTTTTTAAATTTCTTTTGGGATACATACCTAGTAGAGCTATTGCTAGATCAAAGGGTATGCATGATTTTATAGCTCTTTAGGTGTAGTTCCAAACTGCTCTATAGAATGATTGAATCAGTTCATAACTTCACCAACAGTGCAATGATATTTAAGTTGATCCCCTTCAGCATCTGTTATTTGCCTGTTCTATATTATTAGCCAATCTAATAATAGACAACCTCAGAATTGTTTTAATTTGCATTTCTCCCATCAATAATGAACTAGTATCTCCTTCATATCACTATAGATAACTTTAATTGTTTTATCTGAAAACTGATTATATAATTTGATCATTTATCAATTGAGGGAATTACTCTTATTGTTATAAATTTTACTGAATTCTTTATATATTTGAGAAATGAGGTCTTTATAAGAGAAACCTCTTTCAATTTTTTTTTCAGTTACTAATGCTATTACCATTTTATCCCCCAATTTATTCTATTCTCTCTCTCCTTTCATCCTGTCCCTCCTCAAAGTGTTTTGTTTCTGACTACCCCCTCCACCAACATGTCCTCCTTTTCATTATCCTTTCCCCTTCTCTTGTCCCCTTTCCCTCCTACCTTCCTTTAGGGTAAGATAGATTTCTGTACCCAAATGAATGTGTATGTTATTCCCTCTTTGAGCCAATTCTGATAAAAGTAATGTTTATTCATTTCCCCCTCTTCCCCTCTACTGTAAAAGCTTTTTTCCTTGCCTCTTTTTTGTAATTTATCCCATTCTACCTCCCCCTTTCTCTTTCTCTCAGAACAGTCCTCTCTCACACTTTAATTCCATTTTTTTAGATATCATCCCTTCATATTCAACTCATGCCCATGCCCTCTGCCTGCATATACTCTTTCAATAACCCTAATTATCCTAAGAAGGGTCTTATGGGTTACAAATAGCACCTTTCCATGTAAGAATGTAAAGAGTTTAACTTTAACAAGTATCTTATGATTTCTCTTTGCTGTTTATCTTTTTATGATTCTCTTGAGAATTTTTTTTGAAAGTTAAATTTTCAATTCAATATCATCTTTTCATAAAGAATGCTTGAAAGTCCTCTATCTCAATGTATGTCCTTTTTCTTCCTGAAGGGTTATACTCAGTTTTACTGGTAGGTGATTCTTGGTTGTAATCCTAGCTCCTTTGCCCTCTGGAATATACCTTTCCAAGCTCTCCAATCCTGTAATGTGGAAGCTACTAAATCTTGTGTTAACTTAACTATGATTCCATGATACTTGAATTGTTTCTTTCTGACTGCTCACAATATTTTCTTCTGTACCTGGGAACTCTGCAATTTGGATATAATATTCATGGCAGTTTTCATTTTGGGTTCTCTTACAGTATGTCATCAATTAATTCTTTCAATTTCTATTTTATCTTCTGGTTCTAGAACATCAGGGTAGTTTTTCTTAATGCTTTCTTGAAAAATGATGTCTCAGTTCATTTTTTGATCATGACTTTCAGGTAGTCTAATAATTTTTAAATTTTCTCTCCAAGATCTATTTTCCAATCAAGTTGTTTTTCCAGGGAGGTAGTTCACATTGTCTTCTATTTTTTTCATTCTTTTGGTTTTATTTTATTGTTTCTTGATTTCTTATTATATCACTTGATTCCACTTGCTCCTTTAGGAATAATTTTCTTCAGTGAGGCTTTACACTTTCTTTTCCATTTGGCCAATTCTGCTTTTTAAAGCATTCTTCTCTTCATTGAATTTTGGACCTTTTTATTATCATTTAGTCTAGTCTTTTTAATGGTGATATTTTCTTTAGTACTTTTTGTGCCTCCTTTAGCAAGCTGTTACTTTTTTTCATGATTTTCTTTCATCACTCTCATTTCTCTTCCCAGTTTTTCCTCTACTTCTCTTACTTGATTTTCAAAATAATTTTTGAGCTCTTCCATGGTCTGAGACCAATTCATATTTTTCTTGGAGGCTTTGGATGTAGGAGCTTTGACTTTGTTGTCTTCTTCTGAGTGTGTGATTTGATCTTTCTTGTCACCATAGTACCTTTCTTTATCAGATTACTTTTTCATTGTCTGATCATTTTTCCATCCTATTACTTGACTTTTAACTTTTTGTTAAAGTAGGGTTCTACATCTAATGTGAGGTTTGCACTTTTCCAAGGTCTAGGGGTTTTGTGAAACTGTTTTCAGAGATATTTCTAGGCACATACAAATTTTCAGTTCTTTCAAGGTGGTATGATCTAAGAAGAGGCATTTTCCTCCTTCCCTGGCCTGTGCTCTGGTCTATGAGTGACCACTATGCCCTGCAACTGTGAGGAAGATCTCCTTTCCACTGTAACTGCCAGTTCTCTTATGCCAGTGCTCCTCCTTGCTCTGAGACTGTCATCCGGAACTGGGACCCAGATATAAGTATGGGCAAAGCAACAGAGTCCTGCCTTAGTGCTAGTAAAAAGATCCCTGAAATCTCCTTCTGACCAGTTATTCAACCCCCTTATTGTCTATGGGTTGAGAGCTCTGGATGA
Organism: Pseudocheirus occidentalis; assembly: GCA_028646575.1. NCBI lineage: Eukaryota > Metazoa > Chordata > Mammalia > Diprotodontia > Pseudocheiridae > Pseudocheirus > Pseudocheirus occidentalis. Next base: position 236,332,508 of record CM053593.1, on the reverse strand, counting down.
GACTGCTGTCACTGCAACTGCTAATTCAATCACTCTCAAGGACTGATCCTGGTTTGCTGTGGCTGTAGTTGTGGTGGCATGATCTGTGTAGGACTGAACTCTACTTTCACCCAGGTGTGACAGACCCTTCCTGCTGACCTTTTATGTTGTCTAGGGCTGGAAATGTGTTTCATTCTGTCTTTTGTGGGTTCCTCTGCTCTGGAATTTAGAGTAATTAAAAATATTTAGAGGGATTTGAAGATCCCAGGGGAGTCCCTATTTTTACTCTGCCATCTTGGTTCCACTTTACTGAGAAGGGTTTTATAGGCTTCCCTAGAATTCCAGAAGAGTTCATGACACAAAAAGGTTAAGAATAACTGGACTAAATGATCTCTAAGCACCCTTTAAACACTAAGCCTACAAACCATTTATACCTCACTGTAAACTATTGTAGCTAAAAATAATGATTGCTCAGTGGCCAGCCTTAGCTTAGTGGACATCTCTGTGTTTATCTAGGCTTCTCCTTGGACAAGAGGTGTATAATCAATTTGGGACTCTAACAAGTCTTTCTAGAGTACACGATCCATTAGCCCAGTCTTTGAGAACTCAAGATCACCTCCATATGCTTCAGGAGGCATTGAAATAGGAATGAATAACATGCAGAGATTAAAACAATACATCTTGCACCTTTTTCAATTCTTTGTTACCTAGTTTTGTCCTTTTGCCAATTATCCCCATAATTTCTAACCCCATAGAACTAAAGAAATCTCAATACATGATATACTTAATCAAATTCCTTAAACAATCAAAGGAAGTGCATAACTAGGACATTGGACATGAAATCATGAAAACCTGAGTTCAAATCAGGGTTCAATCATCCCTCACCTAACTATTGTCTACTTCAATTTCTCTGAATGTAACATAGGTATAATAATAACATTTATTTCCCAAGATTTTGGTAATAAAATGAAATAATAACTGTAAAGTGTTTTATAAGCCTCTGAGTGCTATGAATGTGCTAGCTGCAACAAAAAAACCCAAAACTATCTCTAGCATCGTAGTACTATTGTGACTGCAAAAGTTTGTAGTCACAGAATCACAGAATCTGAGAGCCACAAGGCATTTTAGAGATCACCTATTTCAATCTATACTTGAACAGAAAATTCCTCTCTAAAACCTCAGACAAAAATTTTTCAGCCTCCACTTGAATACCTCTAGTGATGAGGAATTCATTATCTACCATGGCAGTCCATTCCACTTGGGGACAACTCTAAACATCGCAAGCTTTTCCTTATCATGACACGAAAACTTGGCTTTCTGAATCCATTTATTGCTCCTAGTTCTACTTTGATTTGCAGAAAAAAGCTAATGAAGTCTAAAACAGACAGTCGTAGCTTGACTTGAGGTTCTCTTTAGGATCCTAGTTTCACTTTAATTCTTTTCTTAAATTTTTAAAATGTCTTCTTTCCTTCTTTTTCCCTTTTTCTTCTTTTCTCCCTTCCTTTCTCCCTTCTTCTTCCTTTTCTTCCTTTCTTTCCTTCCTCTTTTCCTCACCTCCTCCCTCCTTTCCTCCCTTTGTCACTCCTTTCCTCCCTTTCTCCCCTCTTTCCTTCTTTCCTTTCTTTCACTTTCTCTTTTTTTCTTTCTTTCTTTCCTCCATTCTTTCCTCACTTTTTCTCTCCTTTCCCCCTTTTCTTTGTTCCTCCTTCCTTCCCTTGCTCCTCTCTTTCTCTTTCTTTCTTTCCTCCTTCTTCCTCTCTCCTTTACTCTCTTTATTCCTCATTTCCTCTCTTCCACCCTCCCCATTTCCTTCCTTCCTCTCTTATTTTTATCTTTCTTTTCCTTCTTTCTTTTTCCCCTCTTTTCCTCACTTCTTCTCTCCTTTCCTCCCTTCCTCTCTCCCATCCATCATTCCTTAAGTTCTCATCCTTCCTTCTTTGCTTCCATCCCACCATCCCAACATCCACATAGATCAAAAGGAAGTGTGTTTCAGCAGAAAGAGCATAGGTCTTGAACTCAGAAGGCTGATATCCAACTTCTAGTTCAATTGTTTATAAGCTCTTGGATATTAGGTGAATTACTTTGTCTCTCTGGACCTGTTTTTTTATCCGTAAAATGAGGGTTCTAGATCAAGTTGGGTCCTTCATATTTAATCTTTAATAATAGATAATCATTGTTTTCTCTGTGAAATATATGTCATTGAGACCCAGGGAGATCTGCACTTGCTCTTGGCCTCTGATTTTGAGGACTTAGTACATTGTCTTTTGTGACTCCTATTACCTTGTACACTGGAATCATTCAGTAGTGTAGGCAACAACAATGTAACAATTTTAATGGAACTTTGCCTTAACGAAGTCTAGAAAGATATTTTTACAAGATTCTTAACATTCTTGACAGAATGCTGTTAGAGCAGATATTCTACTAATTATCATTAATTTGTTTCTCTATTCTGTGCCTGTAGCCAGAAGCTATGGTTCATTTTTACAAACTTGATATATTTGTACTTTGGCTGTGATCTGTTTTGGTACTCAGTCTTCCTATCTTGTGATCTGTTAAAGGCATGGAGAACCATATAGTTAGAAGAAAGAGGCCATGGGATATTCAATCACTCTTAAATTTAATTTCTATTTCAGTTAACTTGGACAGTAACCCAGACCATGAGATAACAACATCTCAAAAGGAAAATCATTTGGGTTATTTAAAGCAATCCAATACAATCAAATGCTTCTTCACCATTAATCAACATTGTCACACAAGGACTGTTTCAAATCATTAGCATCAAGAATTAGGTTTAATGGGCTTTTTTCATATCATTAGGGAATAAACAGTACCTTCAAAAAACCCACGTACTGCCTTTTAATTAATTTAGCCAGAATAAACTCCAAATGGGATCTTCATTTGCTTGGCAATGATAATACTTGATTTTATTTTACAATAAGAAACATAGGCATACCAATTGGCATTGGTGATATGACCCTTGCTACCAATAAAAAATGCATAAACTGTGTTTTCTGCAAAGTTGGAAACCATACAACCTCTACTGCATCTAAAGTAAGTATGAGAATTCAAAGAAATGTAATTGCTCCCAGCAATGTTTGGAAAACATTATTGGGGACCTGTCATGACTAGACGTTTTCAAGTTTAAGATATTTAATTGCTTTTCATAATTTCCTTTCAGGTGGGAGAAACAGTTTTAGAGTTTTTCATGAGGTACAAATGCTAGATAGTTCATTGCTTTTAAGTAGTTATCAATTATTTCTTTTTTTATAAAACCATCCTACCTACTACTAATGTTATTCATCTATTCACCCTAAATTCTACTGAAATAATTAATCATGCCGGATTATGTATGTACGTATGTATGTATGTATGTATGTATGTTTGTGTGTGTATTTAGTTATGCATTTTATATATACATATATATGTATGTATGTATTTGTGTATATATATATACACACACACACATATAGCTAACACATTTACCTGACTTTCAGATGAGCATTCATCTCTCCCTTCCACTTTAAGAGAGTTGCCTGGGGCACATCATCTTTTGGTGCTAAGAATCATGTATGTCATCTAAAAATGTTAATAATAACATGTAGAATATAATGTCATGTTTAAGAGGCTTATAGCAGATATATCTTTCTATATCTGAAATGGAAAGTATATACATATTTTGTAAACAAAAAATTTTTTTCCTCTAACTTTGAAGGATTTATCCCAGATTTAGCTCTTCGGCATCCAATACCCAGTTCAAAGAACTCACAAAGATAAAAGTAAATTTCATCTAACATTTTCCTTAGGTCTTAATCCAAAATACATTTCACTACAAATAAATCTTTGACTTGCTTTCTTTTATGATTATAAATATTTGTATATGTTACCCAAGAATATGTGATGGAGCTATTTGAGATCACATGTTTTTTCATACATGCAAAGAGAAGTGGAATATTGAAGGAATAATTAATATTTATTCTTTTAAAAAATAAATAAATTTATTTATTTATTATCTTGTTTAAATCATTCATTTCCACAAGATTTTGAGTTTCAAATTTTATCCCAATCTTTCACCTACCCAGCACCTCAAAACAGCCATCCCACTGTATAACTCCTACCCCAATCTGCATGTCCTCCCCCTCATCCCTCTGACTTTCCAGTAGGGCAAGATGGTCCTCCTTACCACAGTGCCTGTATATCTTAATTCCCAGTTGGACGTAGATAATAATAATAATAATAATAATAATAATAATAATAATAATAATAATATACACATATATATTTTAACATCTAATTATAGAACTTTAAAT